>CDMY01000275.1:387585-423457 GCA_001179505.1 Vitrella brassicaformis | reverse complement strand
GGGGGGGGGGGGGGGGGGGGGGGGACGGATTGGTGTTGATGTGTTGTGAGTGACAACACACTCACTCACTCTTTGAGTCATGGTCCTCCATTGTCTTGATACGGAGGGCGTGGACCAGGAAGCTGGTGGTCCACAGAAACTCTGCAAAGTCCCCCGGCAGCTCCTGCCGTATCGACAGCAGCTCAATCGCGTCCGCCATAGCGTGGCCCGTCATCTGCATCGCCAGCGCCCCGGTGCGGTGACCCTTCGCCCGGTGCTCCCGCAGCTTCATCCTGGCGACCACGGCCCGGACCTCCCTCACATAGTCGGTGGCCTTGCCCACACACCAGTACCATGCCCACACCACATGACACCACGCCGTCTGGGCGTAGCGGATGAATGCCCGCCGGTGGTCATCGCCATCGCCCCCCATTATTCTGGGTGGGAAGGCGGGGGGCGTTAGGGTGGCGGTGGGTGTGGCGGTCTTGGAGCGCTGCGCCTCACTGCGGGGGCTGGTGCAGTGTGACGATATGGGGGAGCGGCCGGCGTCGGCTGGCTCGAGCAGGTTGAGCGTGCCTGTGGGGTAGTCGAGGAAGACCTTGGGCATGCTCGCGCGGCGCCGCTCCTCCTGACGGATGATGTGCTTCATTATCGGACGACACACACGCAGGAACAACCCTAAACATACACAGCAACACAGCACAGCACAGCACACCCCATCCATATGTATGCTCTGTGTTGGGTGAGTGAGTTTAGGTGGTTGTGCCACTAGCTAGGCTGTTTAACTGACTGAATATATGGGATCTTTCCTCCTTCTCGTCGATGTACTTGTACGCCAGGAAGGCAAACGAGTGGCGGAAGATGTGGTAGAGGAGGGAGGCGTAGTGGTACATATTCATGATGGCCACCAGGAAGATGATGCTGCCGGCGATGCTGGGGGACAACTCGAACAGGACCACGACCTGCATGAGGATGCAGCTGACCGTCCAGATGCCCAGCCCCTGGAACTCCAGCCGGTTGGCCATGTCGAAGTGCCGATGCAGAATGGTGGTCGTGTTGCCCAGCCTCGCTTCAAACGGCTGAAACAGCAGCTGCAGGGCCAGCGAGAGCACTGCGATGCTCGTCGAACCCAGCAGCAGCGCCGCGCTCGTGTCTAGCAGCTGAGAAATCGTCAGAACCGCCACGCGACGCTGATAGACAGACAGCACACAGAGAGGGATCGGATCAACCAAAGGGGTAATTGATTGCACTGGAGACAGCTGTGTGTACAACTAACTGTGCCTTGAGTTCACTCACTCACCACAGCGAATACGCAATCCCAAAAGAAGAAGGGTCTGCGGAGCCCGGTGTAGAGGAAACCGTATCTCTCCTGTGTGGAGGGCCGGTACAGCGACGCCCGCTTGGCCCACAGCACCACGAAGCACAGGATGATGGGAGCGATCCCCCAGAAACACAGCCCGAACGTCCCCATCCAGGCAAAGATCCGGTGGTCGTCCTGGAAGCACAGCAGGGACGGGCTCAGCAACAGCCGGCTCCTCAGGGTGTCCTTGACGGTATCCACGGGCGGGGATCTGGAGGGGTCGGCTACGAACTCGGTGGGCAGGTAGGGCATCCGCCGGCACCGCAGGAGCTCCAGCATGCTCTTGGTCACGGTGGGGTGGATCAGCGTGATGGTCGCTATCCAAAGAGGGGCGCACTGGGCCAGGAAGACTCCCACCGACTGCCACGTCACACGCCCATCCGGCGACCACTCGGGCACGTCGAACAAACCCATAATCCGGGAGGAGCTGCTGGCGCTGCGCCTGAGCTCGGGGGGCGGCGATGGCGGGTGGGAGCCGCCAATGTCCCCGTCAGATGTCATCTTCCGGACGGGTGGTGCGGGCTTGATGGCATAGTGGTCGCTGCAGTGGGTGCTGTGTGTGGCGTCGGTGAGGTGGTCGTCGGGACTGTGACTGTGGAAGCCGTTGCGTGTGAAGAAGATGGACGCGAACCGGCGGGAGTTGCGGGTGAGGCGAGTGTACAGCCAGTTGAGCCACCGTCGCCATGTCGACAGCTGCCAGACCTCCCACTGCTGAACTGTGTGCCACAGCCTCTTGAGGTAGCCCGTCTTGATGGCGATGATCAACGCGGCTGACAGACAGACAGCAAGGCAGATAGAGAGGAGGATAGCGTTGGAGAGTATCATACATAGGTCAGATATACGCTGTTTGTGTGGTGTGCACTGGCAGGCCTCTTTGCAGCTAGCTTACCGACGGCAGTGACGATGATGAGCCAGACGAGAGGCAGGATGATCCAGACAGCGTGGCGGAACATGACCGCCTGAGGACCCCACGCCGGCCGCAGCAGACACTCCCACGCAGAATACGCTGACAAAGAGATAGATTGATATAACAACACACACGCCACGCACAGCTCAGACAACGGCCGTGGTGTGGTGTATGTATGAGCAGTGCGGTGCGTCACCCCTGCTCTGCTGCTGGCTCATGCAGTGAGTGACTGCACACACGTACCAACAGGAACCCCTCCCTCCCAGGCGAAGACGTCTTCCACGAGGCTTGCTGACCACACTGGCCAGTCGGTGGACACGACCATGGCCAGGCCGCTCACCGCACTGAAGTGGTTCTGGGCCATCTTCAGAAGCATCGAGTGGGGCGCCGCACGCTGCAGATGCGCGCCCCTGTTGGACGAAACAAGCAACAAGCGACGACAACAGGTAAGTGACGTACGGGCACTTGCTATGTCTTGGTGTCTTGGGGAGGGGAGGGGAGGTGGGTGACCTCTGTGCGAGTATGGTCCATCCGAATATGGCGAGAAGTGTGATGGCGAAGAGGCAGAGGTTGGTCATGACGTTCTGCCAGGCCGGGGGGCACTTGCCGCAGGGACGGAGGTTGCTCATGCGGGCAAAGCCCTCATCGCAGGAACCACACACGAAGCCGGACTGACCGGTCTGCAGACACGGCACGGACACACGGGGGATGGGATGGGATGCATGGCCATGCCATGCATGTGTGTGCCTATGCTAGCTATAGTTGGGTGTGAATTGCTGGCTGGCTGCGCCTGGCCTGCGCTTTCCTACCCTACCATGCATATGTTTTGCCCCGTGTGTAGGTCTGATCCCTTGCACGCCTTGCGGACGGGGCACTCCACCACCACCGGCAGACTCGTCACACCAGCATCGTACCTACACACACACACACACACACACGCACCAGATACACTCCCTCCCCAATTCTCCCTCCCTCTCTCGTCTGTCGTGTGCAGTGCACGCCTTACGATGACATTGTCCTGAACGGTTTCTGATCGCCCCGCTCCAGCGGCACCCCCAGGCTGTCCAGCTCCACATTGCCAGCACCAGTGGCCTTCCAGTGTCCTCCCTGCCGGCGCCTCAGCTGCCGCCAGCTGCTGTCACTACTGTCGTGGAGGGCCGTGAGGTCCAGGTCTACCATGAGCTGGTAGAAGCCGCTCTGCACCGGGGGATGGAAGCGGATCGGGGCCTCGCAGTCGAGGCCGCGGGGGCACTCTGAGCACTGTGTGAGGTGGCGGTGGCGGATGTAGTTTGAGTGGCAGAAGCAGTCGTCGAGCGAGGTGCTGTTGGGCAGCGACGTGAACTTGTCGTCGGGGCAGCGGGTGCACTCGCCGCTACCCACCAACTCCTTGTATGAACCTAAACAAACAAAACAGCGATCGCATTGTGTGAGTGCATTGCGCACTCTGTCTTGTCTCGATTTCTGCCTCCCTGACCTACCTTTGCCACACGGGCTGCACACACTGCCGCTGAGTGTGAATCCCCGGTCGCAGACGCACTTGGATGACCCCGCCACCGACACCTGGCCGCTGGAGCACGGCAGACACCGCTCAGTCCCCACTTGTGCGTTGGAGTACGTGTTGGCCGGACACTTGGCGCAGTCTCGCCCCACCCCGAAGTAGCCCCGCTCGCACCGGCAGAGGGCCGCCTCATTCACCGTGTCATCAACCTGAATGAGGTTGAAGTTCCAGCACGGGTGCGTGCACTCGAACACAGCCGCCCCGTTGGGCTGCCGGCGCCGAGCATAGCCAAGAGGGTCAGCCACCACGGAAGCCTTCCGCACCTGGCCGCTCCGCTCCATCATGACTCTTCGCGAGTAGAGCTCTTCGCAGCTCTGTATGTTCAGCCGCTCCACCGACGGCAGCCGAAGCTCCGGGTTGCCCGTCAGGTCCACCTGGTCGATCGACAGCCAACTCCAGGACCACGGCTGGCGGCTCCGCGCCGCACCCAGCTCCAGAATCGACACGGCCCGCTGCGACACCGATGTGCTGTTGGATGGCGTGACGATGGTGGTGAGACGGTTGTTGCGGAAGTCGGCCCGGTAGAGGCTGAGGAGACGGGCAGGGAAGGTGTCGAGGGACTGGATGAGGTTGCCGTGCAGGTCCAGGACTGCGAGGTTGGTATAGCCCATGACGGACTGCAGGGAGGGGGTCGTGGTTGCGATGGACGAGTGGGTGGTGTAGTAGAGCGCCTCGCACGTCAGCCTCCCGGATAGGCCGCAGTTGGACGCCTCAAGCACCTCCAGACTGGGCGACCATGTGTGGTAACAGACAGAGGAGAACAAGTAGATAGAAGATGATGGACGAGTCTGGTGTCTGTCAATGCATTCAGTACTGACTTGAATGCTGTCTTGAATGCGGCCATGAGGTCGTTGACGCTCATGTCAAGGGGGTTGTCGGACATGTCCACCTCACGCAAGTTGGGCCAGAAACTGCTGACCCTCTCCAGGTCGGGATAATTCGCTGCTGACACATCTATACCACACACACACACACAGGACAGGTGGTGGTTAAAAGAGGGACTTCTACACACGCGCGCCGTGCTCCTCACTGCACTCACTCACCGACAATGGCCCCATCAGTGCCTTTGCAAATGCCCCGATGTCCCCATGCCGGCAGTCGCGACACCTGGTTGCGGGCCACCCGCAAACTCCTCAGCTGCGGCAGCTCCAGCCAACTGTACGGCAGGCTGCGGAGCCGATTCCCACTCAGATCAAGAACCTTCAAGCTGCACACACACGTCAAGGAAGGCAAACGCATTTCACCTAGAGGGCACAGGGAAGGCACTGAGAATGCCCGACCCGACTGACCTACCTGATGGGGAAGTCGTCGATGTCTTGGTATCGTTCGATGTCGTTGTCATTGAGTTGCAGCACCTCCAAGCTCCTCAGGGGCGCCAGGGACGGCAGCACGCCACTCAGACTGTTGGACCTCAGACGCAGCGAACGGAGTGACCGCAGGTTGTCCAGGTACAGCGGAATCTTGCTTATCCTGCACGGCAACACAACACACCCCAATGGCGGAGAGTCTCTTGATCTTCCCGACCGGTGCCAGGCCCCTGCGTGTGTCTGTGCATCTGCGCCGCCTCACTTGTTTTTGTCTCCTGAGAGCGCCAGCAGCTCGGTAAAGTTGGCGAACGCCGAGGGGATGCCGCCCTCAAACTGAAGAATGGTTGGATCGACATGCGGCGTGCGCTCTGTGGACGTTTGTGTGCGCCTATGTGGGTGTGTTGTCTGTCTCCGACCTGGTTGTCATCGAAGTGTAGGATCATGAGGGACTTGAGTGGTGAGAGGGGATCCAGAGTGCCCGACAGCCGATTCTCACGAATATCCAGCCGCATCAGAGACGCCATACCTGACAGGTTGCCTGGCAGCGGACCGCTCAGCTAAAGGACACAACACAATACGCCATGCAACACACAGCGAAAGGCCAGGTGGATATCTCGCGATGCAATTGTGTCATGAGGTCAGGTCACGCACATCGTTGTTTCTGGCTTCGAGTGTGCGTAGTCTTGACAGGTTTCCCCAGGCTTCAGGTATGGGGCCCTGGAAGCCCTGGTCTGCCTGGTGGCTGAGGAAGATGAACTTGAGGTTGGCCGCCGAACCCAAAGAGGCTGGCAACGGGCCAGACAGCTGCATTGATGGTATTGGATGGCATCCCACACCACACACAGACCCGCGTCGCGTATTTGTGTGCCTGACAAGGACAAGATGCCTACTCTCTTACTGACTGACTGACCGAGTTATTTTGTAGGTTGATGTGAACGAGTTGGTCCATTCTGGTGCCCAGCTCGTCGGGCACCCTCCCCATCAGCCGATTCTGAGACAAGTCAATGTACCGCAGCGCCCTCATGTTGGCCAGAGACGGCGGCAGACCACCCGTGAGGTTGCACCGGGGCACAGACAGCAGCCGCAGCCTCTTGAGCGACCCGATGGACAGCGGCACCTGGCCTCCAGGAAACCCATCAAGGCGGATGTGTGTGAGGTTGGTGCACTCGGTGAGCGACTGGGGGAGGGCGGGCCCGTCCATGTGCGGGTTGTGGGTGACGGTGAGGATGCGGAGGTTCTTTAGCCGACCCATGTCGTATGGAAGCGACCCCTCGATGCGCGTCTTGTCGATCTTGAGCACCTGCAGGTTCTTGAGGTCAGGCAGTGAGGGCGGTAGGGGGCCGCTGAAGTTGGATTCCATGAGGTACAGGCCTTGCAGGTGGGAAAGGGTCGTCAGGTTGGCCGGCAGAGGACCCATCAGACTCGTCTGACGAACGAAGAAAAAGAGAAAGAAAAGGAAGGAGTCAGTCAACACACTGTCGTCGCTTTCTGCGTGCGTTCGTTCATCTGATCTATCTGTGTGGCCCACCCTTTCGAAGTAGAGCAGCCGAAGTGACTGGACCTTCCCAATGGCCTCATCCAGCCGCCCCGCCAGCGAAAAGCTTTGCACCACCAGGCCCATCACAGCCCGCAGGTCATAGAAGGACTTGGGCAGCGGTGTGTACCTCCGCCGCCCCCGCCCCATCCCATTGGCCGCCTTGAGTCGCGTCACGTCCACCTGCACCTCCTGGTCCCGCGGCCCATGGACCAGCAGCACAGGCACGTCGGGGATGTCCCGCCCGGTGAGGAAGATGAAGTAGCCCTGCTTGTCTCCGCCGGCGGCGAACTTCTCGTCAATCTCCACACACAGGACGCCCGGCACCTGGCAGACGTTCTTCTTGAGCCACTCCTCGACGTAGTCGCTGGCCATGCCCACCTCGCGGAAGATCCGGGAGAGAGCCGGTGCGTCCTCCTGGCACTTGGCGCACTCGGAGAGCTCCTTCATTCTGTCGAGTGGAATGAGCTGGTCGCCGCCCACGGGCATCTTGGGGATGGATGACGGGTCACTCCTGACCTGGTCGAACGGCACATCTCTGCGGAACACCGGGTTGCGGGCGAAGGTGCAGTACTTCCACATGGACGACCAGCCCTCCGGGGCAGGCGGCGGCGGGCAGCCTTGGGAGGGGGGAACACACAAAGACAAAGTGCACAGTCACACAGCAGATAAACACAGGGAGGCACAGATAAATAGGATTATTGCATACGTGTGCGTCTTGTGGTCTCAGTGCAGGTGCTCACCTGGTAGTGTGACGTTCCTTGGATCCACCTGCAGCTGGCGCCGGTCAAGTCGAGAGAGAGGCGGAAGGGCAGCGGCACCCAAAGATAGCAAAACCGCCGCGCCGACGAGACTGATCGAGGCAGCCATTGCTGTGCGCTCCTCAGGCAGCCAAGCCAGTCAGTCACCACACGGCATGACCGTCTCTCCCTCTCTCCTTAGATGCCACCAGCCACTCCCGGCTTGCTGCGCTGATATAGCTGGCGGCTGCTCGGTCTGCGCCAGTCTGAAGCTGTGCTGCAATAGATGGCAAAAAAACAGGCAGCCTTTCCCCAAGTCTTTGAGCTAAGCTCGCAGAGGTTGCTCTAAAACATTCCGTGAAACCGCTCCTTCCTCTTTCCGGCCGTTAACGGTTGAAAGCGAGCAGGAGGGAAAAATGGTAATTGGCAGGATGCGGCGAGCAGCTGCCATCTTGGCCCTCTCGGTTGCCCTGCTATGTCTGCACCCGGCGGACGGCAGGTCTGTGGCCAAGTACAGGGGCGAAACCGTGAGTGCAGAGGAGGCTGCAGTGGATGCCAAGATCAGCTGGACGCTCTCGTCACTCATCGGCATACAGCCTGAAGGCGAGGGCGTACGCGCACCAGCCACTGTCCAGCGACCCCGCCGGCAGAGGCAACAGCCAACTGCTCGCAGCCGCCGCGATGAGGTGGGCGGAGAGCAGCAGGCGCCGCTCGAGGCCGTGAGCAGCTTCACCACCATCCGCGCAACTGACCTGGTGACGGTCGATGTTGCTGCCACGAGCCTGGACGACGCCCCTCGGCTGCTGGAGGAGCTGCAGCAGGTGGGCATGGAAGACGGTGAGGCGTTCCACAAGGTGGTGTCTGGGCGGCTGCCCGTGTCGGCCATCGACAAGCTGCCGTCGCTGCCGAGGCTCCACTATGCATCTCGGAGCTTTATCGTCCACCGGGGGGCATTTGACTTACTTGGCAGCCATGATGTGGCGACCGGCCAGACGACCAGCCAAGCCGATGCGGCGCACCATGTGGATGTGGTGAGGACAACGCTGGGAGTGACGGGTCGGAGGCAGAGGATAGGGATCATCTCGGACTCGTTCGACACATCGAGGAGCGCTCCTGGCTCTGCGGCCAGCGACATCAGCACCGGCGACTTGCCCAGGGACGGTGTCCATATCCTCGATGACTTCAATGGCCAAGGTACGGACGCACGCAAATACAAAACATACGCCACGCCAAGGAAGGGAGGGAGGGAGGGACCAAACGTGTCGACTCGACCCATTGCTCTCTCTCTCTCTCTGTCTCTGTGTGTGTGTGTGTGTGTCTGTGTGTGTGTGTGTTTGCGTGTGTGCAGAGAGCATCGACGAGGGCAGAGGTGCGTGGGCAGGGCGTCAGGGCAGACGGAGGCGGAGGGGGGGACTTTTGTCTGTTTCTGTCTGTCTGTATGTGATCATTCATTCATTCATTCAGCGATGGCTCAGCTGGTATACGACCTGGCTCCCGGTGCGGACCTATCCTTCGCCACTGCATTCAAGGGAGCAGCCTCCTTTGCAAACAACATCCTCCGTCTAGCCAAAGAGTGCGACATCGTCGTGGATGACGTAAGACAGACACAAAGAGAGTGGGGAGTGGCTGAACAGACGACCCACCCGTGACACGGTGTGGCATTGATTGATTCTGCGTGCCTTGATTAGATTGGCTACGGCAGCGAGCCCTTCTTCCAGGTACGTGCCAGCAAAGCAAAGCAACACACACGGACACGGAGTGTGTTGCTGGTGTGGTGTGCGCAGGATGGCATCGTGGGTCGGGCAGCCCAGAAAGCTGCCGAGGAGGGCACACCGTACATCTCAGCGGCTGGCAAGTAAGTCAGCGCACCGCACCGCACCGCACTGTAGCTAGGGCAGGGCAGGGCAGCCCTCCGTCCGTCCGTCTCATCCCTCCCTCCTGCTGCCTCACCTTGCCTCGCCTCGCCCTCCCTCGTGTGTTTGTTGTGTCTGTGTATAGTGATGGGATCAACGCCTACCAGGCCCCCTTCAGGGACTCGGGCAAGCCCACTGTCGTGGATTTCGGAGGCCGAACCAACTCGCTCGTCACACACGATTTCGACCCGTCTGACGAGAGGGTTGCTGACTACCAGGTAGGTATCCACGCAACCCAATCACCGCTCCATCCCCTCTGCACCGTATATCGTTGGACGTTGTGTGCAGCTCATATCGGTGCCGGTGGGAAACGACTTCCAGATCATCTTGCAGTGGTCAGTGGGAAGGAGACATTCCACGACATCAAGTGTATGGTGCGATGCTAATCTGGCCACTCTCTCTGGTATCAGGTCGGAGCCATGGGCCTCGGCGTCAGATGCTCCAGGAGTTGGCTCACGCTCAGACCTGGACATCTTGATGTACGACATGGCCGACAACCTCCTCAACACCAAAATGGCGACAGGCGGGCTCGACCAGAACGTCGGCAAAGACGCGTACGAAATGTTTGCCTTTGAGAATCGAGGCGGGATCGACGTGGATGGCGTGCCGGGTGCCGATACAGTGTTCAAGCTCAAGATCGTCAAGTGGGAGGGGCCTGACCCCGAGATGATGCGCTACTTGATCTGGTCCAACTCGTGGGGCTTCCCACTCACACACTTCACCGGCGCACCCACCCTCTGGGGCCATCCCAACATGAAGGATACCCTCGCTGCAGCGGCCATCTACGTAAGCCAAAGAAACAGCGGACCGATCGTAGGCTTCCCTGGCGGTCTTGTGTTGTGTTTCCCATGCAGTATGCCGATACACCGCGATACGGTTCACAGTATCCCACTGCGGAGCCAACGACATCGCACGGGCCCACACCCATATTCTACGACACACAAGGCAACAAGAAGCCGGCGGGCGGGGACATACGCGCCAAACCAGACATCACCGCTGCTGACGGGACCCACACCACATTCTTTGGCACACCGGTGGACAACAAAGGTAAGGCAGAGAGCGGCCCCACCAAGCCCTTACCGTTCCACAACGTCTGTCTGCATTGCATTGTCGGAATGCAATCAGTGGCCCCTAACTTCTTCGGTACATCTGCCGCCGCCCCGCACGTGGCCGCCGTCATAGCCCTCCTGAATGAATGGAAGCCAGGCATGACGCCCAAAGAAATCCGAGACATCCTGTTCGAGACCGCGCTTGATCTGGACGACTACATCGACCTGAGCCAGCAGGGCCCAGGAGACTTCGATGAAGGCCACGACTATCAGACGGGACACGGCCTCATGGACGCATACGCTGCCGTCACGTCGCTCGGTACGTCAGTCACTTAAATGAGAAAGTGTGTGCACGTCTGTCTCATCGTTTGTTTGTCTGCCCCGCGTGTCTGTTTGTCTGTCAGACAACATGCCAACCTGTCTGACCAAGGCCCCTGCAGCTGAAGTGGCCTGCAGCGCCACTGACGGGCATTGCAAAGGCACGTCGGCCGACAACGCGCTGGTTCTGTCTGTGGAGGATGGGAAAGGCAGCCTGACAGCTGATGGCGAGGATGGCAACGACTGCATCTCCGTGACTATCAGCGAAGACGCCGACGACCTCGACCTCGTCAAAGCGGTGGGTGGCCGGGGCAGCGACTACCTCGTCATTGACGGCAAAGTGCCATCCAAAGCCAAAGTGGAGGTCACCGGGGCATCAAGCGACGGAGACGATGGTTCGCGAGACACCATCCTGCTCAGGATCGACGCCGGGAGTGACGGCAGGGGAGTGGAGGTGACCGTCACCAGCTCGGGCGAGGGCACCCCTTCCACCACCGATATGATCCTTAACTTCGGTGTGACCAAGGACGAGAAGTGCCGTGCTGATGTGATCAAGGTCGACAGCCGAGGCTCATCACAATTGAGTTACGATGACTCCAGGGGAGAGGTCAGGGCGGGCGATAAGCTGGTGGCCATGATCTACCCACCGCTGCCGAAGGATGCCCTGACCATTCAGGGCAGCACCGTCACACGCACATGCAGTTTCACCGGTAAGTGAGCCACGCAGAGATGACAGCTCGGCTCCGTATAGTATACACCCACCTCTCCTCTGGTGTGTGTGATTTGTGTTGTGTGCAGTGCCTGAACTTCAACAGCGGCCGGCTGTGCAGCTGCCGCCCACCACAAGTCGTGTGGGGGCCGAGTCCGTCCCGTTCATCGGACTGGAGCCGGGCACCCGTGACCTGCCCATACGTAAGCAAAGGAACAGTCTCCTCTCCCGGCTTTCCTGCCTGCCTGCCTGCCTGCCTGGATGGATGGCGGCAAGAAAGCATCTCATCTGGGTCTACTCCTTTTGTCTCTGTCTGTCCGTGTGTGTGCAGCTGGGTGTGCAGCAAGCCTCCTGAACGAGGCGCATGTCACCAATCTGATCCCGGAAGGCCCCCAGGCCATCTGCGGCAGGCACATCGCCTTCCAGGCTGATTTCGTGCAGGGTCTCCAGTCGGCCTTCCACCTCTCCTGCTCTCTCGGCGTCTCGATGTCCCAACGGATGCTATTCGCTGAGTTTGACAAGCCAACGTTCCTCTCGGTCACCCACAACAGCCAGTCCACCGCCGCCAACACGGGAGTGTTCGTCTTTCGCGGCTGCGAGACGGGCATGTACCGTGAGCCGTCCGTCTGGCGCGGGGAGAGCTGGAAGAACGCCGACTTCGGGGTCCATGACGGAGCTGTCATGGTGCCTGAGCCGGGGCTGTACGTAGTTCTGGTCAGTAACATCTGCCAAACGGGCTTTGAGACCAGCCTCGATATCAAGTGTCACGACGCTGCGCGAGAGACGGTCGTCATCCAGTCGGCTAACGCCACAGACAATGCCCGTGACGACTTTCTTACCTGAATGAAGGTGTCCGTCCTAGTGGCCGCTAAAGTGTCTGTGTGCTCAGTCAGTCATCGTATTGCTGTGGTGGTGGGGCGGGCCGGGCCGGAAGAGAGAGAGATAGGATAGATAGATAGGTCATTCATTCGTTAGTGTGTCTTTTTGTCAGTTTCGTCTGAATGAATGAATGAATGCCTGTCGGTCTGTCGGTCTGTCGGTCTGTCGGTCTGTCGGTCTGTCTGCCTGTCGAGGCACGCTAGGCGTGTGTGAGGCGTGTGTGTCCTCTCAGCTGCACGAGATTTTGCCGGCGGCATGGCGAGGGGGAGAGAGGAGGCTGTCCTCCGTTCGGTTGTTGATGTGTATTTGTGACTGGGTGGGTGCATGTGTGTCATTCATTGGATGGGTGTGGTGTGTGCGTGTGTGTCGGTTGCTTGGCTTGGCCATGAGGGCAATCTGCCCGCCACTCAGTGCTCTGCATGAGAAGTGCTGGTCTGAGAGTAATTCTCATGGTGCTCGTGGCGTGGCTTTGCAAGTGTGTGGGTGTGTGCGTGAACGACCCTTTTGCAGACATGCAATTGATGGGTCTCAATTCGACTAGCATAAAACAGCCATCGATGTATGTATCTGTGGTGTGTGTGTCTACCCACTCGCTATCACAAGCTCTCTCCCACGCGCACCACAGCCATGCAACCCCCCTCCCCCATCTAAATCTGATCACTCGTCAGTCAGCCTGCTGTCTGTCTTAAGTGAATGGTTGTCCGATCCACTGGAGGACCTCTGCACACTACCCGACGAGGTGCGGCGAAAAGCTGGTGCGCTGGTGCTTCGGCCGGCAAGCTGGCCCTCCACTAGAAAGCTGGCCAGACACACAGAAAGCCAGCCAGCGCTACGGAAAGCCAGCTTTGCAGGCAGAAGGCCAGCTTTCCAAACGGAAAGGCAGCTCTCCGGATGGACGCCAGCTTTCAAGCCAGCTTTCCAGCCGGCGGTTTCGGATTTGTGTGTGTGTGTGTGGAGGACAAGCGCACCGCGAGACGGTGGTCGAAATCATCCGCAATGGAGAGTGAGGCCCAGCATCTGGCCAGATCTATCGAGGAGGAGCTGCTGCAGAGCCGAGAGGCCAAACGTCAGGTGAGCGAGGGGTCACGCCTTATGCTCACATTCATGGTGTCATTCTCTTGTGTGTGTGTGTGGAGGATTTGGAGCTGCTGCTGGAGGCGACCGATGCAGCGTACAGACGCATGACAGACGAGAAGAAGTAAAGATCGAGGACGATGGGGAATGTGCATGGATGGATGGATGCTGCTTCCTTTGTTCCAGGAGTGATGAGGAGCTGCGCTACCGGCAGAAGGTGTTGGAGGGCGAGCGGCTCATCCACAGATTCACAGAGGTGGTCAAGCGATACATGCTGCAGATGGAAGTCCAGGTAGGTACATACGCGTGCACCGGGTGGCTCTCTCTCACTCTATTCTCTCGATCTGCTTGTCAGATGGTGTCTGCAGCATCCAAGTCGCAAAGGACGGCCACAGATGCTGCCCCTGCTATAGATGATGATACTGTCCGGGAGAGGTTTGAGGCTGTGCTGCATCGCATCTACAGTGAGGTGAAGGAGATGGGCGCGCCACTCAACTCTGATCCCCAGCAGGTCAGTAGCTACACAGACAGACAGACCAACAGGGCCCTCACTGCACGCCTTACTCCTCGTGTGGTGCACTGCATGGATTGTCAGGTGCTGCTCCAGTTTGACGAGCTGTTGGAGCACAGGGCGATGGCGGCATCTCGGCTACACCAGTCCTTCGAGGACACATCACGCGCCATGCACGAGAAGCTGCTCACGCAGAGCAATGCACAGGTATGGAAAACTGATGGATGGATGGATGGATGGATGGCCCAGGATGGGTGGCTGATTGCTGTGTGCATCCCATCGCCGTGTCGATCTGTCGGTGTAGATGGAGGACTTCAAGTCGAGGCTGGCTGAGCTTCGGAGTGCGCAAGTCAGCGTGTTGGAAGAGATGGAGGGGATGCAGCGGCTGTCCGGGTGTCAGTGCGACGTGGAGGGCATGTACGAGAGGATCCTCGACCAACACATGACCATCAGGGACATCGCCAACCAGGTCAGGCAGCGAAATATAGGCACTGCACACGGCCGTGGCGGCTGCTGCTGCATGTGCATGTGCAGGTTGAGAGTGAGATGAAGGCCAGCCCGCCGCCAGCAGCAGACGAAGCGCAGTCATCGCAGTCGGGCCGGTCGATGCGGACAGAGGTATACACACATCATAATAGCCCAAACATTGCTGACGGAATGCATACGCACCTGTGGATTGATGTGATGGATCGGATCCATCAGCCTGGTGAGTGGGGCCAGTCAGAGGAGTTCCGCGGCTTCCTGACGTCCGCTTCCGAGTTGCCCGGCTTGCCGCCTTCAATCAGGGCCGTCTTGGACGGATCAGTTGAAGAGAACCAAGACGCGGATGGCCCACCGCACCCACTCAAGATCCAAGTAGGAGGGGAATATCCTCATGACAAGAATCTCAAAGATGCGGCGCTTCCATGTCTCATTCAGGCTGCGTATATGCGGGCGATTAAGGGGCTCGTGTTGGCGAAGCAGGCGAGGATCAGAGAGATCGCCCGTCAGAGGGTGGGTGGCTGAGGAACATCGCTTTCTGACAGACAGACGTATTGTGGGCTGTATCGCTTCAGTATGAGAGCGTCAAGTCGATGCGTGAGCACATGCTGCAGGCCCTCAGGAAGCAGGCCGACGGCAAAATAGCACACCTAAGGGTACCTATATCCTCTTTGTTTGCTTGTTTGTCTCACCCGTATGAGGATGTTTGGAGGTGTGCAGGAGGCCTACCAGGTGTATGGCGACTCGCAGAAGACACAGCGCGACTGGACGTTGGAAGAGACCAAGAAATCCACTACACAAGTAAGTAGGATAGTGCGTCACGGCAGGCAGGCACGCAGGAGGAGCGTCTGGACAAGGGTGTGGCGTATGCAGGAGCGTGAGGCGCTGAAGGACACCCTCCGAAGGACCAAACTGATGCTGCACAAGAGGTAGGTCTGGGCTTGGCTGGCTTCCTTACCTTTCCCCGCTGTCTGGTTGACTGACTGCAGGTGCCATGACGAGCGGGCCCACACAGACGCCACGTTCGACAAACGACTCAAGCGCACCTTTCTCGTGAGCGCTGACAGAACCACACACATGCACTGTTCCGCGTGCTAAGTGATGAGACACGCTGCCTCTCGTTCAGGAGTGCCTGTACGAGGAGGCATCCGTAGCACCCATGCTGATCCCACGACTTACGTCACCTCCACCACCACCATCACAAGCCAGCCCCATAGACGTAGTGGAAGCTGAGGAACAGGCGGCGGACGGAGCGGCGGACAGGCACAGCAAGACCCCCAAGACACGACTAACCACACTATGGGAGGTAAGCACACACACCAGGGACAGTTTCAGCCGCTGCATGTGGATGTGTGTGGTCAGTTGCTTGAGGTGCCCGCTGGCGAGCGGCGGACATTCGCATGGGAGGCCTTCAAGTCGAGTGACAGGATGGGTGGCGAGTCAGAGGATAGCGAGCCGTTGTACAGACTGGTGCGTGGGGAGCTGACGAGGCTTCTGCAGGCACTGCAGGAGAGGATTGCGGCCGCTCAGTCACAGATTCAGTGAGGGACAATTCAGTTCCCGAGGGGCAGGCAGCTTGATGGGCGAAAAAGATACTTATATGCCAGTCAAGTCAATGTGTGTGAGGGTGGACAGGACAAACGAGGGTGTCTGTCTGTATGATGGGATGGGCATGGCATCAATGTATTGAATGTCTGTGTATATGTGTGTGTACACTACACAAGCGCTATAAGAAAGAACATCACATCACCATGCATCGCCTTCATCCAAAGTCACTACATATGCCAGTCAGCTCGGCTGCATTCCTCTCTCTCGTCGTCACAACTCACTCACTACCTTTCCCTCCTTGTCTGTCGATCAGCAAAACATGGATGGCGGTTTCACATGTACGGGTGCAAGGCTCACATCGACTCGTTCGCGAGTACACACGGCACGGCACGGCCCGCGCACAGGGCCTAATTCTCCTCCCGTCCGAACGGCCTGCTGTTTAAATCACGCACAGCAGCCGCTTAAATCACCCACCCACCCCACCCCACCCCCACAGGCATCCATGCAATTTAACAAGAGACCACACATGCACACTCACTCACACACGCACACACAAACATGCAACCATGCACCGAGTGAATGACTGAACCAGCACTTTCGTGGACTTTCGTGGAGTGACAATGACTGACTGAGTGTATAAAAAGAGCTACGACATAATGGATGGGATGGGCCATCGCGCACATCAATCAAAGATTTGATAGAGAGGAGGGAGCATGGCATAGCATGGCATGACTGACTGACTGGCTGATGGATGACAGATAGTGATGGTCGATAAACACAACGCCGTGCGTGCATGGTATGTATGTATGTACGACAAATAAGTAGGCGACCGCGAGACAAACAAATGATAAGGACAGGCCGGGTCGGGTCGACGGGCGTGGCGTGCCGTGCTGTGCTGTGCTGCGTGTAATGTATGTGACCATATAGAGGTATGGCATGGCATTCATTGATGTGGTTGATGTGCACTCACTGACCCCTCCCTCCCTCCCTCCCTGTTTGTTGTTGCTCTGTGTGTGTTGCCAACCGACTTTTCTGCACTCATACAGACACACAGACAGACATGCACCGCATGCACCATTAATTAAATGACTAACGGCTGTCATGCCCCACCGGTCGGTCCGATCTATTCATCAGTGGAGCGGCGCCTGCTTCAGGAACTCATCCAACATTCGACGCGCGTCACGAACCTTCTGCCTGCAATCACACACCACACACAACACACACAAAGCACTCACTCTCCCCCCATTCCATGGTCGCCCCATTTACACTCGCCTCTCGCTTTTCAGGTACCTGAGGAGTGCGGTGGCCATGTAGGATTGGAATGCGTTGGTTGGCGGGATGAGGCTGGGCAGTGCAGCCAGCAGCTCGTGCATAGCGTCGCTCCAGCCCTCGATGTCCATCTTGACGCCGGGACGGAGACCATACCCCTTCGACTGGGCCGTCTGGCTGAACGTGTGCAGGTACTGCACCCCACGCCTCACCTGACCACTGCCGCCCTCACCCTGCCCAGCCCCACCGCCAGCGGCAGCCGCCTGCTGTGCCTGTTGTCTGCCCATGATCTCCATGGAGGCTGCGATGCCCCTCCTCTCGTCTCCGACTCTGGGCTCCTCCTCGGGGAGCAGCGCTTCAGGAGCGCCTTTCCGAGTCGCCTGTGCGGGCGAGGGAGGGGGCCTGCGGGGCGCCGATTGAGGGGTCGGCATGACCCTGCCCAGCCCTCCGTGCGCCGACCCGGCAGCGGATCGAGCAGACGGGGAGCCATCGCGGCCCTCCTGCTCCTGCACCATCTCAGCCGTTTTGATGAGGGCCTCGATCTTCGGGTTGACCACGCGGCCCGACCGCTGCTGCTGCCGCTCCTGCAGCAGGGGCGCTGACAGGGACGAGTCTGAGTAGCCCCCGCCGGGCGGGTAGACCAGGGGGGCCGACCGACGGTCGTCGGTGCGCTCGGCCCGGGGCGTCTCGGTGGATGGGTGTGATGGCGGGCCGCGGGGGTAGGGGCTGCCTGGCGGAGCGGACGGCTGATAGTGCGGCCCTGCAGTGAGCGTCACGTCGGGTCCCTCCTGCCGCCTATCCCTGAAGCGCACGTTGTCTTCGCCAGCCACCAGCGCCCCACCCATAGGCCCCCCGTTTCCTCCCCTTGGCTCGAGCATCACAGGTGGGTGGACGGACCCAATCGAAGCGTACCCCGGCTGTGTGCCGCCAGGTGCGGCTGAGAGCTCCATGTCTCTGATCTTCTCCGAGAAGAACGAGTCTTCGATGATGGAGATAAAGACGTTGAGTACGACGTAGATGAACAGGCAGAGGAAGGAGTATAGGTAGATCTGGGAGAAGATGGGCGAGATGTCGCCCAGATTGGCGAAGGTGTCGTGGATCATGTCGCCGTTCAACACGGCAAACAGTGACATTGAGGCCTGATGGGAGGGAAGGACGGAACCGACCCCACACAGATGGAGCCTCTCACTTCCATGTGTGTGTGTGTTTACTTGTGTGAGGGTGGAGAAGTTGTCTGTGGGCCAGAAGAGGCAGACGCCCATGACGGCAAAGCCGAAGAACACCGGCACGACGCCAACCAGAAACTCACCCACACGAGGAACACCTGCATGCCAAACAGAGGTATAACAACAGCGGTACATGACCTGACCAGTGCAATGCAATGGCTGGGATGCCTCCTTTGCTCTGCCCTCTCTGTGGGGGGAGTGTCCCCCACTCACTAACCCATTTGGAGTGTGCGGATGAGGAGGTAATATGTGGAGAAGTACTCCAAATAACGCAGCAAATTCAGCCACGCTGAACACACACACACACACACACACAAATACAGCGACACGTGGCTGGAAGGACCTTTAACAGACAAAGACGCTTGGTTGCGCTGCTGTTGACATACCGAAGAAGCATGCCACTCCCAGACAGACCAAACGACCCGTCACACTGCCGCCAGGGAGAAAACACGTTATCTGCAGCACAGACACACACACAAATGGCCGCACCGCACCCAATATGTATGCACCACCACACAAGCCCAGCACTGCTGTCCGACCCGACCGTGGCTATAAACTGGATGAGGTTGCCGACGATGGTGATGCAGAACCACAAATTGAAGAAACTGAGCTTCTCGCGCCACGTCAAATGCTCCCACGTGATGACGTCATGCTGGTCAAGAAAGTAGGCCGTGTCCATCGACCGCACACTCATGGACCGGCAGAGCAGCTCCTCCACACGCCCGTCGGCGAAGGATCCCCCGATCATGGCGTTGGCCCCCGTCCGCTGCAGCCGGTTCGGCGGTGGTGGCCGGTCCTCTGTAGAGTCGTGGTGGAGGCCGCCTCGCGAGGCCTCTTCTGCATCTTGGCCTGGGGGACCCAGGTCGTCGGCCTCTTCAGGCCGGCTCACATGACTGCAACAGACATGGAGTGGTGCGCCCATGGTTCGACGCGTGTGTGTATGTGTGTGTGTGCTGACCGCAGCGGCGTGATCTGGTAAGTGCTGGGTGGTGCGGGTGATCTTGTGGACTGCCGTATCTTCCTGAGCACGAGCACCGAGTCCCTGATGGCCTTCCAGGCCAGGATGAAGGAGAGGGCGGCGAGCACCGCGACGACTGCGTGGAGGAACGAGTATGGGAACTTGAGCTTGCCCCGAATGTTGAGCTTGTGGTAGGGTGCCGGGTGACGCATGTCGGCCGCAGAACACTCGTAGATGTTCCAACCCAATAACACCTGTCAGTCAGACCGATTTGTTGATAACAGACAGACAGACAGACAGGAGATGCGTGTGTGCGCGTCTATGTTGTTGATTGAGCTGAGGGGTGGCTGACGTAAGTACGTACCTCAATTTGTCCGGTCATTTGGTAGTTGAATGTTGGCGAGAGGTGCCACTCGAAGCAGCTGGTCCACAGCGGCCCCTTAAACAGCTCCAGCACCACCAGCCGGATCCTCACCTCATACAAGTCCTGCACGCGGTCGATGATATCCATGTACCTAAACACACACACACTTCTGTCCCCCGTCTGTCTGTCTGTCTACTTACTTGTGGTCCTTTCGGAATTTGGCGTCGAGTGGGAATTCGTTGGTGACGCCGTCTCGCCAGGTGACCTCGACGATGGCGGTGGGGTGTTCATTGGGGTACGCGTACTTGTCGATGGACATGGACTGGCTGTTGATGTGGAAGTAGTGCTCTATCGTGCTGTACAGCGTGTCCTTGAAGTCCTTCTCGTTGCTTATCGTAAACCTGGTCGTTAACACAAACAGACAGACGGACACAGGAAGGGAAGGGAACCTCTGTCTGTGCATGTCGGTCTGCTTGGCTTGCATGTGTGTGTCTGTGTTGCAACATGTGATGTCGCATTAACCATACATACGTTCTGCTTCCAAAAGCGCCGGTGACGTCTTCTCCCAGGAAGATGGTGTAAAAATGCCGGAGGGTCATCTTGGCGTGACCCGTCTCCTGAGTGATGAACACAACCACCTACAGACAGACAGACAACCATGCCGTCCACACATGCAGTCCACAGACGATGCTTGTGTCGCGATGCCACACTCCTGCGTGTCCGTTCAGTCCCGCCTCAGTGACCCACCCACCCACCCCAAGATACCTACCTGCAGTGCGGTGAGTATGGCCAGCAGGCAGTGGATGAAGAACTTCCAGGGGAACTTGCCGTGCCGCCGCCACTTCTCAAACGGATTCAAAAACAGCTGGTCCGACAGACTCATCCGCGCGCTCTGCCGCCTCATGCGCCGACCTCCACCTCCATCGCCATCCCCACGCCGCCGCAGCGACGTCACGAACCGAGAGATATTCGTCAGCATCGTCACGCCACCTGCTGCACCCGTGGGCATCGTCCGCCGGGGGATATATGCTCAGATCCGCCCCATCCCATCTCCTCTGAGCTTGCAGATTTGAGCTCGCAAATGTGATCGACTCGCAAACATCGCACAGGATCAGGTGTGTTGAGGTGTCTTCGATGTTTGCCAAGAGAGGAAAAGCGAATTTCAAGAAGAGAGCTGTTGAGGAGGAAGATGAGCATGATGGCGAGGGAGATGAGGAGCGCGCCGAGCTCGAGAGGGCTTCCAAGGCGGCCAAGAAGAGCACAGTGTCAGCGGTAAGTAAGCAGATGCATGATCAAACCTCGTACCGCTATATGCGCACCCTCTGTGTGTGTGTGTGTGTGGTGTCGAAGACGACGAAGGACAGCAACAAGAAGGCGTGGATTGAGGATGACATCGTGGTTGGAGGATACAAGACAACACGAGAACTGGTAACTGTTACACAGACATCGTATGTAGCCTCACCACCCACCCTCAACCGGCCTGTGTATGCGTGTGCTTGGTGTCTGTGTGTCAGAATCTGCACCAAGACCAGAAGGCCTTTGCTGTGTCTGAGATCGACACCGAGAGAGACCGCGACCACCGGGCCATCCTCGAGCGCAACTATCAGATCGGCCAGGAGCTCAAGAAAGGCAGCCTGGAGGAGAACGTCTACCGAGGCCTTCACGCCTACAAACCCATCGCCAACCAAAGCGAGGGCGCCATCAGAGCCGGCAAATACACTGGCCTGATGGGGCCGGTTCGGTCTCAAGCCCACATTCGCATCTCAGCCCGGTTCGACTACCAGCCGGACATCTGCAAGGACTACAAAGAGACGGGCTACTGCGGTTTTGGAGGTACGTGAGTGCGTATGTCAGTCACATGTGCAGCCAGCCGGAACAGACACGAATGCACCGCACCCCTCTGCTGTCTGTCTGTCTGTCTGTCTGTCTGTCAGATACCTGCAAGTTCATCCACGACCGTGGTGACTACAAGAGCGGCTGGCAGCTCGAAAAGTGAGTGAGCATGGGAGGGGAGCATCGGTACATACATACACCATCACATCCACTCCGACCCGACACCATATGTGTGCTGTGCTGTGCTGTGCTGTGCTGTTGTTTGGTCGCTTCGGTCAGGGAGTGGGACGAGCAGCAGAAGAAAAAGCAGGAGAAGCTCCAGAAGCTGATTAGGGGAGACAAAATCACACGTACGTGAGCGAGCCACACACCAGCATTTGTGCTGTGCACCATGGCCAATAAGTACCTACCTACCTCTGTGTGTGCAGTCGATGAGGACGACGACGATTCTGACGATGACGACGACGATGACGACGACGAGGGGCTGCCATTCGCGTGCCTGCTCTGTCGCACACCGTGGTCACTTGAGTCAAGACCGGTCGTCACACTGTGAGTGGGGGGAGTGGGAATAAGTGGATGGACAGACAGACAGACCAGAGAGAGTCGACGACGACCTTGCCTTGCCTTGCGCATCTTCTGTTGTGTTTGTGTCGTTGGTCGGTCGCTCAGGTGCAAGCACTACTTCTGCGAGAAATGTGCATTCGAGCACTACTCGAAGAGCAGCAAGTAAGACGCCCACGCGCACCGACGGGGCCTCCCTTGCTGCTCACGGCAGCCGACCTGACCTGTCCTGTCCTGCCTTGGTGCTTTGCCTGTCTCACTCAGGTGTGCTGTGTGTCAGCGGCCGACCAACGGCATCTTCAACAGTGCAGACAAGATCCTGGAGAAGCTGCAGAAGAAACAGGCTGACGCGGGAGCGGATGGAGCGGATGCCGGTGCAGCTGCAGCTGCACAAGCTGACGCGGGGGAGGGGGAGGGGGAGGGCGGCAGGGACGAGGCGGGGGAGCAGGGTGAAGATGACGACGACTGATGTCGAGGTCATGTATCCTGTGTGCTGAATGAGTGACTGGGGGTTCCTTCCTTTATCCAGATTTTTCTGTCGGTGGCTAACGGTTGTACAGCGGGCGGGGCGGATAGGAGGGGGCAGGGCACTTCCGTGGATGTTTCTCGACGCAGTGAGTGAGGCGACACTCACTCTGTGCGGATCCGTCGGATGACAATGACTGACATGTTGTCGTCATTCCGTGCGTGCATGGCATGTGTATTCAACCTCACCTGACCTCACCGTCTCTCCTCTCTCGCATATATATTGACGAGTCGAGTCTCCCACTGTTGTGTCTTCGTGTCCCGTCCACATACACATACACAAACAAACCGTCTTGTGCTCAGCTCACGTCATCTCACGCACACACAATAGGCGCGACTTGCGCTCCAAAGCTGGCCCTGTGGCCGGAAGGCTAGTATGTATGCCGTGGGGCCCACCCTGCAGGTGGATGTCCAGCCCTACAACCACAGGGCTAGCCCTGCAGATGGAAGGCTAGCCCTGCAGCCGTAGGGCTGGCCCTGCAGCCACAGGGCCGGCCCTGCAGCCACAGGGCCAGCCCTGCAGACACAGGGATAGCCTTGCAGTGAGTCAAAACCCTCCAGAAGCACTTAAGTCGTCCCGCAGAGGCCAGCCCTGTGGCTGCAGGGCTAGCCCTGTGGTTGTAGGGCTAGCCCTGTGATTGTAGGGCTAGCCCTGCGACTGCAGGGCTGGCCCTGTGGCTGCAGGGCCAGCCCTACGGCTGCAGGGCTAGCATTCCATCTGCAGGGCTGGCCCTGCCGTTGTAGGGCTAGCCCTGCGGTTGTAGGGCTGGCCCTGTGGTTGTAGGGCTGGCCCTGTGGTTGTAGGGCTGGCCCTACGGGCAGACATGCCAGCCTTGCGGGGACAGGGCCAGCTTTGGAGCGCAAGTCGCTTGTACTGCAGATTTCCAAGGGGCAAAGGAGTGAGTGTTCCAGCTCATTGTCCCTTTCTCCTCGTCTTCCCACCAGCCTGCACGACACACAGCACAATCTCGCATCCATTTAAGTCTTTGCCGGCACGCACAATCAGTTGCCTTCTTACCACTCGCTCCACGACACCCTTGAGAGTGCGAATCAATCGAGGGGCCCTCTTGCTCTTCGGGGCCCTCTTCTGCCATGTGACTAGGTCCAGCTCGTCGACCAAACCGGCCCAGTCACTCCGTTGTGGCGTCCAGCCCCCCTCCCCTTTGACCACCTTATGAAGGAACCAACTGCGTTTCCCATGAATGAGTGCATCCAGCCGACATGAAAGACTCAAAAGCGTACCTTATGGATGAACCGACGGTCTCCAGAAGTCAATTGCTTGAAGTATGCGATTGTACCATCGGCTTCCATCGCCTGAAGTACCTCCTCCCTCTCCACCTCCGCCCGCTCCCTCTCCACTTCTCGTTTGGTCTTCTCGTCTTTGTGCTCCCTGTTCAACGTCTTGGGCGGCTCAGTGCCAGCTGAATCCTCGTCCTTGGTGGGTATCTCCGCCTTCTTGAGCGGCCCCGGGCTGCTTTCGTCGAGGTCCTCGTCCTCTTGCAGCTCGTCGGTGATGGCGTCGTACCGATCCTCGATGAGACACTGCGATTGTTTGCAATGACAGCAAACATCTCTGCGTTTCCTGTCCTTCTCCTTGTGTGTATGCGAGGTCAGCACTGACCTCCATCCGAATCACACTCTCAACGAAATTGAGATCCTCAGACGGCGTGGTGCAGCCGCGGGGCTGCATCTTGGCGGTACGAAAATCTGTCAAAATCGTTGCGTTTTCGACCGGGCTGGCCTCGGCAGTGGTGTGGCTGATGGTAGTCTCTTGGGTAACGTCCTGGCTCCCTTCGGCAATTTCCTTGGACCGCTGAATGCCCGCAGAGCAGAGACGGCTGGCAAGACCGACTGCAGCCTGGGGGAAGGGGAAACGACCACGATAGCGGCTGTCCGTGGCCATACCCTCACCACCAGCAGAAGGGGGCTGGAAGCGGGAATCGAGACGGCAATGCGAGACGGGCGGCCAGCCCCATCGTGCAAGCTCGAGCAGAAAATCCCTTCAATCCGAATCGATGGCAAACCAAGAGAAAGAAGGGACAGGAGTGAAAGAAGACGGCCCCTGGGCAAAGCGATGGTCGGCCCTGCTCAAGTTCTGCGACACACACTACCTTCCATTGGGTGAGGCAGGCCATCACCTTCATCCCTCGGGAATGTGTGGACTGTGGCACACCGCTGTGTTCGTTTGTTCAGGGCTCGTGGTCTTCGTGATTTTCGGTGCCCTGGTACGCAGCATCGACATGCAGGCAAAGAGCGCACCGGCATCACTCCTTCTGTTCACAATCAGGTGCCAGTCCCTGGCAAATGGGTGGCCGGCATCGACGGCCCCCTTCCGGAGGGTCTGATGGGGCAGCTGTGTGTGTGCATCGTGTTCGTGCTCTCGGGTATCAAGCTGCAGTTTGCAGAGGTGAAGGAGGGCCTCAGCTGCTGGCGTGGGGCGGTGTACGGCACTTTGTCGATTTTGTTGCTGACGCCCCTGGCTGGCTTCGGGCTGGTGTTTGTGCCGCTGGAGCCGCCCGACTTATCGCTCGGCCTGGCGCTGTTTGCTCTGATGCCGATGACACTCACGAGTGGCGTGATACTGACCAAACAGGCGGAGGGCAACACACCGCTGGCACTCCTCTTCACCGTCGCCACCAACTTCATCGCTATCTTCACTCTACCAGCTACGGTGCCGCTGCTCGTCGACGCCGCACAAGAGGGCGGGCAACAGGAGAGTGATGAGGGTGTGGATGTGTCTATTGATGGGGCGGGGATGCTGCTGTCGCTGACCTATTCCATCCTTATCCCTCTGGTCGTGGGCAAAGTTTTGTCCTTCTGGCCACCTGTTCTCAAGTTTGCGAACTCTCACAAGCGGCTGATGAAGCATGTGCCGGCGCAGTGCATCATCTTGATCGTGTGGATGAAAGTCAGCGGGTCTGTGGCCAAGGTTCGTGAGTGAGTGAGTGAGACATGCATGCCTTCCTTCACCGGCACATCTGTCCGGACGGCTTTGTTTGTATCTGTCTCAGATAGCCAAGTTGGACCCTGAGATGGTGCTGGCAGCAGCGGCGGTGGCCATAGCCATGCATATCGTCTTTCTCGTCCTCAATGCACTGTCCTCGCTCCTCCTTCGCCTGCCGCCACGTAAGAAGACCAGATGTGGAAGCTGACTGACCCACACACGTCTCGTGTCTTGTGTCTCGCTGCATGCAGCGATAATGAAGGCCGTGGTGGTGTGCGCGTCTCAGAAGACACTGCCCGTGTGTGTGACGGTCATTGAGTTCCTGCCAACCGAGCTGGGCAGCCGCGGCATTATGGTCATCGGGGCGATCCTCGGCCACTTCACACAAATACTCATCGACGCCTTCCTAGCCTCATGGTGGGCACAGCGGACACAGAGGCAACGGAGGGAGACATACGCGGCAGGTATGATAAAGTTGATAGAAGAGAGAGCCACGTGTGTATGCCTGCAAGTGATGGGGTGCTGTGTATGTCTTCAGAGCCCAAGGCACCACACGACGCCACCGATGGCAAAGTGGCTGATGCGACGGCGGATGCCGTCGGGCCACCGGGGGACGTGAGTGGGTGCGAAGACAGCTCAGCCAATCGCGAGGCCGGGCACAAATCGAATGTCGTCTAGTGCTGGGCGGGTACGCGCGTGTGTGTGTGCGTGTGTGTGTGTGGATGTGTGTGAGCTTTCGAGGGCGTTTTTTGTAGTATCTATCTCTGTGTACACTGGAGTCATCTCTCTCTGACGCGAGAGGCCGTGTGTGTTGTGAGGTGATGTGAATATATATGCCTCTGTCCACACACGTACGTACGTACGCGAAACCGGCAGGCAATATATCGACGTCCTGTTCGGGCGTCATGTCACCCATGCACAATGAATGGCCGGCCACTTGTATTCCGGTGGACGAAAGGTCGCCGGCCACGCACTGATAAAGGCAGGTGACCTACACACACGCACGCACGCATGCAATTCATGCAGCGGGCCTGTGGCAAACAGAAATACTCACAAAAGTGGAGTGGGTGTCATCCATCACATATATCCCATCACCTGGCTGCACCGTACGTATAGACAATTGACATCCATGTGGATGGACGTGAGTGAGGTGCGTATCTATCAACATACATCAAGAAAAAACACCACACCCACTCACACAAACCATACACTCACTCACTCAACGATGCAGACAGACATTACATTCATCACACAGTATTCGCAGTGACGTCCAATTGCGTCTTCTGCCCGGGGGCGTCCTCCCTCGCCATCCGACGATAGTCAGTCGTCCCATCGGTCAGGTCTCCTGCCCTCAAGGCAGGATGGTCGGTTCCCACACTGTCGCTGACACCTGACACACAGAAACAGACAGATGGGCTATACAAAGAGGCAGCGAGGCCCTTGGCCACTAAGGCGGCACGAGTGCTGGTGTTGCGTGTGTGGAATACGCACCTGTGAGATCTTTCTCCTCGCTATTGCTCAATCGGCGGCCCCGCTGTGCCCACCATGAGGCTAGGAAGGCGTCGATGAGTATTTGTGTGAAGTGGCCGAGGATCGCCCCGATGACCATAATGCCGCGGCTGCCCAGCTCGGTTGGCAGGAACTCAATGACCGTCACACACACGGGCAGTGTCTTCTGAGACGCGCACACCACCACGGCCTTCATTATCGCTGCACACAGACAATCACAGCAGACAAAGGCACCCAGTGGCGACATGAGCATTGCAGAGTGCGTGTGTGTGTGTGTGTGTGCTCACGTGTGGGCAGCCGCAGTATGATGGAAAATGATGCGTTTAGTGCGAGGTAAGCCAGGTGCAGCCCCACACCCAACGCAGCTGTGGCAACCACCATCTCCACATGAAGCGTCGATATCTGATAGACAGGCACACACCGACAACGATACACGAGAGCAGAGCAAGGCGGATGACTTGACCGACTGGATGACCACCTCGAGTGTCCTGCCTGACTTGTGCGGCTGGTCTGACCTGCTCGACGGCCTTCGACACGCTCATCCACACAATGACGATAAGGAAGAAGGCCGACGCATGCTTCATCAGACGACTGTGACCATTCGCAAACGCCGAGACCGGCCGCCACAGCGACAGCAGCTTGCCCACGATCAAGGGAATAAGGATGGAATAGGTCAGGTTGAGCAGCATCTGTGTGCCGTTGATGGAGACGTTGATGTCTTTCTTGCTCGAACCATGCTGCCCCTGCTGCTGTAGTGTGTCGACGAGCAGCGGCACCGTAGCTGGTAGAGTGAAGATAGCGATGAAGTTGGTGGCGACGGTGAAGAGGAGTGCCAGCGGCGTGTTGCCCTCCGCCTGTTTGGTCAGTATCACGCCACTCGTGAGTGTCATCGGCATCAGAGCAAACAGCGCCAGGCCGAGCGATAAGTCGGGCGGCTCCAGCGGCACAAACACCAGCCCGAAGCCAGCCAGGGGCGTCAGCAGCAAAATCGACAGAGTGCCGTACACCGCCCCACGCCAGCAACGAAGGCCCTCTTTCACCTCAGAAAATTGCAGCTTCAGGCCGGATAAGAGGAAGATGATGCACACACATAGCTGTGAGACCAGCCCCTTGGGAACTGGGCTGTCGACGCCAGACAGCCATTTGCCGGGCAGAGGAACCTGAAGTGAACAGCAGACACAAACACCATGCATGAGATCCGTGTCCACCCGTTTGTTGCGGTTCCTTACCAGTGCTCCAAAGACAACAAAGACCACGAGGCCTGAACAAACGAACACAGCGGTGTGCCACATTCTGTCCTTTTCGAGGGATGAAGTGATGGCCTGCCTCACCCAATGGAAGGAAATGGGCATCACAAAAGTTCAAAATCTTCCAGCCGAAGCGCACCAATGTGCTGTGCTGCTGCTGTTCCCCGCTCTCGGTCATTCCTTTCCGCATCCATGCAAGCTCGAGGGGCCGCCTAGGGTGCTCCATGAAACCGCTGCTGGTGAAGAGAAGAGAAGCAAATGCATCCGGCGAGGCCAGCGGCGCCAGCGTTCCCGCCGCTGCCACCGACCCAAGCACTCAACCTCAGACAGGAACTCGGTAAGGCGACTGACTGATCTGCCAGCAACAGGGGAGGCACTCATACATGGATACAGTCAGCACATGGCATGGGTGCTCTGTGGCCGCTTGCTTGGTTGGTTGGTTGGTTGGTATGATTGTGTGCAATCAGAGGCGTACGCTGCGAATGCCGACATCAACGCATACAACCCCGACCGTCAGTCAGCACACACAGCACAAGACAGACGACAAGAAGACCCGACCGGCAGTCGCTCGCTCATCATGCCTGCCTGCATTGCAATGGTTGGATGCTATCTATGCTACCCTCCGTGGTCTGTCAGACCTGGCACAGCGGTTTCGTCAGATCTATTCGCAGTTCCCCGACGCCCTGTGTGCGGAGTTGGCGCAGGCATTCATCGCCAAGGCCAATCCTGTGCTGAGGGACATCCTCTTCTTCACGGTTCACGAGATCCTCACTCAGCAGCCAAAGGTGGGTGAGGTGAGTGAGCCGGCTGCTTGTTAGTGCTCCCGTGCTGTGCTGTGCTGGCGGGGGCTCTTCCGTCTGTCTGTCTGTCCGCTTCATTCGCCCACACATCTCATCTCATCTGTGGCCAGCCATGTATGTGTGTGTGGGTGTCATGCATGTCAGATGACCCAGCAGGGCTACCCGGCTGACGAGGCCCAGATCAAGATCCACACCGACTGGTGCAAGGCCGTCCTCGAACAGTTCCTCATGAAAGTCGGACCCACCGTCAAAGCGTAAGTGAGGGACCACCACACGACCACACGACAACACGACACCCAAAACAGCACAGCACCTCCGTCGATTCGATGCATGGCACGGCCGTATGGGATGCACACAACACACAACACGAGTGCTTTTGTGTCTGTTCTGTCTGTCTGTGCCACCACACACACACGTGTGTGTGTGTGTCATGTCATTCAGTATGGCTGATGAGCAGAGGGCCATGTACGGCAGCTGTGTGGACACTTGGATGCACCCCCTCTTCATGGTCTACAGCGAGCGGCGGTGCGGGATACTGCGCGAACAAATGGGCCTGCCGCCACCGGTCATGATGGTACGTACCTGCGCACACACACCCAGCCACACACAGAGCAGAGCAGACAAGCTCATCTCAAACTGACTCACTCGAGTGTTTGTGTTTGTGCTCGTGTGATGGTGGTCATGTCAGCCGATGGATGCTTACGGGTATGGCGGGAGGGGCGGTGTGGGGTCGGGGCCCGACAACACTCTCGAGACCATCAACAGAGCCAAGGACCACCCGATGCTGCAGGCACTCAGGCGGCTGTACAATGTATGTGTGTGACACAACACAACCACACACAACGGGCGCTGCCTGCCTGCCAGCCAGCCAGCCATGCCGCTCCCTTTTGCGTGTATATTTGGTTTGTATGTGTGCCGTCTGCACTGCGCAGAGTCGCTCCAGCAGTGGGGTTGTCAAAGAGGTGGGCAGGGCATGCAGAGCAGAGCCATTGGGATCGGATCGCCCAACACGGCCGGCCATTGTTGGTGTGTGTGGATGTGATGTGTATTTGTATCTATTGTGTGCAGGCGATGGGTCATCCGTTGTGGGAGGAGGCCGTCAAGAAACGAGACGCCGCACTGGAAGCCGGTAGGTGGGATAGGTGGATGGATGGGGGGGGGGGACGAGCATGTGGTGGTGTGGTGTGGTGTGGTGTGGTGTGCAGCCAACCCCGATGATTTGGACGCAGCCCTCCAGCTGTTCCAGACGGCTGAAAGCGCTCTCACAGACGAACTCAAGGTGAGTGAGACAATGAGCTGCACACAAACACACACGCCTGCCTCAGTCTAGTTAGTTTTGTTCTCTGTCTTCGGCGGGCTGGCTGTATGTGTATGTGTGTGTGTGCAGCGATTGCACGAGGCGCTGATAGAGACGGGTGTGTGGGTGGATGAGAACTGGGACGCCCTCAAGGATCTCAAGAGGAAGGCCGGCGGCAGCATGGGGTAGAAAGACTGACTTGATGGAGTGACACGACACACCAGACGCCTGTAGACACAGAGGGAGGGAGGGAGGGAAGGAGGGGAGACTATGTACTTACTGTTCAGATGCAGACGGATGGGATGGACGGACGGACCGTTTTCTGTTCGGATGCATGCCATAGATAGACATCGATCACCCGACCATATTATATTGCCGTGAGCGGAGCGATCAACAATCGGCTCCACGTGTGCGCAGTGCACCGGGTCGATGAGTGAGTGTTGTAACTCGCATGAGTAAGGAAAGAGAGAAAGTGTAAGTAAGGTCTGTCAGTTAGGTGGGGGTGGGTCAGGCGTTTCATCCATCCATCCGTCTGTGAGTGCAGGCAGGGTGGGCGGCCTCTGCCCGATCAGCTCAGCCCCCTCGTCCACACCTACACAAGCGTGCGTGTGGAGCAAGGTTCGCATCATATCGAGCTGTGGGTCTGACCGAACCGATATATCATCTTCGGGTGCGACACAAACCCAGTAGACATGCGGCACACACACATATATACGAGAGAAGAAGAGTGCCGTCCGCTGTATTCCATCCCACCCGCTGCACTCACCCGGCAATCAGTCAGTGCGCGAGTGAGTCCGCACTGCCAGAGAGGGAGGAAAGTGACACTCCAATACTCAGTAATCATAATCAGTCGGTCACTGTCAGTCATCCATCAGTCACTCATATGTATGTCATCGTCACCTCTACTTACACTTACACCTGACTGACGTACCCTGCTCTCTCTCTCGCCCTCTCTGCAGCACCACCCACCACCCATGCAGTCAGCCACAGCCACAGCCACCCAGCAGACTCAATGAATTGACCGACCGACCGACACGAACCAAGACCAGGGAGCGGGACCGCACACCCACCAGATGGACTGACAAAAACCGCCAGCCACACATGCATGACACACACCACGCCCACGCGCACACACACCACATGCACACCTTTAGACATGGCAGTCAGTGGGAGGGGCGGGTAGGTAGACGGATGCATCGGTGCGTCCCGTGGATGGATGGCGTGGTGTGCCGCTGTAGAAAAAAGGACCGACCGACCAACAGCACAAAAGTCGCACACACCTGCCTCGCGGGTTCTTTCAGGCCAGGGGAGGGAGGGAGGGAGGGAGGGAGTTAGGGGGAAGTAGTGGAGCGTATCACATACACACTCTCTCTCGCTGCAGCCACCAGCTGTAAGGCAGTCAACGTATTGGGGGGGGTGGGGGGTGGGCCGCTCTCTCATGTCACCTCACCCTCCTGCCGCTGTCTGTGGATTCACTTGTCGACGAGGATCGGCACCTGCACTGCCCTCGTGACGGGCACAGCGGGAGCTTACCATCGACGACATCGCATCCAGCAAGCGACGGAGAGTTGGGTGCAGGCACCAACCCAACCCACCCCACCCCACAGCCACAGAGCAATCAACAGACAGATACATACAGCACAACCGACCGACGTCCTCTCTTCCTTCCTTGTCTGTCTCCTTTCTCAGATAGATAGAAAGACCTGTGGCTGTCTTCGTCCGTGTTGTTTGTTCCATCTGGTCCGGACCTCCCTGGCCTGGCGGACTTTCCCCAGCAACCTAGGACGTTCCGTCATCCAGCCATTGTGCAGATGGACCACGGCCCGTCCATGAGCGAGGAAGAAAATCCACCAATGAGGTCCGAGGGATGCAGGAGACAAAAGTGAGAGTGAGTGAATGCAGTCAGTCAGTCATCGATGCGAAAAAAGAAAGTTTACTCCCGCAGTTCGTGGGAACACAGGGGTACATCTTGCCTCGCACACACATAGTGAGTGACTGAGTGAGTGAGTGAGTGGACAGCTGGCTGCCTCGCTGTCTGCCTGCAATTCTTCCTTCATTGCTTCCTTCTCTTCCACCCAATCAATGGCATCGCATCCTCTGCTACGCTTACTAGAAAAGCAGAGCAGTGGGGTACACACATACAGACAGACAGACGGACAGCCATCCAGACATACATACATACGAAAGACCGAGAGAGAGAGAGAGAGAGAGTCCGACGTTGCCCGCCCAGCGATGGTTGAGAAAGATAAGAGCACCACGCCCCCCACCCCCAAGGCCGACAAAACAATCCCCATCCGACACTTACGCATGCGGCACACCTCTCCTCTCTCACCTGAGTTCCCTCCCCCTGACAGTGCTCATTTCCATCTCACCCCCACCCACACCGGCCCTCCCCCGATCCCTCTCCCCAGCCCGATCTCGCGCCCTGTTGGCCCTCCGGCCCTGCTCCATCCGGTTGGCCGACGACGGGGACGCACCAGCACCGCCGCCCTCAGAAGAAGACAAAGAATTCCGGTCGCTTGCCGACGAACCGGTCGCCAGATCCACACACTCGAAGCTCGATGCTCCGCTGCTGCTGCTGCTGCCGCTGGCTTGCGTGTGGTGAGTGTGGTTGTGAATGTGCTGGTCGATGGTCTCTGGCTGGTCTGGTGGGTCGATCGGCGGCCGATGGTGGGGGCCGATGACTTCGGGCGAGGCGGATGGCTGCGGCTGGGTCGGCCTGTAGGACGCTTTGACCTCATCTGCATCGAGAGAGAAGACCGAACCAGAGATCAGATGAGAGTGGGTGGGAAGGAATGTGAATGCAATGCGTGTGTGCAGCTAGCTAGATTGTAGATACCTATGGGTAGGTCTACGATGCCCGTCTGGCTCAGAAGCGGCAGCCGCTCAGGACCACTCACAGCCTGACACACACACACACACACACACACATTGACATACATAATGCAGTGCGAGGTGGACGGTGCGTCGGTGGTTGGCTGGTCGGCCTTACGCTTCGAGCTTTTCTGGCAGTGAGGTAGGTGTAGGCGATGAGTACGAGCTGGAGTCCGTTTAGGACGATGCTCAGTATGTTGGGTATCAGGAAGGGGATCGAGTCTATCATCAGAGAGTACTGACCCCACAACAGCCTGCAGGCACACACCACAACACATCACATCCATCCATTCATTGCTTGACTGACAGGCAGGTACGTATTTTGTCTTACGCGGATAGGAAGCAGCAGGCGATGAGGGTGATGGGCACGCCCTCCAGGTTCTTGGTACGCAACACACGCGCCTGACACCACACACACACACACACACACACACGTGCACACACAGATGACAATGCAGCCCACGTGCAGCCAGCCGATGTGCTGCCTTACTTACCACCATGACAAGAGGAGATAGCGAGATAGAGACAGAAAGCACCTGACGAGGCACACACACAGCAGCGCAGACGGGATGTTTGATTATTTTGGCAGGGAGGCAGGCGGCTCACCGTGGCAGTGTATCCCACGAGGTTGAGCTGCACGTCCCCCGCCGGGACGTAGGTCAGCGAACAATACAGAAACCCAAACACACTCGCACACACTGCCACGCCAGCGGCAGGCAAGCAGCAAAATACAACACAACACAACCAATGTCACAAAGGTACGTACGTGACGTACGTGACAGCGACGCCTGGCTGGCTGCCTGTGTGCCCTACTTACCTCCCAGGTAGAGCAGCCAGGTCTTCTTGCGTTCCTCAGGGTTGGCAAACACACCCAGAATCCCGCAGAACACCAAACTTGTCAGCGCACCTGACACACACCATACACCAACACTGAATGACCTGACGCGCATCTCTCCCCCCTGGCTGACTGACTGCCCCGTGTGTGTCGGTCCGGTGCGGTCTGTGTCACTCCCTCCCTCACTGACTTACCGACGCCATTGATCCTGAGGATGCCCACATCGTGCCTGAGGAGCCCGTAGGTTGTCCAGAGTGCGGCGGATGCGAACATGAGGGCGTAGGGGGTGCAGCGAGTGGTGCCGGCGTATCCCCTGACGCATATGTTGTACATTTCGTTGACGGGGGAGAGGTACACGATGACCGAGCAGAAGGTGGCGATGTTGGCGATGACGGCGAGGGGCGACGACTGGAAGCCGTCCGTCAGGATGCCCACGTGCTTCGCTACCGTGTTGCCGCTGTCCTCTGCCATTGCTGCACTTGACAGAAACTTTAAGCTGATCGACGACCGAAGCGAAGCAAAGCAAGGACGGACCCAGGAACCGTGAAATATCGTCCTTTGCCTTTTTGTTAGCTCGCATTCCCATCTAAGCTCGCAGGTGTCGCGGCGTGCGTAGGCATAGCACTCGCATGCGCAGATCTGATCTTGGCGAGATGGCTCCATTAGACGTGCATTTGCAGTGATGAAAGGGCTCACTGATCTCAGGTGAAGGACGTGGCAGCTGCGTGTGTGGGATTTGAAGCATAGCATGTGTGAGAGTGTATGCATTCAACAAATGTGTACGGAAGGGTCCACAGGTCACTCACATGCACCGACACTAGCTACACATGAATATATAGGAAAATTGGACAGGTGGATGGATGGACATCGCACGCCGGCACATTCCGCTCGGAGTGTCGTTTTTCGTCGCTGCCGCCGCACCCCAAGACCTCTGCCAGTGAAGACACCAGCAGAACTCTGCGGATATGGTGGCAACGTGAGAGGACGAACACCCGGACAGCAATGCATCCAACGGTGGTGGGATTGCGCATACACCTACCTGTCACGACACACCACCTACCTCGCCTCGCCTCGCCTGCGTTTCTCTCTCCTGTCTGACGCAAGCCAGCCAGGGTAATGAGGAGAAGAGCGAGTGAGACAGCCAGACACCAGACAGCTCCACTCACTCACTCACTCACTCACTCATGCATTCATTGTGACGTGACACATACCAACTGACGGAAAAATACGTGAGGCGTGGGCACCACAGCCACCCCACCCCACCCACCAGGCAGGCAGGCAGGCAGCCGGGGAGGGAGGGAGGGAGGCACCCGTCCATCGAAACTCGTGTGTATACAGACAGACAGACAGACAGCCAGGGAGTGAGGGAGGGAGGGAGGCACCCGTCCATCGAAACTCGTGTGTATACAGACAGACAGACAGACAGACAGCCAGGGAGGGAGTGAGTGAGTGAGTGAGCGTCAGCGATAGAGACGAAATGAAGCCCCTGCCTGATTCAACCACCGCAGTCCCATCATGCAGCCACCCGAGGGCTGATCAGCCCTTCCACCAGCCACACCCATTCATTCATTCATTCATTCATCGTACGTATCAACCTACCCCTCCTGCACACCATTCACCAGCAGGTGGATGAGTGAGTGAACCCTCCCCTACGAGAAACAAACGGTGTCGCCGGGTCATGCCGCCACGAAAAACGTCATGTGTGTGTGTGTGTGTAGATAGAAAACCCCCACCCACCCACCCGCCCTCCCCACTAGACAAACT
>CDMY01000275.1:350120-387285 GCA_001179505.1 Vitrella brassicaformis | reverse complement strand
CACCCGCCCTCCCCACTAGACAAACTCCACAGGCTGCTCGTCTTGCCCTGGCTCAGCCGCAGCCGCCGGCCGGTTCATATTCATGCGCCGTCGGAAGACCGTCTCCCTCATGACACCGCCGTCACCCTGTTTGTCGAACACACCCGACCTGAGCGGCCCGAACGCCTGCACGAGTGACGTGCTGTTGTCGCCCTTGTCGCCCTTGTCCTTCTTGTCGTGGTTCTTGTGCTCATCGTGGGCGCTGGCACTCTCGGCCTCCTTGGGTGGCGGGGCGACGGGGTGGTTCTCGTGTTTGACTTGGTGCTTGGGCGTGTGTGCAAGTGGCGGGAAGTCGCCGGCCTCCTTGAGGTGTGCGGTGACGTTGACGTACAGAATGGCGCTGAGGGCCACGACCAGTGTCACCACCAACACTGTGGGACCTGAAACAAACAAGGAAGGAGCAAGGGATCGAGTCGAGGAGTGTATGTCTTGTTTGTCTGTGTGTCTGTCTGTCTGTCTGTCTTGGCCCTGACTGACTGACCTACCGAGCTGGTCGTTATAGTTGAGGGGCTCTTTCCGCTCCAGGGCACGGGCGCGACGCACATACACCTGACATACATACGAATGTTATAACAGGCGAAGAAATGTCTGGAATGTACGTGCGGTGGGCCGACCGAGTACGAGTAGATGATGAAGAATATCCCAACGGGGGCCATGATCAAACCTGCACGCAATCAATTCCATCAATCCATCACGGACGATCTCCCACGCACCCCCGCACGCACCTGCAATGAATGAGGTGGATGTGCCCAGGTTCAGGATGGTGATCGATATGGTCGACAGCAACACAGCCACATTCATCCACTAACACACACACACACACACACACAGGTGTGATGCTCTCGTTGCTCCCTCCCTCCCTCCCTGGCCCGCCCAGCCCGTCGCAGCCCAGCCCACTTGGAGGAATGTCCGTTCGTTGGCGAAAAACACCTTGGGCTCCACACGCACCGCCGCCTGCTGGGGCGTCGGCACACCCCTCGGCCCTCCACCACCACCACCACCCACTCCCGGGCCGCCAGGTCCAGGCGGCCCACCCGGCCTGCCCTCGATGCGTGGCCGCCGCCTCGTCCAAAAATCCGGACACCATCGGCTCCTGGCCGGGCTGTGTAGCTCGCGAGCGTCCCTCTCGCGTGTAGGCCGTCTCGGGGGCCGCTGCTCGCCCCCTCCGCCCGCAGCAGCAGCGGTCGCTGCTGCTGGACGGGCAGCCTTCGGAGGGAACGCAGCACCTGATGCCGATCCGAAGCACTCAGACAAGTGAGTGCGTCTGTCTGGTGTGTTATCTATCGGTCGGCTGGTAGCCTTGCTGCTCGTGCTGTGCTTACGTTCTCCCCTGAGCAGAGGCTCTGAGAGTTCGCCGCCCACGTCGACAGATCTGGGTGGTGGTGGGGGGAGTGGCCGCGCCATGAGTGCCTCGGGTGACTGGTCCGCATGGGCCACGCCGCTCGCGGACGCACTCGCGCCACCCCTGTCGCCGGACGCAAAGCGATTGATGTGGTCGGCCATCTCCTGAAGACAGACGATGGAAACATAGATAGACAGATGAATGACATGGGAGATGGATGCGATTTGATGGTTTGTTGGTGGGTGAGGCGCTGACTGACATGGAATGAAGTGTTTTCGTGCATCAGTCGGGCGCTCTCGCCGACACCGATGACATCAACCTGGTGCTGAGGATGCTGAGACAAAGGTAGAGGAGCCGTACACAACAAAGACGTGGACACAGAAGAATGAATGAGCGCTGTGTGTGGGTGGGTGGTTTCTTGTCCAATCTCACATTTCCCTCACTCACCTCAACGAGCGTGGGTCTAGCGGACGGCCCCTGCTCCTCCGACTCATGCTCCTCGCGGTCATCCTCCTCCTGTGAAGGAAAGTGTGTGTGTATTTATTGCACGTGTGCATGTGTCGTGCCGATGTGTAGCAGGTGTGTCGTGTCAAGCCATGCATGCCTACCTGGACAGCATGCTTGAACCAGTGTGGGTATCGCCCGGTGCCCAGCTGCTTGCTGTGGAGGAAGGCCATGCTGTGGATGAAGCAGGAGAAGCCCCACACCTCCGTCACGTACGCCATACCTGGCACGCAGGCACCCAGCCACCCACAGATGCGGTGCATCCGCTTATCCCGATCCCGGCCGTCATGTGTGTGTACCGCACCGGTGAGTTCTGAGAGCCATTCCCACTCGGTGCCGTCTCTGCCCCGGATCGACACGTCCAAAACGGCGAAATTCAAACCCACGATCTCCTGAATGAACAGTCGCGCACACACACACACACACACGAGCAGCCCACACAGAGAGGGGTGGTTTTTGCAATCACTGCAGGGGACGGATGGAGGGTTTGGGCGTCATAGGCTTGTTACCTCTGACGCACGGGCCTCTGTGCTGGCACGAACCCAGTCTGAATATATAGGAAACGTGGACGTTGCGTGTGTGCTGTGCTGTGCTGTGCTGTGCTGTGGATGGCATGTGAGTCTCTCTGTGAGTGTGTGTGTGTGTGTGTCTGACTGGCAGCGTCTTTTGCCGGGACGTCTTCGTTCATGAAGCGCACTTCCTCGTCCAAGTTGATGAAGATGTTGCCGTGCTCACCGCTGCAAGACAGACACCGGCAATCAGAGAGAGAGGGGCGGACAGACAGACATCAGTAATGACACCAGAAATCATATGCTGGGCTGGTTTTGCCCACCGGAATGATGATCGGTGAAAGGTGGCCCGCACCATGGGCTTGGCCTTCTTGTCACGCAACCTGGAGCCAAACACAAACACATGCGTGTGAGTCATGTCATGATGCGGCGGGTGAATTGGTGTGGCTGTCGCGTTCGTCGTGTGGTGTCTGTCTTATGTTGATTGTCGGTAGGTACCTGGCGATGATGTTGTCTATGTGCTGCTTCTTGAGGGTCAGGTTGACGTCAGACATACCCAGCTCACGCTTGCGACCCAACCTGAGACACAAGCCAGCCAAGGCACACATACACTTATTCGTTCGTTCATTCATGCGACATCGAATGATGTCATGTTGTTTGCTCTCCCATCTGTCTGTCTGTCTCGAGTGTGGTCCCCCTGACTCACTCACCATGCGTCCATGTCGAAGGTGCCGTCGAGGATGCTCTTGATGTGCCGCTGCTTCACCGTCGCACAGCGAGGCAAGCCACTCTCCTGACCACACACAACACACCAAAATGCATTCATTCATTCATTGAGTGAGAATCTTTCCGCGCTCACCTCGTGTGTGACTTTCTCGGGCCACTCGAGTGCATCGTGTGCTGGCTCGAAGGGGTTCTGCAGCACCATCGCTATGTCTGACGTGCGTGCCATGCATGGCAGCGGAAGCACACACAAGAGCGGCCGGTCTGATCCGTGTGAGAGGTTGTGAAAACATACCTTTGTCTGGTTGGTTGTCGTTTTCGCCCTGCCACTGGAATCGGATGATCTGGGTGGGCTGCCCGCGACCGTCCTGACGCTGATCCAGCACCTCGTAATACGAATCTGACACACACACACACACAGACAGTCGTACCGCCGGTCGCTTGCAGTGAGTTGTGCGTGACCTACCGAGTGTTTCGTTGTCAAAGTAGATGTAGCTGGTGAAGCTCCGGAGGTCACTGACAGACACACAGAGATACACACATGTGTGTATGTATCCGAACGTGCAGGCAGGTGGGTAGGTAGGCAGGGATTGTGTGTGTGCTTACGCTCCGGGCTGCACGAATGCGGTCTGCAGCGGCTGGGTGAGGGGATTCAGCACCTCGTGCTGGATCGAAGGCTGACCGGTTGATGGGTGAGAAACACACACATTGGGTGGCTGGCTGGGCTGCATGGCATGGTGTAGGCTGGTGTCACTCACGTATTCTAGTTTCTTGCCGCCCTGCGCGAGCAGTGGCACGTGCTTGATGATCTTGACCTTTACCCTATACACACGTCACGCACCACACCAGATGTGGCGGGGCCGCCCCTGTGTGTCCATGTGCCCACCTCATGCTCTCGGCGTTGATCCAGTACTTGACGCTTCGGATTTCGTTCTCGCCCACCGGCTCACCAAACGCACTCGCACCCACGGTCCCAGACACACCTCGACTGACTCACATGAATGACACCGACTCACAAGACTTGTGGAGTGGAAGGGATGAGCCTGTCTCGATTGATTGACGTACCTTTGTGGGTCACTCTCCGAGGCCTCCATGGCGTGGAGCCTTCTGAGTTCAGAGTAGCAGACGCTGAGGATGGACAGCAGGTAGTCGAAGTCGATCAACATGAACTGCTCCTTGGTCAAACGCGACATGAACCTGCACACACGCGGAGAGAGTAGTGCAATGCACAGGCGACACAGAGTGAGGGCAGCAGGCCCATGTTTGTCCAGGTACACACACATACATACGTACCACGATGCAGCGGCGGATCTGTTGTTCTTGTCGTATTTCTTGGTGATCTTCCGGAAGCCGGTGAAGTTGAGCGACTTGTACGCATCCAATATCACTATCTCCTCAGCCTGCACACACGCAACCAACACAGCACGAGGTAGGTGTCCCTGCCCTCATTCTCCAGTGTACAGGCAGTCACCCACTCCCTCCCTCCCTCCGTCCGTGACCTGTGAGTCGATGGCGTTTTCGATGGACTCGAGCTCGTGGATGAAGTGGGACGGGTCTGGAGGCTCGCCAGACTGGTGCTGATCCATCAGCTGACGGATGTCCTTCAGCGCTTGCCTTCATCACCACGCATAAACGTACGTACATGCAGAGTGGTCAGTCAGTCATGCAGTCCGCCTGAGGTGAGCTGTCTGTCCCTCTTACCTGAGGCTGCCGACGATGGCCGTTGCAGTGATGCCCGCGAACTTGTTGATCTTGTCCAGCTCATGATTCAGCAAATCCTGAAAACGCGACTCGGGAGGCCTGCACCACACCAACGCACACAACAAACACCGAGCTGTCACGCTGTGTGTGTCAAGGATCCTCCCTGCCTGCCTGCCTGCCTCTGTGCCTCTGTGCCTCTGTGCCTGCCTGCCTGCCGAGTCAGCCACCGACCTGTAGATGGATCCTCCGAGCGCCCGAATGTTGCCGAAAGACTCGGTGACTTCCTTGATGGTGTAGGAGGACACATCGCTGCCCGTGATGAGCTTGATGGCCTTCTTGAGCTCCTTGTAAGAGATGTAAAACTGACGGTACTTGGGCTCGGCCAGCTCCTGCAGACGCTTCGCGAACTTCATCACGACAATCAATCAGCCGCAGGGAAAAAGGCGGGAGCACGGAAGCCGATTCAAAGGGAAAATCTCAATCAGTGAGATGGCCGCTTCGCGTCTCGAGGGTGGATCTGCGCATCAGCCGCTCAGTCATGCACCGCCCGCCAGCGTGGTGATGATGAGTGCCCTGCAGACCTCTGCTGCGGGCGTCTGCGCTCGATGGGATCTTTGCCAGTGATCAAAAAGAAGCACAGATGGATGTGGAGGCGCCTCCCTCAACAGGATTGATTTTCAGCCAAGCTCGCAAGAAACCCGAAACTCGAAACCCTGTCTCAGACCCCGACCGCGACTTGCCATGCAGGCGCCCCTCTTCTTCATCTTCACATTCTTGGCACCGCTGAGGCTCATACAATGTGACGATCTCCATAGTCATGACCATCACGGCTTCCCTCACCAAACCAACACGGGCAGCGCCTTTCCATTGCCAACACCGCCCTCACGGCGAAGGCTGCACGTACACGCCTATCCATACATCGATCACGATGCCCGCGGGTCATCTACCTCTTGTGCTTGTATGTGGTTGTTTGTGTTTTCTTCTCATCAGGCCCACGAGAAGGAGCGTCTGCAAAAGGACTGGGACGACACCAAGTTCGGCAGCGTTGCTTACCCCCAAGGCCATCCCCACTACAGGACCGGGAGGCGGCTGCAGATCGCCTCATCGCAGTTCGAGCCCATCCGCGTCTTAGTTGATGACTCCGAATTGCGTGATGACTACGCCTTTTCCCCTGCACTGCTGGACTATGCGGTGAATGACCTGTTGCCGGCCGCCGTGAACATCGTGAAGCGGTCACTGAGAGTCATCCCTGTCGAGGGGAACCTTTTGCTTCCCCGGGCGTGTGGGTTCCGGTGGAGTTCAGTTGAAGGGGCTGATCCGTCCGACCCTGACCTGTGCCAGACCATTTCCCTCAACTACAACACATGTGGGGAGAAGACTGGAATACCGGAGGACCACTTTGGGTAAGTGAGGCGAGAGAGGACTCAATCGGGAACCGGGCGATTTGTGGGGGCTCATGTCTCTCTGTCCCCCATGTGTCTCTTGCTCAGCAAGACATTCCGGTGCCCCATCACGCCTTCGCAGTGTCAAGTCATCGCAGCGGGCACCGGTCTGAAACAAACCGATTTCGTGCTCTATGCCACGGCCAAGGACACACAAGTGTGTGGGTTCGGCACAGTCGGCTATGCCGGTGCGTGCATGCGGGACCAGTTCGATCGCCCGGTAGCAGGATACATCAACATCTGCCCGAGCCGCATAAACGGCAACAACGACCCCTTTCTATGGAGGGAGGAGGTTGGCTTCATCCTACACGAGATATACCACAGCCTCGGCTGGAGCGGCGTCGACGTGGCCTTCTTTCGTGCCCAGGATGGCACGCCACTCAGCCCGAGAGAGTCAAATGGCCGGTATGCGAGACACATGGCCTGTCCTGTTTCCTTCGCACTCCAGCCTTTCAATCTTTCGTCTGCTAGGCCTCCGAGATCCTCGGATGAAAACCTGCGCTACCAGGCCCCTGACTCTGTGCTTGTGCTAGAGACGAGTAAGGGCATTACGAATGCCAAACTGAAGACGCCCAAGGTGGTTGAGAAGGCGCGAAAGTACTTTGGGTGCGACACGCTCGACGGTGTTTACCTGGAGAACGAAGGCGAGCAAGGTACAGCTTCTTGGAGGCTGACAGCGGTCTGCACGTGTGTTGACTTGTTGGTGTGTGTGGGTGCGTGTTGGTCAAGGTTCAAAGTATCAGCATTGGGAGAGGCGTCTCGGCCCCTTTGAGGTCATGTCACCGGTTACTTCAGAGTATCCTGTGCTCAGCCCCCTCACTCTCGCATACTTTCACGACAGCGGCTGGTGAGCGAGCGGCGAATACACCTTTGAGACACACATTCTTGTCGCCCACGACTATCGGCAAATGTAGGTACAGAAGTGACTTTAGCACTGCGGGCGAAATGATGTGGTACTCACAGAACGGCTCACAACGCATGTGTCTCCGCATATCCACCTATCCATGTCTTGTCAGGGGTCGCGACGAGTTCACCGGCGACGGCTGCAAATTCGTTAGCGGCCCATGTGTCTCGGCCTCGCAGCAGGCGGAGATCGAGTCTACCACATCCACATCCCCCTGGTGCCTTGCAAGAGACCTCTCCCTGTGCACGCAGAACAGGATGGCAAGAGGGTATTGCACAATCGGCGTTGCGAGCGGGCCATTGCCAGAGGCCTTCTCGTATTTTAGCGATCCGACTGTGGGGGGCTCTGGAATCTTCATGGACTATTGTCCGGCCAGGGAGGCGTATAGTGATGGCCACTGCACCGACGAAGCCAGCTTCCTTGCCGAGTGGGCCCAGGAAGGCCAAGCACATAGCCCGACTTCGAGGTGTTTCCACAGCGATTTGATCCGCACGGGATTCCAGTTTGTCGGCGAGCCCTCGCCGATGCTCAGGGGTACGTCTCCACATGCGACAAGACAACACATGCGACAAGACACCCACTCATTTCTCCATGTGAACCCATGTCTTGAGCATGTCTGCGCAGGCCAGTGTTTCCCCCGCAAGTGCATCCAGAGCGGCACACTTGCCGACGGAACGCCCGTGTACGGCGCAGTGGAAATCACAGTGAACAACGGAGTTCTCCAATATGTTGTCACATGCACCGCGTCTGAGGCCGGCGTGCAGAAGACCGTGCCGAACATGAGTGGGAGCCTGCAGTGCCCCAGGATCAACACCGTCTGCTTCGGCTCGCCGTGTGAACAGGGAGGCGTGTGGAAGTACAACCGCTGCGTGTGCCCTCCGGGGTTCATCGGAAAACACTGTGAGCTGCTTGACCAGCACTCCGTGAGGGAGCAGGTACCCAATGGCTACTTCTATGACCCGCAGGATGTCACTCTCCTCGGTCAGCATTTCATCCTACACACAAAGACAGACGCCATCTCGTGTCCTGCCGGCACTTTCTTTGTGTGTCTCACTCACTCATGCAGTTGGCAAATACTATGAGTTGTCACCGACCATTCAGGGTCCCGTGAGCTCCTATGCGCGCGTTGTGAACCTTCCCGACGGCATGTGGATAGAGCCAGAGACCGGCATTGTGAGGGGCGTCCCCACAGCACAGAGCGGTCGGCTCACTGGGCACAGACTTCGTGTCTCGCTCGTGTGCCTTCCTTGACTTCCTACTGCTCTCGTCTTTTCAGACTGCAAGGTGTACACGGTGAAGGCCATTGGCGGCACTGCTAACGAGGAAGCACGAGCTGTTGTCCTCATCCGTGTCGTCAGCAGCGCCGCAGACGCCCCAACTGACCCCTGGGAAGACTGCCCTGTCTTTCTGGAAGGGGTCGACCCGCCAGCAGACCTCCCCACCCCGCCACCCACCATAGCCCCTCCTGACGATGGCATTATCGACCCAGGCGGCCCGGGGGTGTGCATTGGCAACGAGTGTGAAGTGTCGACGACACCGAAGCCATCGGGGGGGGGCGACGATAAGGTTGACTGGGGCGGGGGAGACACGACGGGGCGAGCCGCCAGGAGGGGGGCAGAAGTTGCTCGGACTGCTGCAGCCTTGGCGCTGGGGATGGCTGTCTCGGTGGTGTGGAGATGACAGCCTGTCGTCTTGTTTGCTGTGCATGTCTCTCGGCTGCTTTGTCTGTGTGTGTGTTTGTGTGTTTTGGTTTGGTGAACGAAGTGCTGCCTCGACGGGCGACTTCCTCCCTGCACGAAGTGAGACAGATCTGATGTGCCTGCCTGCCTGCCTGCATGGCTCTCAACTGTGCTGCTGGCCATTGCTGGCTGTCGCTAGGGGTGGGTCAGTACATTTGGGATTTGTTCAACCTGCCGGTTAGTGTGGTTTTAGTGTTGTACTTGACAGGCAGCGTCGGTCAGTCGACATCTCTTGTTCTACCTGGCATGCATGTGTTCAGGGATCAGATGCAATGCATGACAGACCTTGTATGTCTTGTCGATCTTTGTGTGACTCTGTTTGTTTGGTGGGGACAACTTGAAGCTTCTCACAAACGTGCCGTGCGTGCCCACGGACGTATGACTCGCCCGTCATGTCAGGGGAGCCTTCGGACACAGGGTAGCCCAGCCTCGTGTCTCAAAGGCGGGCGAGCACGTCACGAACGACTTCGATGAGGCCTAAGGCGCGTACGTTCACATGTCGTCGATTCATGTTCTGCAGTGATTGGGCTGTGTCTCTTTCAGGCATGCACGGCGGACGAGATAACAAGCCGGCTGGACTGATTGCATGAATCTGCCTGTCTCTCTCAGCGATGCAAGTGCGTGTGAGCGAGTGATCGATGCGATGGATGGGATTCTCTCGACGGGACGCACCTTTTGCATTGCATGTGCAGATAGAGAGAGGCAGCCCACCATGGCGCAAAACGTGTTTGTTCCCAGAGGGCTGGCTGCATCCTATCCTGCTGTTCCTCCACGGAGCATCCATCGGTCGACTGATCAATCCTCACGCATCAACGCTGACGGTCCCGTGTGTGCTCGCTTCCATGTGGCGCAGCTACACCTTGTCGTCACCAAACCGGAGCTCAAGGAATGCGTAGACGCAAGTTTCGCGCCTGTCTGCACTCCTTGAGCGCCGGCATGGTGACGACAAGACGAAGCCGCGCACTAACTCACATGAAATCACATCACTCTCACACCACCCCCTGTCCTGTCCGTCATGCCCTCCCTCCTCTCTTCCCCAACGCAGCGGCAAGAGAGAGCCAAAAAAGACGGCGCCTCGCTCCCTCTCTCGTGCTCTCTCCTGCACGACAGTCACGTCCAGCGCGTGCAGTGAGGACAGACAGATAAAACGTGACGAGGGCTCTGCTCTGACTCATGCATGTTGTCTCAGACCATGTTCAACTTGCCTCGGATCCATCGCACGGTGACAGCCTCGAGGCAGCCGTCAGTCAACCCACTGATGCGATGCATCCATCCGTCTGGCCATAAAGGCAGGCCTTCCTTCCTGGCTGTGGCTGCCTTGAATGCTATCCACATAGAACATACATTCGCTCGTCCGTTACATACATACAGTCAGGCTGAGCAACACGGCAGCCCAGCCACTTATCGAATCGATCGGGGACTCGCACTCGCACGATACGCGTCGCGTGTCACTTTGCCTCTCTGCTTGCACATATCTTGGTAGCTATACATTGCCTTAGTGCTGGGCTGGTGTGTGTCATGTCATGTGTTGAGCGCTTGCTGCACGTCTCGACACCCTCATGGGCAACAGTGGGAACATCCGGCATGTCCTGATGGATGGATGCCCTCCACGTTGACGTGCAGCAAGTGGACCGACACAATCCACCCACACTGATCGACGGACGCAGCTCCCTTGCCTTTGTCGCAAATCGTCCGACGAAAAAACCTAGCTGGTACTCTCTCGGAAGAATGGAAAAAGACGCAGACAACACACCACACCACACCACAACACAACACAACACCAGACAACATCCATCGGCGTGCCTTGGTGTGCGTAGGGTAGGGGGTGATGGGGGAAGGAAAAGAAACCATTCAGATTGATGCAGTGGTTTGCAATGCATTGCAATAGAATTCAACACAGCAGGCCCAAAATGCCCCAAAGCTGCCTTAGCTCGTCTTGCGATCGATTCCCAGTGCTTGAAACACACAAACATTCACCGCCCCCAGACACACGCCAACATTCCCCCGTGGCATAGCACACACGCACACACACACACACACACACATGCACACGCCCCCATGCACCGCACCCCTCGCCGCGCCCCGTCTCTCAACGCAATAAAGGTTCGGGTGTGTATGTGTTGTGTGTGTAAGTGTGTGCAGCTCTCCTTGCAAAATTGGTAGGACAGGGTGGTACGGGCTGGGCCACAATGGGATCACCGTCCCTCATGCGTAGATCTTGTCGAGGTTGCGCTTGACGGGTGCGTTCATCTCGGCCCGCTTGAGGGCCTCCTCCTGCTCCAGGCCGCCAAACAGATAGGGCGAGAAGGGCTTCGTCTCGATGTACCTGAATGAACGTGAGACGAAGCCCACCACACCGCCAGCGAATGTGAGTGAGATGGGCAGGGCAGGGGGATGCCATCTTTATTTATGGCTGTATTGTGTGTATTGGTGTGTTCTTACTGTCCGCGACCGTCTTTGGTGAAGAGCTGATTGTTGTCCCACACGATGTCGCCGCGGCTGATGGTCGTCACCACCTTGCCCCGACACTTGATGCTGGAACAAACAAACAGACCACACACACCACAAACACACAGACACACAGACACGCGTAGACATCCATGCGGTCTGGTGCGGTGCATTGCGGCGACTTACTCTTACCCTTCGAAGACGTTGGTATCGAGGGCCGAGTGGTGTGTCTGGGGTGAGATGGTGTACTCCACAGTCGGGTCAAGCACATACAAGTCGGCGTCAGAACCCTCGCGAATCACACCCTGAGTGAGACACCCACATACCATCCATACACACACAACACAACACAAACAGTGGGTGGGTGCATTTCAGCCCACGCCTTTGCGCGTCCGTCCGTCCGTCCGTCCGTCCGTCCGTGAGTGCGTCAGTGATGTGTGTGGGTGACGTGACCTACCTTTTGAGGGTAGACGTTGAAGATTCGTGCCGCCTCGGTGGAGGTGATGCGGACGAAGTCCATCGGCGTGATCTTGCCCGTGTTGACCATGGTCGTCCACAGCACCGGGATGCGCTCCTCAAGACCTGCACACATCACACACACAAGGAAGGAAATTAGTCATTATCCAGCCCACAGGCAGATGGACGGATGGCAAGCTAGTTGTGCATGTTGTGTATGTTGTGCATTGTGTGCGAAGCTGACCGACCGTTGACTCCATTGGGCAGCACGCGGAAGTCGTGTTTGCCCTTGGCCTTCTGAGTGGAGTTGAACACCGCGTGGTCGGTCGCCACCAGCTGCAGGCAGGGTCAGACAGACAGACAGACAGACAGACAGGCAGGCAGACCGACGGACAGCAACCATATATGCAACACGTGTGTGTGGATGGGATGGACGCCGTGATGGAACGAGTATTCATGTTGTCATGCTCACACACTTACCGAGAGGACACGATTCTTGAGAGCGTTTTGGAGGGCAATGCCGTCGACATCGTGCTTCCTGATGGGTGGCGACATGACGTGGGCAGCAGCGGTCTTGAAGTCGGGGTCCCACATCTTGCTCTCGTCAAGGGTGAGGCCGGCCGCCGTGGGCTCGCCGATGATGCGGTAGCCCGCCTGCCGGGCACGCGCAACCGCCTCCATCGCACCCTTGCTCATCACGTGCACCTGGCCACACATCACACACACACACACACACGGAGGGGACGAGTATGTGTAGGGGCTTTGATATCGAGTATGGATGGATGGATGGATGGATGCGTACCACGTACAGCGGTGTGTTGACCCACGCGGCGAGGTTGATGGCCCGCTCCGTGGCCTCCACCTCTAGAATGGCTGGACGGCTCAGTGCGTGACCCTATGCAACACACACACATACACGGGCATAAGTCAGTCAAGGGTGTGGAGCTGGTTGGTTGGGGTTTGTGGCTGGCGTGGTGTTCCTTTCTTCGTTACCTCTGGTCCGAGGATTTGCAGCTCCTCTGCGATGTACTTCTGGCCAGCAGCCACGGCGTCACCATTCTCAGCTGATGGATGGATCACACACACAAGCCATCCATCCATTCGGATGATCAGTGGCAGCGTGTGAAGCTGTGAGCGTACCTACCGTGGACTTGTGCGAGTGCGCCGATCTTCTTGCAGTGCCTGAATCCCTCGACGAGCTGCTCATCGGTGACCATGAGCGCCCCCTTGTAGGCCATGAAGAACTTGTACGAGTTGACGCCCTTGTTCTTGGCCAAGTACTCCATCTCCTGCATACACCACACACCGACCGATGCACTCACACGGATATGATGCGTGTGTGCGTGAGGGAGGGAGCGTGACGGTAGGTGCGGTACCTCTGCGACTTTGTCATTCCATGCGGTGACGGCCATGTGGAATCCGTAGTCCATGTTGGCCTTGGCGGCCTTCTTCCGCCACTCCTCCCAGCCCTTGACCAACGACCCGTCAACAGGCAGGGCGAAATCGATGTGCATCGTCGTCCCGCCGGCAAGCGCAGCCTGGCAGATCAGATAGATGACACCGAATGAACGGGGAGCATGGTTTGTGTCGTCCCCTCCCTGTGTGGCGTGTGTTTGTCGCCCACATGCTCACTCACTCACCTGGTGTCCAGTGGCGAATGTGTCGCATGCCACCTCCCCCATGAAGGGCATCTCCAGGTGGGTGTGAGGGTCGATGCCTGCCAAGCCAACACGTGGACACCACACGCACACACAGACCCATGCATGCCACCATGCATAAGCGCATCTCCTCTGTCTGTCTGCGGTGTGGTGTTGTCAATCGTCTCACTCATTCACTCAGTCACTCACCTCCCGGCATGACGTACTTGCCCCTGGCGTCCACCACTCGTGTCTCGCTGTCAGCGGCGATCTCAGTCGCTATCAGCTGCACACGCCATCCCGCACACCACACATGTGTGCATGGCGCCATGCATGCTGCTGCGTTGCGCCGTTGGTTGACACATTGCAAGGCAGCCAAGGCAAGGCAAAGGCACCAGTGCTGATCTGTCCGCATGTACCCACCTGGATGTGTCCATTGTCGATGAGGATGTCAGAGATCATCTCGACGTCCTCGTTGACCACGATGCCGCCCTTGATCAGCAGCTTCCCGCCCCCGCCCTCGCTGCACTTGTCGCCTTCCTTGCATGTCTGGCTCACCACCGAGGGTGGGCACAGCACGGCAGCCACACAAACCAGCGACAAGAGCCTTGCGACGGCCATTGGGGAAAAGAGGGGGGAAATGGGTGTGAGCGATGAGGAAAGGTGCGAGCTTAGAAGCGGCGAGCTGAAGAGGGGATAAAGAGGTTCTTCCCCTGTTGAATGAAGGGACAGATGAAAGGCCGACACAGCAAGACCAACCATCAGTCCGACCAGAGAGGCACGTCAAGGGGCCCTCCATCAGCCACATCAGTGCTGTTCCGCACCCTCCGCGAGCGGCCCTCAGCCAAGCGACGCGCCAGGGCTCCCCTCGGGCGCAAGGCACTCCGGAAGCAGCAGCGTCAGGAGGCCAAGCAGAAGAAACAGCAGCACTATGAGTCACACCGGCAGCACAAGAGCGCCGCACGGAACCATGCTGCGGTGAAGGAAGATGAGAGCAAGCATGAGCCTGAAGACTGTGAAGACGACATTGCGTCAGATGATGTTATCGACGAGGAAGAGGACGAGGGGGAGAATGATCACGAAGAGGCGGCGTACAGCGGCGATGATGATCCTGACCTCACCGAGATGGCTTATCTGGAGGCTAAGTTGGGCTTAGGCGCATCTGCCACAGACAAGAGCCGCGTCAAGGCGGAGCGCAAGATGCACCAGACACTCGCCGACGAGGGCCTCGAGGAGTGCTTCGACATCGCCGACCAAATCCTCGCCACCAAAGTCAGCAACGAGCACCCAAGGCCAAGAGCAGTCCCTGTGCAAGCGGAGGACGATGAGTCAGGCGAGGGCGAGGCGAGTGATTCGTCAGCAGAGGAAGAGCAGCAGCAAGAGGCCGAGCCGTCTGCCCCCGGCAACAGCAGCAAGTACGTGCCGCCGCACTTGCGGTCGGTGCAGGGGAAGGGCGAGGACACTGTGGGCCGTGTGCGTACCAAGGTGGTGGGTCTGGTCAACCGTGTGTCGGAGGGAAACCTGGAGCCCATCACAGTGCAGCTGCTGCGGCTCTTGGAGCCAATGCGGGACGAGAGGGAGGCCGAGGGGCTCGCCGTCATCATCCCCGTGCTGGTGGATGAGATACTCAAGAGCTGCCTCTTCCATCGGTTCACAACGCTCTACCTGCTGGGGGTGCAGACGGCTCTCATTACTGCACTGCACGTCACTCTGCACACTGAAGTCAGTGAGCAGAGCACCCCACCACACACACACACGACCTACGCACGCACAGAGGCAGATGCTCTCCTCTCGCCGCGATGTATACTGACTGTGGCGCGTGTGTCTGTGTGTGTGATGTCAACCAGGTTGGTTTTAGATTCTTCTTCCACTTGATGACGAGTTTCCAGAAGTACCTGAGGTCTTTCCAGAAGAGCCTGCCGTCTTGTGGTGGTGGTGCGGGAGGGGACGATGTGTCGATGGTTGCGGCTGACGGCCGCAAGCGCAAGAGGCGGCATGGATCGTCATCAGCGGGGATGCGACGGGGCGGAAATGGCGATAGCGGGATGCATGAGTGTGAAGATGAGCACCCTGACGAGGGGCAGGTGGACATCGAAGTCGCCAAGCAGCGATGCAAGTCAGTGAGTGACAAAGGAGAGACAGATGCGAAGGCGCAGGCAGGCAGGCCATTTGTCTTGTCTGTCTTGTTGGTGTCTTCCTGGCCTGGGTGTGGTGTGGTGTGGTGTGCGCAGGCACAGTCTGGTGGCGTTGTGTCTGCTGTTTGACTTGGGTGTGCTGGACCCGGCCATCATTCAACACCTCGTCCAGTAAGGCAGACAGGCCAAGACAGACAGACAGACAGACAATCAAGCTCATGAGGCTCACAACCCAAACGTGCCTGCCGCGTGACGTGTGTGCCGTTCGTTTCAGTGGGCTGGCTGCCCTCCCCCACTTCTGGGACACCGACTTCTACGTCGATCTCCTACTCACCGTCTTCAGATTTACCAGTGAGTACCACACACACACACACACACGTCAGTCACCTGAAGCGCAGCGCCACAACTTACTCCTCCTCCATTGCAATCATTGCTTGCCTCTTCCCTCTCTGCAGGTGGTCGTTTCCGGTCCGATCACGGTGGGGATTTCAAGGCCCTTATAACCCACATCAAGGGGCTCGTCGAAACACACTTGGGCTCTGACGGCAGGGGTGACGCCCCTTTGTCGTGGTCGGAGCAGCTCAAGGCCAAACTCAAGCAGCGGACAGCCACCAAGCGGCATGGGGCGGCAGCTGCTGCAGCCCCACCTGCTGCGATGGATGAGGGGAAGGCGGAGAGTGAGGGTAAGGGTCGGTTGGGGTTTCTGCTGGCCGAGCTGGCGGCCCTTAAGACAGCCAGGGCCACATCCAAGTTCACCGTGGCTGTCAAGATCACCACTCCACTCAGGTGCGGGGCGGTGCGTGAGGCAATCAAACCACACGAAGACACGTACAGCACAGCACACGGCCACATTTCACTTCCCTCCGCGTGTGTGTGCGTGTGTGAGTGCGTGTGTTCAGGAATTGGTTCAAGACGAGCAAGCTGTTCTCCTCTGTGCGGTTCGACGACTACCTCATCACCATCCCTCTACCACCGCTGGACCCCTCCAACCCGCCATCCCTGTTCGCCCTCCCACTGCACCAACACAACGCACACAGCACCCCAACCACAGCAACAGGTGCAGCCTCTTCTTCCAGCCGCCCATCCAAGAGGAAGGGTGACGACGGCGAGGGTGACGGCGGCACGGCAGCTTTGATGGAGGTTGCGGCGAGCCATCGTCTGCGGAGCGACCTGCAGAAGGGGCTCTTCGTGGCGCTGATGGGCAGCGAGGACCCCGTCCATGCCTGCCAGCGGCTGCAGGACGTCGTGCTGGCCTACCACAGACAGAACCAGACGGCACAAAAGAAGAAGCAACAGCAGGTGGGTACAGAAGACGGTATGGATAAATGGATGGATGGATGGATGTGTGTGGTGTGTCTGTCGGGGGCAGTATGAGTATGTGGTGGCGGTGGTGCTGCATTGCTGTCTGCACGAGAAGTCGTTCAACCTCTTCTACACCAGGGTGCTGCAGCACTGCTGTGGGCTGCCAGGACCTATCGCCAAACACTACCAAAGGGCACTCACTAAGGTAGGTACGGCCGTCCGCCACACACAGAGCAACCTGGTACCTGCAGCCACGTGTGTGTTGATGTGATGATGGTGTGGTGCGTGTTGGTAAACTGCAGGGTGTGTCATCTCAGCTGTCCCTTGTGCCGTCCTTCGCCGTCCGCAAGACACTCAACTTCGCACAGATGTTGGCAACACTCGTAAGCCAACCACCCGCTTAGCTTACCTTTCCCATACTGATACACACGTGTCTGTCGATCTGTGTGCAGGTCCACGAGGAGCTGCTGCCTCTGAAGCTGCTCCGGTTTCTCGACCTGCAAGGCACCGAGGGCAACGCACTCACTGGCAACGCTGGACTCTTCCTCAAACACGTAAGCCAGGCCACCCACGACAAAACCCATGCATCCCTCCACCCAACGTCAGCCAGCCCTCTAATGCATGTGTGTGTGTGTGTGTGTGTGTTTCAGGTGTGCCTCGAGATGCTGTCTCTGTGCGCGTCTGACATGAGCCGTGCGCAGGCCCTGTTCGGCCCAGTGGCGGCCTTCCCCGACGTGTGTGAGGCGGTCCTCCTGGTGCTGGACACCTTTGTGCTGCCCGAGGTGTCTGGCGAGACCTCGCCCTTACGCAAGAGGGGCAAGGGGGGTCCGTCTGGGAGGGCGTCAGCATCAGCGGCATCACGCGTTGAGTGTTGGATGGTGCAAGACCTGTCTCGATATCTGGGGGATGAGCAGAGGCGGCGAGAGGAGGAGAGGGAAGAGGCCTTCTTCAAGGGCAGATAAATAAGGACGGAGGCAGGGAGGGAGGGACAGATGCGGGTGTGGATAGGAAATGGTGTGAGGTCTTCCGGTCTGAGATCTGACCTATGGAATGGAGACCAAGGAGTGTTTGTGGATCAATCATATCATTAGCGCTGAAAGTGAGTGAGTGAGTGCTGTCATTCTATTCTCGTTCATCTCACTCACAGCACACGTTCACTCCCTCACCCCACCGCATGTCATGCACCGTACATGTCATCATGCAAGCAGCGCGCGTCGCAACGCAACACAATGCAATGCAATGCACACACAGCATGCATATCATATACACTGAACGAATATGGCGGCTGGCTGGATGGCTGGCTGTACACCCCATCCATCCATCCATCCACCCTCCACCGTTGTCTGTCGTCACATTGACCTTGGGTTCGCTGGGCATCCCTCTTGCAGCAGGTGGTCCTGCCACGCAAAAGACACACTGGTGCCTGTTGGTTGACACACACAACGACACACACACACGGGCGTGGTTTGTTTGCAATGGCTGTCTGTTTGTCTGTCTGTCTGTCTGTCAGGGTGACCTTCCACAGGGATGTCCCGGAAGCACAGGGGGCACCGCAAACAACCCTCAACTACACACACACACACACACACACATCCCTCCATCCCTCCATACGTCCAATCCATGGATGGAAAGGTCGGCTGAATGGGTCTGTCTCATCGTGTCTCGTCGACCGAGTGGTCTGCATTCCTCCTCGTTGTTCTGGTGGGCCTCCATCTCAGCCGAGGCAATCGCCAGGCCACACCTATCCAACGCGCACACAACGGGAAGAGGCCGCGTCGTGTCTCGTGTGGTCACTCTTACCTACCTGGTGCACTCCTGCCAGTCGATGATGTTCTTGGCCTCGCACTCAAACAGACGGTGGTCCCTCAACGTCGCAATCTCCACTACCTACACACACACGTACGCGCCAACAACACACGTGGAGTGTCTGTCGTGTGTGTGTCCACCTCCCTCCCAAGCTTGCAGCCCAGGCATGCAGGGCGAGGCGACCGACCTGTTGGCATGCGTCGCATTTGATGAGGAGGGGGCACTCTTCGAAGAGGTGCATGTCCATCCCACCGAACCGAAACGAGGGGTCCTGACGACCGCAGAACTGACACGTGCTGCACACAGACAGACCCATACCAACATAATGTCTCTGTTTGCTGCATGCCTAACTCAGAGTTTTCGTCGTCAGGGTCTATGGGTGGTCCCTCGTCCACACCACCAGACACGTCAGCAACAGCCTAACGGACCGAGACACACCACACACAGATAAACAACATCCCATCGATACACAGCCAGCGGACTGGTTGGTCCCGGGCAGGTTGCCTCTTCCGTTGCTTGTGACTGTCTGTCTGGTGCAGTGCAGTGAGTGCACCTGTGGTGGTGAGGGTTTGTCCTGTTGCATGTCTTCTGGCTTCCTCGTGGCCTTTTTGTCCTCACCGCTCATCTTGCCCTTGCCTGGGGCAGGGGCCGGGGCACCGCTACCCTCTGATTGATGCACACACACATACATACAACTCGTGGGTGTGTTGTGTGGCTAGGCTGGTGAGATGAAAGAAATGATATAATATTGGTTCATGCTCGAAAACGGTAAGGCAAGTTGTGTAAGTAAAGGAGACGTACATATGAGTGATGGATGGATAGATAGCCCATCCTTATATATTACCATCACACATGTATACATGTTATCTCATCATTTCTACCGACCACTCCACTTGTGTGTCCAGAAAATTTGGCTTCATGCAAAAACTTCGCTGTCTGCCAAAACTTCGCTGTCTGACATAGCCGCTGCATACACGTGCCCATTCATTTCCTCACCGCTGGCCGCGGCCGCCGGTCCGTTGGCGGTCCTCTTGGCGCCGCCCCCGAGAGACATCCGCCTCAACGGCAGCCCCACACCCTCGGCCACACCGCCCCCACCCTCAGCCCGACGCTTGAACTCCAACTCAAACGCCTAGTAACACAGCCAGCCGCACACACAGAGAGGCACACTGGATGGCTCCTTGTGTCTGTGCTGATTTGTGTGCGTCTGACTGACGTCGAGTTGAGCGGGTCTGAGGTCCTTCAGGTGCTTTTCGATCTCGGATGGGCCCGCGAGAGTGTATATGGCGCCCACGAGTGAGACACACGCCATGCGGACCTCCTGGTGGGGACTGTTGAACCAACCCATGGCCGCCTGCATCAACGCCTGCACACATGACATAGACACACAGATCTGCGCTGCGCACCGAAACGCCGTGCGATGGTTGGTTGGTTGTGTGGTTACTTACCTCTTGAGTCATGCCGTCCTTCTTCATGGGCTGGATGCATTGGCATTCGGTCACGAGCGACTCCAGCAGCGACAAACGAGACACTATCGACCTGCACACACACACACATGCATGGCTACCACGCCCATCCCATATGGCTTACTTGGCGGGCAGTTGTTTCTTCTTCGAGGTGCGCAGCAGATACTGACCAACAAAGTGGCCGCCGACAGTCTGCACACCAGAGCGGCGACCAGCCGATGCACTTCGATGTCCGTCATCCTTGTCTGTCCGTGTCTCTCTCTGTCTCTCTGTGTGTCTCATTTCTTTACTCACCGGTTGTTTGACCAGCGAGGTGAGTGAGATTGCGGCAGCGTCGCGGCACCGGTTGTTGGCGTCGCCCAGCCGCTCCACCAACAGAGGCAGCAAAGGGTCCAAACACGGCTGCACACGGGCAACCAACCAGCCAACACACACAGACATACATACACCATGGTGGGTGGCCCTTGTTTCTTCGCCACCTGGACATCGCTCTTTTTGAGGCCTTCGTCACCCTGAGGGATGCACAAATTGAATAAGAGTGTGTGGCAGGCAGGCAGGCAGTGTGCGGACTTGGATGGCGAATAGTCCGATGGCGATAGACTGCAGCAGCTGTGTGCTGGTGAGGAACACCTGTGCGATCTTGTCACTGATGGCGCGCTTCAGCACCACACACAAACCCTCCAGAAACTGACGCGTGTTGAAATCGCCAAACAACCCTGACACACACCATGGGAGAACAGTGTATAATGGTAAATAAGAGGCAAGGCACGGGTGGGTGGGTGGATAGATGGACGTTGACACACGATATATGGGCACCTGCGTTGAAATCTAGGTCGAGCTTGAGCACTGCCGCCTCGCGAAGGTGCCACGTCTGGATGAATGGTGCAGGAACCATCACCAACCAGCACAGCAGACAACGAACACGTGACCTCAGGCGCTTGTGTGTGGAGGGTGCAGGCAGGTGTCGGACCTTCGAGTAGAGGCATCTGATGAGGTATTCTCCGAAGAGGTCTATCAGGGGCCCCGCCTCCTTGGAGAACGACGGACTGATGCCCTCGGGCGCCGGCAACTCCTCGACATTCGGAACACCTGACAAACAACCATCCAACGTGATACGCAACATGACGCGCATTTGCCACTGCGCTGCACTCACCTCTGAGTGGGTGTTTGTCCGGCGGGAATGATGGCGGTGGAGGTGCCGCCTCGCGCTCGGCCACGCCGCCACCCATGCCGCCAAAGCCACCACCCTCAATCCCACCAGCGCCCCTTGGGGGCGTGCGAGGGAGACCGCCGGACGGCAAATGGTCCGGCGACACATACTGCAACACATGCGCACAAAATGCCGTTGACATCACATGTGGCCATGCGGGATGGTTGGTATGTTGTTGATTACGTACGGCCGGTCTATCATCGACGTTGAGCATGGCGTCCCCTGCCTCCCCCTCTCCTCCCATGAGCTCGTCATCACCACGGCCGCCACGATCGGGATACGGTGTGCTGTAGACGGTCTCGCCTCCCTCACCTGCAGGCAGCTCACCCGACGGCTCCGCGGCAGTCCTCGTCCAGTGATCCTCCATCTACACACACACATACACATACATACACGCCCACAACACACACACATATACTGCATTCCAGGACAATGTCTGTCTGTCTGTCTGTCTGTTTTCCGACCCTCACCTGTTCGTGTGAGGTTGGCACCGATGGTGTGTCGGTCTGTGAGCTGGATGGCATGTCCCTGTCTGGGCGTGATGCGTGTGGGGGTGAGGGCGGGCCTGCGGGGCTGATGGGGCCATCGGGGGTGAGGGCAGCTGACCTCAGGCGGTCGATCTCCTGCTTGATCACCTTCGCCGCGTCGAAATCCTCATTGCGCACCGCCATCCTGCAACCGAAGGGGCGAAGAGGAGGACATGGGCTCTTTTTTTCATGGGTGTTGAGTGTGGTGTGTTGGCTACGCTTTTTTGTCTTCTAGTTCTTTAAGGGCCTTGCCGACGTCGGTGAGCCGTTTGATCATGTCCTTGCACCGCTTCGCCTCATCGTAGTCCTCCAGCTGACAGATGAACAAATGTATTTCATTCAACAGATCATTGGTCCTTTCTTTCGCTTGGTACCTAGCCTACCTGTATGGCTCTGTTTTTGTGGGCATGTAGGAGGCGCAGTTTGTCGACCGTCTGTGGGTCGTACTGCAGCTCCTCCGCCATGGCAACGGCCTGCGCCTGCGGATCACCTGCACAGTCCCATCCATGGAGAAAGAAATACCAATGAGAGGATGGATGGCATTGCCTCGTCCCCCGCCCTTCCGTCCACACCCCTCCCTGTGTGGTCACGATGTGGCGTCACTCACCCCTCCTGGGTGGCGCGGGGTAGTTTGCGATGTCCCGCCGGCCGGACTGGCGGGGCGGACCGCGGCCGGCCACGAACGGCGCCATGTCGGGACCCAACAACTCGCCAAACACATTCACCGCTACAAAACCCTGACAGTCACCAAGGAGAGGGATGGATGGATGGATGGGGAAATGAGAGAGCTGCACCCACTGCACTATTGTACGTGTGTGTGTATGTATGTATGTATGTATGTGTGTGTACCACTTGGTTGGTGAGGTTGTATTTGTTGATGTGGCACTTGTGGACGATGATCTTGATGTACTCGGCCACCACGTCAACATACACCGACTTCAACTCACGAGCCTGTACGCACCGACTCAAGGAGAGACGCAACGCAGAATGCCTCCCTCCTTGCCGACCGACGGATGCGCTGCGCTACATCCATCCATCCTTCCTTGTTCTGTCACCGTACCGAAAAGTCCGATCGCTCATTGGCGGACATCGCCAGATACCTGACAGCCCGGCGACCGACACATTGCCGCGGGAAGTTGCTGTGCTGCCACGATTTGGTTTTGTCACCATGCAGCGCGTACCGTACCCGAGTCGGTGGAACCTAACGGAGTCATAGCTATGGTTCCGGCCATCCTGCTTCGGCAGCGCCGTGTACTGCGACACCCACAACGCATAGCACACAGGGGGACACATGAAGAGCCTTTGTGTGTGTGTGCGTGCATGTGCGCGTGTGTGGTTACGAGTTCTAGTTTGGAGGTGATTTTCGACTGGTGGGAGAGGAACTGTATCTGGCGTATCTGCACCGGGCCCTCAAACTTCAGCCCCAGCTCCTGCGGATAGTCACAGAACCTGACATATACAGACACACACAGATACACGCAGAGAAGTACGATGGATGGATGACAGAAAACCAAACGGATCCATACATGCGTTTGATGCATGTGATGTGCACACATTGTGCGTACCTTGCCGAGCACCATCCTCTGGTGGCAGACGTCTGTTCGAGGAGCTCCCTGACAGGGTTGTCCTGGTCCTCACTGGAGCACTTGACGATCTCATACTTGACTCTGCCGAACAGACAATGACCAGCACATCCATTCACATGGCCCACAAGTAGGTGCATCGCATCGGATTCCCTGTGGTCGCTGAATGCTCCTCCTCACCTGTCGTGGTTGAGCGACGGGTCGAAGCTCTTCTTCTCCATCCCTCGTCAGCCACAAACGAAATGCATGCGGCATCGTCGTCCTATATCCATGGTCGCGGCAGAGCAGATTTACCATCGCTGCGAGCTTAGTAAGGGGGGCGATGATAGATTAAGGAAGATATGAAGGCTTTGAGGCGATGTAGATAGGACGATGAAGGCGGCGGCGCTGCAGACCTGAGGATGTGCTCGTCGATCTGGACCTACAAACACCCATCGCAATGCAAACCATTCGTCGAGCAGACACCTGGTTCTGTGACGTCGTATGGTGTTGCTGCACACGCCCACCCTGCCAGCAGTAGCCGCCCCCTGTTTCGTTGGCCCGTTCGCATCCTCCCCTGCCCACCATCGGGTGTGCCGGTCCATGGCAGCCTCCTTGACGCCAAGAATCCCTTTGTTAGCACTGCAGGGGCAGGGCAGCCATATGGCCCTGGGGCAGGGCAGACAGGGGGCGTGGCAGGGCAGTCGTATGGCCCTGCCCCCTTCGGTCTGCCCGTCCATCTGTGGTTCAAAGGAAAGCTACACGCAATGCCGCCACCAGACGTAGTCACACGCAAGGTGAGATGACGGCAGGCCTGCTGCAATGGATTCCTTCCCATGTATGGTGGTGTGTGCCTGTGTGGTTGTGTGTCAGGATTTGGAGAGGGTGATGGGCGGTGTGCCTCTGTCGGAGTTTCTGCTGGCCGTCATCCAACACAATGAATCGCATGCTCGGACGTAGGCACGTCCGATGGATGGGATGGATGGATGGATGAATCGGGCTGCCCGGAGCGGGTAGTACCTTCCGCTTTGTCCCTTATGTGGTGACTGTGTAGGTGGCTGCAGCTGGTGCTGTCGTCGAGGCGGGCGAATGGCTCCCTCCAGCTGTCTCTCGTAGAGGTAATAATCAGCGGCTGCACTTGTGCGTACTGCGATGACGTGTATTGTGTGTTCGTGTGCTGTGAGACTTGGATGTGCTTGTGCTGAATCATATATGCGTGCTGTCGCGCCACCTTGTCTTGTCTGGCTCATGCACTGGCCTGCAGACCCTGCTAGAGGTGGCATTGTTCTCAATGCTAGCGGTCGGTCACACTCCCGTGTATGCCATTCATTCATTCATTCGTGTTTGTGTGTCCGCTGTCTGGCTTGCAGCCCCATCCTGAGGGCACTTGGGTGGTGCGGAGTGCACTCAGGAGCGAATGGGCCCAGGGGCTGCCCGCCACCAAAGCCCTCGTCAACAACGTAGACGCACAGCACACGTCCTTGTCAGGAAGGGTCCGTCCGGCCACTCACACGTACGTCTGTGTGCCTGTCTGTCTGCGTGTGTATACTATTCGCCAGATGTCGGCAGAGGTCGTGTGTGCGATGTGCACCCATCCGCGTGCCACACTCTGCATGCAGGCACTGTTCGGTAAGCAAGCTCAATGCGGCTGGCTGCACTGAAAAGGTTGGCTGCCTTAGATGATATGCGTGGACTCGACCGTCGTGCCTGTGTGTCTGTGTGTGTGTGTGTGTGTGCTGCCCTTCCTGCCGATCCATGCCATGCAGGTAGCTTGGATTCCGTCGATAAGTCGTGTTTTGTGCAGTCGCTCATGGCGAATCAGACACTACTCGGACGAATCTGCGCGGTGAGTGAGAAGCACACAACACAGCACACAAAGGCAGCCATCCTGTAATCCTATCTCCTTATGCTCAGTCTGTGTCAGGTTCGTCCATGCTGGCCACCATCATCTGCGCCCACGGCAAGTCAGGCTTCCACCTCCCCATCGCCTTCTTCAACACACTGATACTCAACGCACCAGAGGTACCACACAACACAGGACCCAAGCCACCAATCCTCCTTGCGCCCTCATTCGCTGTCTTGTCGATATGTGTGTGGGCGAGTTGGGTGCAGATACTTCGCCTGACTGGCCTGAATGTGTATCGGGTGCCGCCAGCCAACACGTCTCCAGGCCCCTCTTCGCCTCCCCCGCCCCCTCCGCCAGTGCTGCTGCTGGCGGCCCTCGTGGGGCAGCCAGACGGCACACACATCGGACGCATAGACGGCTCCGGGGATCGCCGCCTACACACACACCTCCTCTCTCTCGGCCATGCCACGCGACAAGTGAGTGAGTGAGGGAAACGGAGACCGATCCAACCTAACGATAGACAGATGGATGGATGTCGTGTGTGGTTGGATCGGCTCATTCAGCTGATTCGGAAGGCCTTCCTGGCGACGTTGCCGCGTCTGTTTGCCCGCGTGTCTCACGGCAAGGCCGGGGAGGGATATCATCAGGACATCAAGTACGCACTCCTCTTGACGTCGATTGTCCTGCAGGTACGCACACACTCAGCGCGCTGACACAGAGACAGACACGCAGCATGTCGCGGGCAGTCTCAGGAATTGGTGTGGACGTGGTGTGTGTGGTGCAGTCGTGTGTTGAGTACGGTGGGTGCGAGGAGTTCATGGAGGCGATCCTGAAGACACTCAACCACACGGGCGTCTTCGAGGTCAATGCAGTGCATAGCGGGAGGGGCTCACAGACAGAGAATCCCCCCTCTCATTGTGGCACACGTGTGCGTGCATTGGATTGGTCATCTCCTCTCATTTGTGTGCAGATGTTGACGAGGGGGGGACACATGTACATCACCAACTACATAGATGTGGTACGGTACGATGACACGTACAGTGAGGGAGGGACAACACATATATACACAGACTGGGTGTGGTGTTATCGCCCTTTTCCCTTTGCTTAATGAAAATGCGTGCAGAAGCTCATGTGTGCTGAGGGTGAGGCTGAGGGTAGGGGAGGTGGCGACGGTGAGTGGGGGAGCGAGACATCGTGCGACATGCTGACAGGGAGTCGCCCCAGAAGAGTATATCATCAGTGCAGACACGCACGCCGTAGCTACACAGCCAGCCAGGGCACACACACACACACACACATGTGGGCTGTGGTATTGAAGGCAGGATCATATTGTATCTGACATGAGGTCTTTCGATAGAGACAGGGGCCGGGGAAGATATGGTGGATAGGTGATTATGGATGACGCTTGCAACAATTGAGCGTGCTTTTCGCACCGCACTGCTTTCAGTGCAGGAGCGTCGCAGTGAGGTGTCGTGCAATGTCACGTCTGTGGGACGTCCTTTCAGCCGTGGTTTATGGGTTTTGTGCAGTCAAGTGAAGGGTTTCAGTTTCAGGGTTTCATCAAAGGGTATGAAACCCTTTGACCCAACGAGAGGCCACCCGGTCCATCTCTCTGCCATTCCACGTGTCGGTACCTTTTCACGAGAGATCCATGGAGCAGAAGAGGACACGGAGGCCTCCAGCGGCCTTCAATCAGGCAGTCATCAAGAATGCAGCGCCAAGGAGCCCAAAGATCACGCAGCGACTTCCACAAGACTCTTCGCTTCACCTGCAGCCAAGGTGGAAGCCTGCACCATCCTCCCCGCCGCCACTGGACAGCCGGCAGTCCGCATCTTTGCTGCAGATTGAGCATCTGCTGCCGTCCCTTGGTCTGCTCATCGCCGTATTGCTGGGGTGGCTGGCGCGTCCTGCGGCGGCGTCGGCAGACTGCACCTGCATCTATCACTACCAGCAGCAGGCGGCGGAGGGCGAGAGCAGTATTGGCGGAGACGCTGGCGTGAGCAGTATGCAGACAAGCGTGGCATCCGATGCCACTGGTGCTGCGAATGTGTTGGTCCAAGGGTCATCGTCGAGCACCATCAAGAGCCTGGTGGCGGGCGGTTCGGCTGGCGGACTGAGGGCTGTCGTCAGAGCTGTGACTTATCCTCTCGGTGAGGAATGCATGGAAGTTGCACACGGCAGATAGATACACCGACGTCACCCACGTGGCTGCTTGTGTTGCTCTATCATGATAGACACCATCAAGACACGGCAGCAGGTCAAGCGGCGCAGCCGCACCTCCACTGCCGACGAGCAGGAGCCCTCCGGTCCCCCACTTATCAACGGTAGCGAGAGCGCAGCCAGCGCCTTTGGAACGACACCTGTCCTGTCGGGCACCAAGTGGGGCGGTGCAAAGGCCGAGAGAACCCCTGTCGGCCAGCGGGCGGAGTCGTCGTCTGTCGGGAGGAGAGGAGGGGATCGAGAATTGGCGCCGCAGCGCATCGTCCGTCGGCCTGGGCTTCGCGAAGCTGAAGACCCATATGAAGCGACAGACGATGGGCTGCGGAAACACGCCACCGTCAGCAACAGGCACGCTGCTGCTGATGCCCACGCAGAGAGTGCCATTGACCGGCTCCGCTCTCTCCGGCTTTTCGATGGTCTGCTGCCCGCAATCTTGGTGGCGACTCCCGCGTCAGCTGTGTTCTTCGGCGCATTCGACCTGCTGCAGCCATTGCTGGCCAAGGGGGTGCCCAGCACCACCGCTGTATACTTCCTCGCAAGTGCGCTGGCGTCGCTCCCGTCAGTGCTGGTCAAGACGCCTGCCGAGGTGGTGAAGCAGAGGCTGCAAGTGGGGCAGGGAGGGGCCAACAGCATCGAGGCCGCACGGGCACTCATCCAACAGGTGAGCTCGGACAAACAGCGCGGGACTAATGTGTGAAGCCGCGCTGTTTCTCGCCCTCTTTCAGGGTCGTGTGATGACTCTCTTCTCGGGCTACCAGGCCCAGCTGTTGCGCGAATTGCCCTTCAACGCCTTACAGGTCAGTCAGTCAGTCAGTCAGCACACCTGCGTAATTTAGGTGTACGGGTCGATTTGTCGATGCCCACTGTCATGCGTCCCCTGCAGGTGTCCTTCTACGAGCGATTCCGTCAGGACCTGGCTGTGCTCGAGGGCCTCGACAACGACATCCTCCCCCTGTGGCAAACGGCTCTCATCGGCTTCACCGCCGCAGGTCTGGCGTCGGTCCTCACACACCCGCTGGACACGGTCAAGACACTGCAGATGGTTGACTCGGAGTATGGCAAAATGACGGTGGGTTCGAGCATCGTGAAGCTGTACAGGGAGGAGGGTGCTGCGGGGTTTTTTCGGGGGGCGGCAGCACGTGTCATGTTGGTGTCCGCAGCGGGCCTGATCTTCTTCTGGGCAAATGAAAGCGTCAAGCGCATACTGGGCTAGCCAGGGGTGCTGTGCTGGGACGGACGGAAATGTACAGTGAGTGTGTCTTGTCGATGGAGACGATTGTCGATTCGGTGTGTGTGTGTATGGTGTGTGGACACAATGCATTGGTTCATTCGCTGCTGGCAAATGATGCAACGTGGGTCCATCGATCGGATCTGTCTCTATCGGGCTCGCGTTTCAAGCGCCCACACACACACATACACTCACACAGAGAGAGAGAGCCACGCATGGGTCCATGCATCTATCCATCCATCCATCCATCGGTGTCAAATCGGACTAGATAGGTTAACACATATACACACCTCCACACAGGCAGCCCCGCTTAGAGGGAGGATGGGTACGCAAGGAGGGCGGGAGGGAGGGAGGGACGCAAGAAAGGACGAATAAAGGAAGGTTAAGAGGTGGGTGGGGAGGAAGGGTCACCACGACGGAGGGAGGGAGGGAGGAATTACAAAACCTTCATTTAGCACCGCCCGTCTGCCCGTTTGTCAGTCAGTGTAAGGACTTCAGTCAGTCGCATCGGAGGGGGGCGTGATGCTCACCCACCACCCCACCCACCCGGGCCGTTGTAGAACCTACACGAGTGAGTATACACTGAATAGATAGATGCCAGCCCTGCTGCCTCAACGGCACCCTGTCATTGTAGACATCACCAAGGGCTGTGTGAGGCCGATGCGCGCATTGTCACATGAACGCTCCTGCCATCCGCAGCGCCTGATCATGACAACAATGACTAAGGCTGTCAGGGGGTGCAGCTACAGATGCAAGGATGGTCGGTCCAAGTGTGACGGTGTGTGTAGATAGAAAAAGTCGGCTGCGTGGAGCGAGTAGGGGCCAGCCGACCCAGTGAGCCAACAAGGCAGTCGACAGGCAGACAGACAGCACCAAGACAGAACACGCACCGCACCACAGGCAGGGCACACAAGAGGAAGGGACAGAGGTCAGTGAGCCGCACAGCAAGGCAAGGCAAGGCAATGTCAGGGACGGACAGGCAGAGGGAGGGAACCACGGAAGAAAGTATGGATGTGTATGTGTGTGTTGAGGCCAAGCAGATCTCCTGCACTCACATCGGCCGGCCGGTCACCCCTCTATCTAGATCTGTGGCTTGCCCTGTTCATCTAGCTAGCTCTGTGCTTCATTCAGCTTTATATACAGCCCCGCGCCGAGACTACACGTACACGTGAGTGCCGCCGTGGCCCTCACTCACTCACGTCGCCAACCCAAACAGCCAGAGCTGTCCGGCTCTGGCTGTTTGGCTTGGCGAACGCAACGCAGTACCACACCTTCAGAGACAGACCCTGCATGTGCACCCAGCCAGCCAGCCAGCCAGCCACCCAGCCATCCGTCCATCCATCCATCCATCCAACGCACCGGCCAACCAGCCACCCACCAATTGTCTTAAAGCATCCATCCATCCATCGGCCGACCAACCAACCAACGAACCAACCAACCAGTGACCGTCACGCTCATTCGCTGCACTCTTAGCCAGTGACCGTGTTGTCACTCATCCATCCATCCATCCACCTGTCCCCTGGGGCGAATTCAGTCGCGCGCTCCCACACTCATCCATCCATCACTCACACATTCAGACAGACACGCATTCATGTCATGCAACCGCCAAAGTAGAGTGGGCAGACAGAGGGCGAGCGGTGCGCGTCGCATGCACTCTTTACACGACGTAAAGCACTTTCTTTCTTTCTTTCTTTCTTGGTGCACACCCGTTTGGATAAAGGGAACACACCACACCACCATAGCGCACGCCACGCACCCATCCAACGACCACAGACAGGTATGGGAGTGAGAAAGAGAGAAAGAGAGAGAGAGAGAGAGAGACAGAAAGCAAGCGAGAGGAGAGACCTCGGGCCACTTTTGCCCAGATCTCGGCAGTCAGGTGTACTGTCGACCCTTCCCCCTCCCCCCTCATGGCGGCCTGCCAGCATTCCTTCCCGACCCGACCCCCACCACAGGCAGCCGCCCTGCCCCCACCATCTGCACTGCACGGACAGGAACGGCTGCCTGTGGTAGGGAGTCTTGCAAGGTGCGAGACCTCTCACACGACAGACACTGATCCGACAGACCAGCTCACGCCGTCCAAGGGTGATGTGCCCCTCTCATCTCACAGACTGCTTCTGCCTCGCCTCCGCTACCTAATCCTGTCTGCCGGGCTGCCGACGCACAGGATCAAGAAGCAGAGACAAAACAAAAGCAGCCCGTGACAGAACAAGGGAACCACCCACGCGCCCTCAAAGAACGAGCCATGAAAAACGAGCTGAGCACCTCTCCGCCTGTCTGCCTGCCTGTGGTCACACAGCCGCAGCAGCACCACCACCTAACAAACACGATACGGACAGCAAAGCACTTGTGAGTGAGTCAGTGAGCGTGGAAGTGATGTGTATGTATGTGACTTGGGGTGTGATCGGTACGCACATAAATGCGTTAGTCAGACAGCCATAGAAACACCGTCACACACACACACACACACACCGTGCAGCCGACATGCAGCCAGAAAGCTAAAAATGATTGAGTAACACGCGGGGGCCAGCCGACCGCACTGACCCACGCCCCGCCTGGCTGCCTGCCTGCCTGTCGGTCTGTCTGTCTGCCTGTCCCACCCCCCCCCCTGGCCCTGCCCGGTGCCTGTCTGTGAGAGCACACAGCACACATTCACCTCCACACGGACGGGGCGGGGCGGGGCGGGGCGGGGCAGGTCTCTCTCTCAAGCAGCAGCAAAATTCGAGCGCTCATGCATTCCGTCACACACACTACACAGCAGACAAAAACGCTCAATTACACTCAGGACGGACAGACACGCCACAGGGCCACCAGGCAGACAGCCAATCCCCCTCCCCCTCCCCTCGCCCCACCCTTCCTTATCTCCCGTCGTATTTCTGTGTGTGGGGATTAACACACTGTACGGTGGGCGATGGGAGGCTGAGTGACCTGGGCACCTTGGACCGCACGTTGATCGGCGACCGGCTGTTCGGCTTCACCGCCAGACGACGCGCAAACGAAAACAGCGCTGTGGCCGGCGACGCTGACACACACACACACACAGACAAATCACCACACATGACGTGATGAGGGAGGGCATCTATCTCTTTTGCCGTTGCGTTGTAGTGTAGTGGCTTCTCGTCCAACTCACCTTCCATTCGTCTTCCTGAGCTGATGATGGACTCCTCCGGGTCGTTGAGCGAGTCGAGCGAGTCGGTGGGCGTCAGCTCCTCCCTGTCGGTCTTGCCCGCCTCGTCCCCGCCCTCATAGTGCTTGTCGTGCACCATCTTCCAGTCGTCCAGCATGTCGTCGCGCCCATCCGTGAGGTCCTGGTACGCCGACGACACGTCGCTGTCGCCATACGACAGGACGCTGGTGGGGTGCTTGGGGTCGTCGGCGCAGGTCGACAGGGGAAAGTCGATGCCAGTCCGCACCGCAGACAGCGGCTCGTCGTAGTCGTGGCCGATGTGGTCGCTCTTGCCCACGGCCTTCTCGTCGTTGATGTCCTTGACCAGCCGCCGGATCTGCTCGAGCGGGCCCATGTCGATGGGCGCCGGCCGCATGCCGAAGCCCCCCGTGCCCATGCCCATGCCCACTCTGCTCATGTCGGTCATGCGGTTGGGGTGGGGGGTGCCGGCCCCGCTCCAGGACCAGCCTGAGGGCGTGTTGGCGCCCGATTGCATCATGAAGTCGCTTTCGGACTCTGACATGAGGTAGTGGAGGGAGGGGAGGGGCTCGGGGTTGAAGACGGAGAGGGGGTTGCGGGGGGTGAGGGAGAGGTCGTCGCGGGTGGAGGGGAAGGTGGGCAGGGGGGACGTGCGGGGGGCGAAGTGGTGCTGCACCATCTCGTCCTTCAAACGCGCGATCTCGCGATTCGCAACTGATCCACACACATGCAAGGAGGGAGGGCAGGCATGGAAACACCGTCATGTGTGTTATGGTGCGTCCCTCCCTGCGTCGTGTGTGTGGATCTGGCTGCCGTGTGTTGTGTACCTCGAAGTGAGGTGGTGGCGACGTTGAGTGACTTGCGGTGACGGATGGCGTCCATCACTGCAGGCAGGCAGTATCATCAACACGAAAGCAACAGAGCATCAGACACGCCTTTCCTCCATCTCTCCATCTGTTGTATGTGGTCTGTCTGTCATCACCCCCCACGTAACGTACCGTCTCCATCTTTGAGTCTCTTAGCGAGTTTGATGGCCTCCTTGAGCGCCTCGTCCCACTTGTCCAGCGCGCAGTCGCTCGGCATGTGCAGCGCGAACTTGGGGAACTCGGCACGCGCAAACGCCTTGAGCAAATCCGCGTCGCTGGACGTGTAACGGGACACACCTGTCGGGCGGGGCGCACACAAAGAGGCGGACAGGACAACGAGGTGTGGTGTGTGTGCACGACGGCAACAAGTAAGGGTATGTATGTGTCTGTGTCGTACCCTCAGGTGGCTCGAAGACGAGAAGGCAGCGCGGATAGCCTGACGGAGGCAGGCCCAGTGCGCGAACAAACAGGGGTGAAACGCCCGATCATCTGCGTGTGTGTGCGGTGTGTGTCGGTTATCTACCGAGGAAGTTGTCAGGTTTCCAGATGACGGTCTTGGGCGTGATCCACTTGACGCCCCGGGGCGAGTCGGGGCCGCTCCCGGCCAATGGGTCGCTGTACACCAGTGTCGTATTGTACAAGTACAGCTTCCGCATCGCCCAGAAATCTGAGTGACACACACACATACAACAACACCGCAACCACACACAACACAATTCCACACACCGGCTGTGTCTCGGCATGCAAGATGCCGCGAGTAATGTGCCCCTCTGTGGCCGTCTGTCTGTGTGTCTGTGACTCTCCCTCCCTCCCGTCCTGTCCTCACTGACTGACTCACATGGCCAGCTGTCGCCGCGCTTCAGCACCCGCCCCTCCTTGTAGATGATGCCGAAGTGCGCGTCGCGCTCGAGTGTGAAGACAGCGCAGCTGTCCATGAAGGACGCCGTGGTTTTGGGCGACACCGCCCACTCCGGCACCCACTCCTCATCAGTCACTGTCACCGATGGCCGGCAGTAACTCGAACCGCTGACGCCCATATCGCACAGATCGCACACGGGGAAACACGCGCACCTCCGCCCCGACGACTGCGCACACTCCTGCACACTCCTCCTCGGCAACGGTTCTCACGCAGGCTCGCAAGTTCTGCAGCTCTAAGCGCGCAAAAGAGGTGCCTAGGGAATGAGGAATGGAGGCTGAGAAGGTGGTGGCGCTACCACTTGTGAGATCTGAAGACTCTGACGCAGAAATGGGAAAAGAGAAAGACGATGGCCAGGCAGATGCCTTGCCTTCCCTAGCGCTCCCACGAGTCTTCCCCTCTGTTTCCGTGGCTTTCTTCCTCTTCGGCATCTCCTCGTGGGTGTCTATCAAGTACAACACACACACACACACGCACGCACACACAGACATGCACACACCAAGGCACACACCGGGGACCATGCCGCCTCACTCACATGAGTTGGCCTGCAGTGGTTTGTGGACGCAAGTTGCGCTGCTGATCAAGACGCTGCCGGAAGGCCTTACCATCACCACATGGATGACACTTGCAATACAAATCGGCAACTTCCTGCCACTGATGATCCTTTTCGAGCAAGTCAGCCAAGAGGGAGGGACACGGCACGCGACACAACACAACACACACAATGTGTGTCACCAATGTGTTGAATTTCTGTCTTCCGTCCGTCCATCCATCCATCAGGGTCGACGTTCCCTTCGCGGGCTGCGTCGTCTGCCTGAGTCCACTATCATCATCTCCCTCCTCGTCATGGGCATCTTGCTGCTCCTCTTTGGCAGGTGTGTGTGTCACCAACATGCTCTCATGCTCTTCTCATTGTGGCTGGGCTGCCATGCCATGCCATGTGTGTGCTCATCATCTGTGGCGCCCCCCCTGTGTTGTGTGCAGTGTGGGTTGGCAGTGGCAACTCGTCATAGGAGGAGGCCCTGGGAGCAGCAGCAGGCTCCAGCTGGTCAAGATGTCAGCGCCGCATGGCCATGATAAGGAAAACCGAGTCAGTGTTGTGCTGCTGCTGGTGGTGCTACTCATCGGTGAGTGAGTGAGCTGCAGGGGACAGCACGTGGGATTGGCTGCTTGAGCTCACCCAGATGGATGTGTGTGTGTGTGTGTAGGTGCTGGTGACTGCGCCACGTCAATAGTGTACTGGCCGTTTGTGCTGCAGTACCTGCCGGCGTATCTCATCGCCTTCTCGGCGGGCGAGGCAGCCAGCGGATCGACAGCAAGCATACTCGCCCTTCTACAAGGTAAGGAAGCGGGCGTGAGCCCGTGTGTAGTGTACATCAGCGCGCTGACATGGAATCCGCGTGTCCCCATGTTTTGACCCATCAATCACATCAGGCCCTCCCGCCGCCCACAAGTCGCACCTGCGCCTGTCCTTCGAGCTCTTCCTGGTGGCCTTGGCGTGTGTCATGAGCATCTCCCTCATCGCCTACATCTACATCCTGAGGTCGCGCAAAGCCAAGATGGGCACTACAGCAGCCATACACCCGTCACCAGCACTTGCCCGCTCCCCATCGGGCATCGCTGAGAGCGACTCCAGCACACCCGTGTGGAGGGACGCCGACTCGCTGACGGCCAGCTTTCACATCGTGACCACCAATGGCGGGGGTCAGCAGAAGGAGGAGAAAGAGGGCGATCGGCTGCTGGATGTGTTGCAAGGGGGAAGGGGCGAGGTGACTGCGACAAACGAGGAGAGTGAGGCTGCTGGCGCTGCCGGTGCTGCTGCTGGGGGCGAAGGGGACAGTGGTGTGGCGAGCGGTGGTGGTGCTTTCCCGTTTGAGGTGATTCTTCGCTTCTGGCCGTCGTTTGGCTTGATGGCCATATTGAACGCACTTGGCAACGGGTGAGTGAGTGGGGAGGGACGACAACCAGGCGTTTGTTTCAATCATGCATGTTTCTCTCTCTCTCTCTCTCTCTCTCTACCTGTGCGTATCTTTTCTTCTCCTCTCTCTCAGGGTGTTTCCCGCTCTGAGTTCGTTTGCCTTTGCGGCTTACAACAACGGCAACACGGCCCTCTACTACGCAGGCATCGTGTCGATCTTCCTCTCGCCCCTCTCAGCCCTCCTCAATCGATGCACCACCGTCGGAAGGCCCCCCACACAGCCTGTCAAGCAGCAACTTGCTGACGAAGACGCCGCGCCGCCCTCTTCTCAGTCTCTGTCGACCACAGCCGTCACACCATCCACCGACACCAGTGTGGGCAGCAGATGGTGGATTGCCTCCATTGTGGCTCGCCTGAGGGGCGGGGGGCGCGCCAGCGCATCTGCACGGCGGCTGGAGGGGGAGCCGCTAACGGCTGCCGACTGCGAGGCGACGGGCGAGTGCGCCACTTCTGCTCAAGGAGGCATGCTCTTCCCTCTCGTCTGGTGTGTGTACGTGCTGGTGGCCTGCTATGCCCTATCGAGCAGCCTGGTCTACCCCAAACCCCTGTTCGGCCTTGTGGTCAACGGGGCGTGGGTGATGATGTCGGCTCAAGTCGCCCTCAAGTGCCTGGCTTCCTTCCTCAAGACACACGTGTGGCGGCACCTACAGGCCTCGCTTGACAGCCAGCAAGACGCCGATGCCGCCCCCGCCACCCAACAGGACCGGCCGTCTGCAGCTGACAAGGACAGCACTGCAGCGAATGACCGGTACGGCACGTTTCGCCAGGATGGGTCGACAATGCGCTTCCGGGGACAGGTGGACGGCAAAGATGGGGAGGGGGGGACGGCTGACAAGGGTGAGACTCTTCCTGCTGCTGTGGAAGAGCCTGTGGCGACATCCACCACTACCACCACCACCACCACTGCAGCCGTCATGCGGCGGGAGGCGCCAGCACGTCATCATCGGAAGGTGACGCCTCGTGACCTGGGAACAATTGGTGGGGTGGTCATTCAGGCATCCAGTTTTTGCGGTGCCATTGTTGGAGTTCTGCTGGTGAAGCTGTGGATAGCCCATTGAAGACGTGTGGACGAGTGGGTGTCTTGTTGAATTGTCGCCGACGGGTGACTATGTATGTGTGTGAGTGTAAGGCTGACTCCATCTAGGGAGCTTTTGTTGTTGGTGTCGTGTGGTGTGGTGTGGTGTGATGCGTTTTTGATGAGAGTGAGAGCCCAAAGGGACTGACTGATTTGCGATTTGCGACAAAGTGAGACCCCAGATATACATGCTACAGTGATGGGTGGATTCCTGCACTGCATCAAGTGGGTGCCGTGCTCGCACTCACGCCGGTGTCCGTTTGACCCTTGCCAGTGTGGGTTCGTCCACGGCTCCAGCCTTGCAGGCAGACCAACAAAGTGGACCCCATGGCGGTTAAGTCACGTGTGCAATTGAATTGCGATAACACAAACGTCCATTCGTGCAGGCAGGCAGGCAACAGCACATGGTCTCCCACTCCCCTCCCCCTCCAATCCCCCC
>CDMY01000275.1:308289-349820 GCA_001179505.1 Vitrella brassicaformis | reverse complement strand
CCCCCCCCCCCCCCCCTCACACACACACACCGATCATGTCATGTATCGAGACCACCCTCGAGATTTATCCCGTCTGTGAGGTCAAGTAGGGGCCCCTGTGTCGTCCACTGGCTCTGCCCCGTGTGCGTGTTGAACACATACGCCTGCCCATACCGCTTGTCGAACGCCACCACCCACTCAGACAGAGACGAGGGGGCAGAGGCACCCCCTCCATCATCATGCTGGTGTGGTGTGGCTGCTGGCGTGTCTGTGCCAGTGCTCGCGGGCTCAGCGGCAGAGTCGGAGCTGTCTGCCGTATTGTGTGAAACTGTGGTGGATGTGCTGGGGCATGAGTGAGGGCGATACAGCTGGGCCTGGAAGTCACGAAGGGCCGTGTAGACCAGGTAACACTGCACAAAGCAAGACAAAGACGCACATACAAAGGAGGGTTCCTTTTGTCAAGTCATTTCTGTCTACTCCGAATGTATATGTACAGACCTGCTGATAGAATGGCGACTGGAAGTACCGCTCAGGCAGCATCTCTTCGATGAATGGTACCTTGTCGCCCTCCTGCAGCTTGTATGCCGTAACAAACACCACCGCCTCCCTCCACAGACACTCGGCCGTCCAGTGGTGCTGCGTCGCCGCCTCAAGCACGTCCTGCAGCCTCCCCCCATACTCCCACCGGCCATCACCGCTCACAGGGGCACGCACACGGCACTGCCGCATTGAGGATGGTGGACCTGCTGAGGCCCCCTCACCCTCACTGCCAACTTTTGAACCTTCCACGATGCTCGTTGCAGAGGCTGGCCGCAGCTGCTGTGTTAGGTGGTGCGATTGGCCAGAGGGAGTTGCGCGAGGCTTCTGCAACGACCGCCGGCCGGCCCCACTGCTATCGCAGTGAGGATACTCACAGAGGAGGCCTTCATCGAGCTGGATGCAGGTGCGTTCGTAGGGCAAGGGGTGTTGTTGCTCTCTGACTGGGATGGTCGAGGGCCGCTGTATGTCCCCTGTGCCGCTGAAGACCCATCCAACAGGCTGCATACCACGCGAAATGGGCGCGAAATCATGTAAATTTGAAACCGCTTCATGTCAATGAAGTAGAGACGAATGAATAAGGAACCCATATATGCCATGGATGCGTCTGTTTGAAATGCACAACGCATCCATTCATCCATCAGAGTCGTCCTAAGATAGCACAAGCAAGCCTCAGCCAGCCACACAACCTAGCTGTCTGGCTTCGCCAGTTGACCGACACATACACTGACCTAAGCCCGCTACGCTACGCCTTGGCAGCTTTTTGTGCTTCGATGGCCTTTTCCATGTTTCGCTGGATAGCGCCCGGCTCCATGAGCCACGAGTAGTCCTTGGGCACAGCCGTGTAGCCCGCCTCACGGTCGGCCTTGGTGAGATGCCGCTCCTTCCTCGCATAGAAGTCCTCCCAGAACTTCTTGTTCTCCTTTATCCTAAAGTGCACAAACAACACGATACATACATACAGAATGACCGAATATACGAATGTCTCCCTCCCTCCCTCCCTCCCTCCCTCCCTCCCACTCTGCCTGTCCTGTCCGCCGGTGGGTCGGTGTGTCGGTGGGTCTGTGGTGTGCCTGCCTCATGTCTCACTCACTTGTCGAGGTTGCTCTCAAGTTCCTGCAGCGGGAACCTCTTGAGGATGTGGAAGTTCTTGCCTGGGAACATCTTGATGGGGATGGAGTCGATGAGCTCGGGCGAGAGGATCTCATCGATGACGGCCTTCTTCTTGGGAAAGTCCCACTCGTACTCCATGTACTTGGACGTCCACCTATCACGGAACTGCTTGTGGATCTGCTTCTGCCGGAGGGGCTTGCGCGTGTCCTCGAAACGCACATCAACCGCTGCACAGACAGATTACGGCGGACCCAAGGGACACGAATCAATACACATACATGTGTGTGTGAAGGTTTGTGCGCATTCCTCACCGACTGCGTCGGGCAGCTCAACGTCCAGAAAGTCGGCGATCACCTTGGCTGCACACAGCGACCACAAATGCACGCAAAGTCATTACCGCGGGCGCAGTGCATGCCGGTTGCATTGGTGGCTTACGTCCTTCCCCCTCAGGGTAGATGTCGATGAACCTCTTGTGGAAGTTGATCTCAAAGTGCTCTCGTGCATCCTTGTTGACGAAAGGCGACCTCAACACACAGAACCTGCACACATCACATGACATGACACACGAGTGCAGACAGACCAAGTGGTAAGGCTGTATGTGTGTGTATATGTGATACACATGTATGTATTGTATGCCGACCGACCGTTTCCTTCTTGTCTTGCAGAAGTGTGGCCCCTTTGCTCTGAGGCCGTCGATCTTGTTGACGGCCTCCAGGATCCTCTCCGTCACCGTGTTCATGTCCACCTGCACAGCACACAACACAACCAGCACAGCACAGCCAGGCCAGGCGGTGCGGTCACAAACGGGTCATGACGATGAGCAGTGTGCGGTGCGGTGGTGATGTGTTTGTTGCTTGCGCTGGCTGTCTATATGACTGACACACCTTAGTGTATCCCCTGATGGCGATCCTGAGGTACTTGTTCTCTGGCCAGCTCATGGGGTTGACCTCCTCGTACAGCTCCTCCTCGCCCCCCTCTTCGGCAGCGGCCACTGCAGCGGCAGCAGCCTCGTCCAACTCAGACACCTCCTGCACCTCACTCTCGCTCTCAGCACTCTCATCGGCAACCGCCTCTTCCACAGCTGCCACCTCGGGCACTTCCTCCTCCGGCTGCGGCTCTTCCGCCACCTCTGCGATGACCTCCGTCACTACTGGAGGCTCCTCGGCCACCGATAGCGCCTCCTCAGGAGCCGCCGCCTCTTTCTCTTCAGCTGGTTCAGCGGCTGGTACATTGGCCTCTGCAGTTGGCTCAGCAGCTGGTGATTCTGCCTTTGCTGCTGGCTCGTCCTTCGGCTGATCAGCCTGCAGACACACACCACCAAGCACCTTGTTCATGATGCACGCTCGCTCTTTGTGCAGTGGTCCGTCCCGTCCTCACCTCTGATGACTTTGCGAAGAGCAGCACTCGACGGGGGGCAGGTGGGGAGAGGGATCTTGATGGCACTGTGATGGGTGATGCAGGCGCTGCTCTTGACCTCAGTGATGCGCCACCGAAGCCGCCAACAGGTGCTCGAAAGGCATGGGCGGAGATCACCCACAGCAAGATGAGGCACAGCGGCGGAAACGGCCGCCATCTGTCCCCCACTGCCATCGCTACATCCAGCTTCATTCGCAGACGAGAGAGATTCTTTGCTGAGTCGCGAGCTATAGCTCGCTGCTAAGCTCGCAGTGGTTCACCTGCGAGAAGCGGGCCGCGGATGCGTTTTGCTGCGGCTGTGTGTCGAGGCGATTGATTGATTGGTTCATTCATCTCATTCATCGAGAGAAAGAATGAAGTCCAACGGTCAGGCTCTGAAAGATCTGTGTAGGCATCTGGTGAGAGGTATGGCGGAAGACGCCGCCAGGTGGAGATCGTGGGCGGTTCGGGTCGAACAGGCTGCTTCCAACATCAGCATGGACGACAAGGTGAGGCAAGCCATGCGACACACACAGACAGACACACGGCGAGTGGGTGCATTCAGCCATGTTTGTGGTTCGACAGGATGCGGTGCTCTTCGGGCAGCGTCAGCTGGTCGACGCTTTGCGGGAAGGCTTGCTGGAACCGGAGCTGGCATCGGGCGTGGTTGGAGCCTTCCCGTGCCTCTCCCTCTTGATCATTATCGCGGACCTTGACAGACAGGTTGCCGCTGTGGATGCGGGCGATGACCCGAGTGCGCATCAAGGACACATGGACGACTCAGGTAGGGTACCTACCACGGTGGGCAGGGCAGGGTGATGTCCAAGTGGGGCTGGCTGGCTGGTTGTGGACAGGCCTTTCCACTGACGAGAGGTGGTGCATCCTCCTCAGCAGAGCGTCGCACGAGCCCTTTCTCCGCGATCGCGTCCAGCTGCTGCTCGACCGGACAAGGGGGAGTCTGCTGGAGGCATGCACTGCATCTGTGTGCGCCACTAAGGAGCATGGCGGCGGTGGTCAGAGGGGTGTGAATGACATTCGGATCTGCCAGGCCATCCTCAGGCTGCTTCAAAGGTGCGTGTGGGGTGCCGACGAGTGTCATGGTCTGTCTTACGTCATCATTGCTTTTGTATGTCAGCTGTCCTGGTGTTCGTGCCATCTGGGATGTCACACCGCTGTTGGCGCTGATGCACGATGGCCGATCGCCGCACACCCTCAGGTCTATCGTCGGGAGCATCGCGGCACACGTCCTCAGAATGGCGCCGAGAGCACAGTAAGAAGCAAGAATAAGAACATGCTCATTTGTTTTCGTTGGAGTGACCGGACCGCGTGTGTGTGCTTTGCTTTGCTTTGCTTTCCCATCCATCCGTCCAGGGAGGCGTTTTTGGGGAGGCTTGGCCTCAGCCGCATCTCTGACGAGTCGATGGAGGGTTTACTGCCGGTGCTGTCCTTCTTGCGAGCCGACAACGGGCCTTCTGGTAGCAGCATGACGGACATCGCTGCGCTCCTGAGTGTGGGAGGCTGGCAACAGGTGCTACCTGTGGTGACGCTGGGCGGCAAAGGGGATCACAGTTCAGCTATGGAGCGGCTCATGGTGCCCCGTTTCGCCGCACCACATGCTCAACCGAGTGATGGGCCTTGGCCAATGATTTCTCCTGCGCCCCGGCCGCTTGCCTTTGCGCCAACTGAGGCCGCGTCATGTGTGCTGAGGGAGCTGCTGCTGTTGGTGACACGCACCACGCCCGTCCTGCTGTGGGGCCGGTCTGGGTGTGGCAAGTCCTTCTTCATATCCTATGCGGCCAAAATACTAGGTGGGGGTGGGGGCTGCCGGCACGCTTGCGGCCTGGCCTGCATTCATATACATCTGTGTCTGTCTGTCTGTCTGTCTGTCCATCCGTCTGCAGGAGCCCCCACGCCGATATTTCTCCATTTGGATGACCAGGCCGACTCCAAGAGCCTCCTCGGTGCGCAGGCAGGCACCCGCACGATCGCAGTGTGTCATTCATTGTTTGTTGTGTGTCCTTTGCTTTGCTGTCTATGCAGGTGCGTACGTGAGCGGCGAGCGTGCTGGGGAGTTCGAATGGCGTCCAGGCATACTCGTCGACGCCCTCACACAGGGTAACTCACAACCACACACGCACTCAGGTTTCCTTGAGCGACATGACCAACATTTTGTGTGTCTGTGCTGGTTGGTATGCACCGTCAGGCAAGTGGCTGGTACTGGAGGAGGTCGACAAAATCTCACAGGAGGTCACATAAAAGACGACACACACGCACACATTACCCCTGCTCGCAACTGTGTGTTCCATCCTGTCTGTCTGCAGATCCTAGCCGCCCTGCTGCCCCTTGTGAACGGCCGCACCCTGTCGATACCGCAGCGCAACGAGTCCTTGACCGCCCACCCCCACTTTCGTCTCCTCGGCACACTCACGACAAGCGACACAACAGCGCGGCATAGGAGAGAGTCGGCGTCGGTGTCTGATGCCCATGTCAGCAGTGTGGAGGAGCTCCATCTGCGCATCGCGTCGCCGCCCGAGAGGCCGCCGGCTCTGACATCGGGATGGGCGTCAATCGGTGTGCCAACGCCCACGGACAAGGTGACACTGGGAGAGGAGCATACCGACACACACGTGAATGACACGCTGATACATATTTGCTGTGTGCTGACGGACGGCATCAATCAGGATGCGTGTGATATCATAGTGCTGCGTCACCCGTCCCTGGAGCCAATCGTGCCGGCCGTCATGGGTGCCTTCAAGGGCCTGCAGGCGTCGGAGGGCTGTGGGTGGGGGGGCAGTGGTGTAGGTGTAGGTGTGGCCCATCGCGTGGGCGGTCTGGGTGATTTGCTCAAGTATTGCCATCGGGTGGAGCGGCACCTGTGTCCGTTGGTGCTGCCGCTCAACGAGAGCACGCGCATGTGCTTACTCAAACACGCTGCCACGGTACGGTCCGACCCGGCACCAACAGAATATCCCATGGATTCGATTCATGGCATGGGTGCGATGCTGTGTGTTGGTTGGGGGGCAGACATTGTTGGCGCATACTCCTGACCCTTGGGTGAGGGTCAGAGCCGCCCAGGCGTTTGGGGGCAGACTCCAACTGACGGCAGATCAGGTGCGGTGCCCGAGAGAATGACCAACCCATCGTCTGTAGCCATGGGCGACAGCGTGTCATCTTGTGTCATCCTAGGTTGAGCATCTGCTAACGGCTGAGCATCCCACCATTTCGGCATTCGATGACCACGTCACGTGTGGCGACATCCAACTCAAGAAACCAACCACCACCACCACCGCAGGCCGTCCGTCTGCCCCACCTGCCCACCGGACGTTCTTCGCGTACACGTCGGTGCACAGCCGGTTGATGGAGAGCGTGGCCTCGTGCATAGCCAATGGCGAGAACGTCCTGCTGGTGGGCGATACCGGCACCGGCAAGACATCCATCATCCAACACCTCGCCGCACTCGTGGACGTGGACCTCAGAGTCTACAATTTCAGCGAGCAGAGCGAGAGCCAGGAGCTCATCGGTGGCCTGCAGCCGGTCGACCCCTCCCAGACGATGAGGGACCTCTTCGACAGGTTCAGCAGCGACCTCTTCCCACGCACATTCTCCAAGACCAAAAACGCCGGTTTATTGAGGCGCGTGGTGGCTGACGTGACGGCGTCGAGGTGGGCGGCGCTGCTCAACGCCTTCCTGGCCACTGCGAGGACGGCCCTACAGAAGCTAAACGAACAGAGAGGCCGAGGCGGCGGCGGGGATGGATCTCTGCTCACCAGCTGGGCTACATTCGAGAGCGACTGTCTACAGATCGCTGATGTGGTCAGGAGCGAGGAGCAGCACGGCAGAACCGGGGCCGGAGCGCTCCGTTTCGACTTTCGGGAGGGCATTCTGGTGGAGGCATTGCGGAAGGGTGAGTGGATCATCCTGGATGAGATCAATCTGGCGCAGGCCGACATCCTCCAGCGCATCGAAGGCCTCCTGGACGACCCCACGGCCCCCTTCATCCTGTCGGAGAAGCGCGGCGATCCCGTGGTGCCCCACCCCAACTTCAGAGTGTTCGCCTGCATGAACCCCCCAACAGTGCCGGCCACCGTGCTGCCCTCCTCCATCCAAGATGAGCCCCAGGCGACCGATCGTCAGCCGCAGCATCGTGAGGTCAGTGCAGGCAAGAGGGAGCTCCCACCTGGTTTCCGCCAGCGCTTCACCGAGATATTTGTGGACCTCGTGAGCTCGCGAGCCGACCTGCGTCTGATTGTGAAGGGATACCTGAGGAGCCTGATGCCTGAGCCGCCCGTCGACGACATCGTTGACTTCTACCTGGGCACCCGGGAGATGTGTCAGTCGTTCCAGCTTGAGGACGGCAGCGGCAAGGTGCCAAACATGTCGCTGCGGACGCTGGTCCGGGCGCTCAAGCATGCCGTCGCTGTGGCGAGAAGGGGTCACCGGCCATGTCCACCGATGGTGAGCAGGCAAGTCGCACCACACTACACACGGACGGGCACCACATTGCATGCTTGTGTATTCGTGTCGTGTGTGTCGTTCAGGATGCTTTGGCGGAAGGCTTGTTGATGGCCTTCGCGACCCCCCTGCACCGCACGTCGGCGGACAAGCTGACGGAACTCATCTGCCAGAAGCTGCGCGTACCCCTGGCAAAACTCGCCGCCCCCACCACCATGCCCAAGCAGGCCTTCACCCAGAAGAAGGGCGGCGGTGTGATAGAGTTCGCACACCCGACAGCAGAGTGCAAGATGGAGGCCGAGGACGGCAGCAGCACCAGCAGCACCATCAGCAGTAAGGGGGGCAGGGAGCAGCCTGGTGTCAAGGGGAGGCGGTGGGTGTCGGTGGAGGGCCACTGGATCCAGAGCGGTGACGAGGCGATTGATTTCGATGCCGCCCACAGGGACTTTGTCGTCACGCCATCCGTCAAAGTAAGGCACAGAAACCACCTAAACCCGTACACCACACCCGTCCGTCAAAACACGCGTCTGTCTGTGCTGTTTATGTCCCACCGCCAACCAACCCAGCACCACCTCAAGAATCTCGGCCGCATCCTGAGCGGCGGCCGCACCCCTGTCCTGCTGGAGGGCCCCACGTCGTCGGGCAAGACCAGCATGGTGTCATTCATCAGTCGGCTCACCGGCCACCCCTTCGTCCGCATCAACAACCACGAGCACACAGACCTACAAGAGTACCTCGGCCAGTACATCCCCGACCCAACCACCGGCAGGCTGGTCTTCCAGGAGGGCGTGCTCGTACAGGCTGCCAGAAAGGGGCAATGGGTGGTGCTCGACGAGCTGAATCTCGCGCCTAGCGAAGTGCTCGAAGGTGACTAAGTGGCCAGACAGACCAACGCCACACCACAAGGGAGGCGGCAAGGCAACATCATCTCTCTCTGTGTGTTGTGGTGGTGGACAGCATTGAATCGTCTGCTGGACGACAACCGTGAGCTGTACATCCCCGAGACCAACACGATCGTCAAGCCCCACCCCGAGTTCATGGTCTTCGCCACTCAGAACCCCGCCGGCGGGGCCTATGGCGGCCGCAAGATGCTCTCACGGGCCTTCCGCAATCGGTTCCTGGAGCTGTACGTCGACAGCATCCCCCGGGGCGAGCTGCAGATGATCATCGGGCGGCGCTGCTCGCTGCCGCCAGCCTTCTGCTCGGCCATGATCAAGGTCTATGAGGCGCTGCAGACACGACGGCTTAAGAGCCTGGTAAGCAGACAGACAGGGAGGCACAGTAAGTAACACGACACCAATATATATGGCTGCATGATGTGTGTGTGGCTGTCTGTGTGTTAAAACAGGTGTTTGGCGGGTCTCAGAGTTTCATGACGGTCCGTGATTTGCTTCGTTGGGGCCATCGGCAGCCGGAGAGCATGGAGCAGCTGGCAGTGGAGGGCTACTGCCTCATCGCCGAGCGGCTGAGGGTCGACGAGGAGAAACAAGAGGTCAAGTCCGTGCTGGAGAGGCACCTCCTCAAGGGCAAAGCCCTCCACATCAACTACACCACCGACCCTTACGTAGAGGCCACTAAGACTCAACTCGCCCAGAAGCTCTCTGGAGGGGCGTCTGCCCTTCCGCCCGGCTTCCCTGACAAAGGGCTGACATGGACAGAGGGGCTCTGTCGGCTAGTGGCTCTCGCGAGTCGCTGCCTTCGGTTCCAGGAGCCTGTGTTGATGGTGGGTGAGACGGGCAGCGGCAAGACGACTGTGTGCCAGGCCATCAGCTGGACGGCGGGGCGGGAGCTGCACATTCTCAACTGTCACCAGCACACCGAGGCGGCCGACATACTGGGCACCCTGCGGCCGCTGCGGAACCGACAGCCGCTGACGCAGGAGGTACGCCGATCCGCCGCAGCACTCAAAACTCTTCTGGACGACCTTGTGGACGGTGGGGGTGCGGCTGACGACAGCACTGCAGCAGCCGGCACCGCCCGCCTCATCACTGCAGCCCTCGCACACAGCCCCTCCCTACGGGACAATATCGACGCTTCGGCGAGAGACGAACCTGCCACCTTGCCCTCGGCACATCTGGTGGGGCAGCTGCGGCTTTTCAGAGAAAGACTCCGCACCGACGTGAGAACACCACCACCAGCAGCGTGCCGTAGCACACAGGAGGCCACAGCATCGCCAGCCGCCAAACGTCTGTGCACAGAGCGGCGAGACAGCCCCAGACAGGCTGAAGACGGTACACCACAAGACGTCACTGCTGACGCATCACGTCGCGTCGATGAGGCGGCTGTGGGTCTGGAGAAGGCTCTACTGGCGGCGGAGGCGATCTTTGAGTGGGTGGATGGTCCGCTCACCCACAGCCTGAGGGCGGGCGACCACTTCCTTCTCGATGAGATCTCGCTCGCCGAGGACTCGGTGCTGGAGCGGCTCAACTCCGTCCTCGAGCCCGACTGGCGGCTGCTGCTCGCGGAGAAGGGCGGCGCACACATCGACGTGATATCAGCCGACCCATCCTTTCGGCTGTGGGCCACCATGAACCCTGGCGGTGACTATGGGAAGAGAGAGCTCTCGCCAGCTTTGAGGAACCGCTTCACGGAGGTGTGGGTGCCGGCCTTCAGCTTCGCGTCGGAGGATGCGGTCCAGATGGTGCGGGAGCGGCTGCCTGCCGGTGCGCAGTTCCTGACACACTCCACCCTCGAGACGGTGCGGTGGTTCAACGCTCGGGCGCTGCACCCGCTGACGCCAAGGGACGCTCTCAGCTGGGTACACTTTGTCAGCGAGATGCACCACCAGATGGGGGGCTCGCCAAGGGCAGCTGTCATGGCCTTCATGCACGGTATGGAAGGAAGGGGAGGAGAGCTGAGCTGGGCTAGGTGCGGTGCGCTCGTGGCTGCACAGCTAGCTCTTGTCTAACCCCACTTGTGTGTGTTTTTGTGTGTATGGCTGGGGCTGTGGGGGGCCCTGCAGGCGCGTGTATGATTCTGATGGATGGGCTTGGCCTCGGGAACGCACTCACAGACAAATCCATGGTAGGTATGGTGAGCGAGGGAGAAAGAGAGAGACTCAGCTCAACTCAGCCCACGGCACGCCATACGTCCTGCCTGCTGTTCACCCGACAGGCCAGCCGTGTGTCTGCCGCCAGTAGCCATCTGTCGCGTAACAGCCAACACGCCCACGTGCTGTCCTTCATCCTCACCGACATGGAGCACTCCATCAGGGCGGCATCAGGCCTCTCAGCTGGCGAGTGGGCGGCGGTCAAGACCGCCTTCGGACAGGGGGGCTTCAGCTGGGTGCATCAGGCGCTCTCGTCGACCTCCCTGACCCCACAGGCACACACACTCCGCATGGGCGACTTTCAGATCGCCTGTGGGAGCTTTGTGTCGGAGCAGCCTCCGCAGCGATTCGCCTTCGCTGCACCCACGACGGCCCAGAACTTGGGTCGGCTGCTTCGTGCCCTGCAGCTGAAGCGTGCAGTGCTGGTGGAGGGTCCTGCCGGCGTGGGCAAGACGACGATCATCCAGGCGCTGGCGGAGAGGACGGGCAACCGACTGGTGCGCATCAATCTGTCGGAGCAGACGGACATCATGGACCTGCTGGGCGCCGACCTGCCCGCACCAGCCGATGCTGCCAGTGAAGGACAGGGCATCGGGGCCACGTCAGCCCCTCGCTTCAGGTGAGGCTCGTTGCCAGCCATGGGGTGGATGGGTGTGTTTGTACGGTACCTGGTTGGTTCTTCGCACACCACACCCATACCTGTCTGTGTTGTGTGTCCGGTACTGTACGTATGTGTGTGCGCCTGCCCTGCCAGGTGGGTGGACGGCGTGTTGCTCAAGGCGGTCAAGGAGGGTACTTGGGTGGTGTTGGATGAGCTCAACTTGGCGCCTCAGCCGGTGCTCGAGGGACTCAACGCTCTCCTCGACCACAGGAAGGAGATCTTCATACCCGAGCTCGACGCCACAGTGAGGTGCGCCCCGTCCTTCAGGCTGTTCGCCACCCAGAACCCCGTGGGCCAGGGCGGGGGACGCAAGGGGCTGCCGCGGTCGTTCCTCAATCGGTTCACGAGGGTGGTGGTGGAGCAACTCCACCAGGAGGACATGCTCTTCATCTGCCGGCATCTGTACACAAAGGAGGAGGGGCTGAGTGACAGGCTGGTGGTCCAGGCCGTCGGCTTCATTCATGCCGTCCAGGGTGTGTGTCGTCGTGAGTCGTTTGAGGGCGGGCACGAGTGGGAGTGGAACCTCAGGGAGGCCATACGACTGTGCAGCCTGATACAGACAAAGGTGGGTATCTGAACAAGGCCGGCGGTATGTGAGTCATCACATGCCGCTGTCTGTCCTGACGGAGCCTTTCCGTTTCTGTCTGCAGAGTCCGACTCCCGATCCCCGCAGCTCGGCGGCCCTGCTCTGCTGCCCCAGACTCAGAAACGAACGGTGGGTGCGCAATGGCAAAGCAAAGGCCATCAGCCATTAATGCAACAGATAGATGGACATCTATCTAACTATCTGCCTCCCTCCCTCTCTGCCTCAGGGACCGCCATTTGGTGCTGCGTGAGATCAAGCAGCATTTCATTCCGGATGAGGAGCTGACCAAGACGGAGAGCAAGCTTGCAGAGCTGTGCACCGATCTGTCGGCAGCCAAGGGGAGGGTGGAGCCCGTCATGAGGTTTCTCGGGGCAGCTGCAGCAAGATCCGACGACGAACCGCCAGTGAGTCAGTCCGCGGGAAACAATGCATTCCGGGAGTTTTGGTATTGATACGCTACGCTACGTATCCCTTCCTCCTTTGTCTCTTTCAGGGTAGTGTGTACGAAGACACGGTGCTGTATCCGATAGGCGTCAATGTCACCCCGGCAGCCGTCACACTGGGCACCGCGACACTGCCAAGGTAGGTCATTGATAGACAGACACGCACAACGTGACGTGACATCCGACAGACAGGTGCCCCTGGATGTGGATGTGTGGATGTGTGTGGTGTCATTCATTCATTCAGGCTGGCCACCCGCCCTGGTGACAGCTGTCTGCCCAAGCCGGTGTCGTGCCTCCACAGCAGGGCATCTCTGCTCACGTCAATCGCACACGCAGTGGCCCTCTCATGGCCTGTCCTGCTGGTGGGGCCCCCCGCATCAGGGAAGGCCTCTTTGGTGCGGTGGCTGGGGGCTGCGACCTGCGCCGACGTGGTGGAGATCCCCCTGACCTCGTCCATGGACGCCACTGAGCTGCTGGGGTGCTTCGAACAGATCGACGTAGAGCGGCTGCAGACGACTTTGCTCAAAAGGGCCGAGGACATCCTGTGCCGGCATGCATGCAGCTCCCTGGCCGAGTCCACCCGTCATGACGACACAGCCACACCAACAGCCAACCACATCGCTTGCAAGCTGAGTGAGCTGCTCGCGGCATTTCGGCAATCGGTCAAAGCGCTGACGAGCCCAGCAGCATCAGCAGCAGCAGGAAGCGGACCCTCCCGACACAGTGTCTTGGATCAGCTGCGAGAGCTCCTCTGCCCATCGGCATCCGATTCGTCGTCGATGGCCGGCGAGCTGGCGTCTCTTGCGAGGGAGTGCAGCCATCTGGAGCAGGTGTGTGCCCACCGGGCGGCCAGTGGTGATGGTGCTGTTGGCTTCGAGTGGGTGGACGGGTGCCTCATCCGCGCGGTGGAGGAGGGCAAGTGGCTGGTAATGCGGAACGCACACCTCAGTGCACCGGCCGTCCTCGACAGACTCAACTCACTGCTCGAACCAAATGGTAGGTAGGACGGACCCACACCCACCCTTAGCTCTAATTAATGTACCTACCAATGGTGTCCTGTCTGTCCGGTTGCTTTGCATTGCTTTGCGTCTGGTCTGTCTGTAGGATTTCTCTTGTTGACTGAGTGTGGCACGCCCCGTTTAATCAAGCCCCATCCGTCCTTCCGCGTGTTCTTCACGGCCGACGTGTCGGCGCCCTCCTTCCAGCAGCTGTCCCGGGCCCTTCGCAACCGCTGCATGGAGGTGTACGTCGACCACACGGCAGCCTCGCCCTCACTCTGGCACCAGGACGTCCACTGGGTGGCACTGCCAGACAGCAACAAGGTTGCCCGAGAGACTGCAGATGGTGGGGGCACAAGTGTCGTGGAGGATGTGCTGGAGACCATGGGGCGCTACTTTCGGGCCTTCAAGGACACAGTGGGCCATCATGGTCCGGAGGAATGTGGGCGCGTCGACGGTATCCGAAAGTCCATCGCTGCTGCTGCGGAACGTCTGGCTGGCGAGGAGCGGAGCGTCCTGGACAAAGCCATCCAACACCCCGATGCACTGGCTGAGTTGTTTATCCCGGATGGCAAGTGGCTCCTGGGTTTCCTGCGCATCTGCTGCGATGGCATGCGGGTGTTCAACTCTTCCCGGCCGACATCCCCCCCTCAGCCCGACTCCCTCCCGGCCGTCCTCACTCTCGCGCACATCGTGCTTCTCATGATCAATCTCAGCCGAAGCCACCACGTCGACACCAACACTTCGGAAGCCTCAGAAGAGGTCGGCGAGATGCTTAGAGGGCTGGCCGAGCATGCCAGGGGGGCTGTGCACAGCGCCCACTCGCATCGCTGCGTCGTGGACTGGGGCCACTTGCGGAGATGGGCCGACGCATTGGCTGTCCGTCGGGTGTCGACTTGCGATGGGGGGGATGGGTCGTTGCTGGAGGAGAGCTTCATTGCCAGCTGTGTGGCGCCTCTCACGGGCGGCTCGGCCATCCTCTCCATCCTGGCACTGCGGGCGATGGAGGGGACCGCCGTGGCCCTGACTGATACCCGTGACAGCATGGAGAAGCTGATGTCCGTCTTGGCAACCACCCCATCAGCTGAGGATGCCGACCTGAGCGGCGAGGGGTCAATACTGGCGAGCATTATCCAGAACGGCTATGTTTCGGATGCAGCGCGGCTCCTACAGCACACGACATACCTCTCCTCGGCTCCGTTCGCTGCCTCGCCCACCATGAAGCTCATTCTGCAAGTGGCTGCTGAAGGCAGCAGTGGCAGCTCCTGGCGGGAGACCAGCACTGAGGATCTAGGTCGGCTGCCTCACATGACGCTCCAGTCGGTCTCCTTAGGCAGGGTCCTCTCCCTAACAAACAGACACCAAGGCGACGCGCACAGGACCACTTCACCAGTATCGTTGACGGCTGCAGTGGGGTCACTAGCCGTCGCACGGGAGACGGCGCGGCTTGCGAGAGCGGAGTGTGACCTTCGGCAGCGGCTGGTGCTCGGATCGGTCTCAACAGAGGGGCAGCAGCCTGACTCGCTTCTCCGGCTGGTCCAGCGGTTTGAGGAGCAGCGGGTGGCTCTGCAGCGGCTGCCACACATAGGCCTGTCCGCCGCCACACCGACCGCTATGCGGAGCGATGCAAGGGGGATTATTCAGCTGGCCGAGGATGCCATTTCAGTTGCTCGAGGAGCTGGCTTGGAGGACCTCAAGGCGGTGGAGGTGGCCTTTCACGCCCGCGCCGCCGTGCAGTGCATGTCACGGCTAGTGGAACTGCTGACCGGGGCCACGTTTGTGTCGATGAAGGACGCAGCGACAGCATGGAACGGCATCCAGGCGGCCTTCCGGCTTGTCGCGGGCGATCTACACAGCCACCTCAAGCAGTGCGAAGGCCACCTGACGCTCCTGTGCAGGGACTCACGGCCAGTGCAGCAGCTACCCCCATCGCTGACAGCCCTGACGGGCATCCTGACACGAGTCGATCGCCTCTGTGACAGACGCGACCCGTGCGGTGGTCTTGTCGGCGGGTCGGCCCGAGTGGATGGCTTCTCTCTGCACGGCCTGCAGCCCCCCTACCAGTCGGTGCGTGGATACGTCCTGGAACGGCTCATCCTGTGCTCCATCCGGGAGGGGCTGTGGCTGCATCATCCGGACAAAGACGAGGGCGATATGATGGTGGTGGAGGAAGAGGACGACAAGCCAGCGAGGGACGGTGTGCTGTCACACGTCCAGGCGGCTCTCAGGCGCGCGACGAATGAGGCACGGAGGAAGGGAAGCACCCCAATCGGTGGAGGAGATGGAAGCGGCATTGGAGTGATGACGCCGGGCGCCACCACCCTCCTCGCCACCCTCGGCAGCTGTCACGCACTCAGGTACCTGAGTGGGGCACATGGGGCACAGTGTGCAGTGAGTGCATTGAGGGCAGGGAAGAGGCGCACATGACATGACCATTGATTGCGTGCTGTGGTGTGGTGTGGTAGGTGGTGCAACCGTTCTGTTGAGGCCGGGCGGGTCGAGGAGGCTGTGGAGAGGAGCCTCCTGGGAGCCCCACACACACCACCCACACGAGGGGCGAGAGATACACGTCGTCCACATTTCACCATCACTAGGGAGCACCGCCACTTCATGCTCTTCACGGTGATCCACCTATTCGCAACGCTCTGCACGCTCACCAGCCGCATCGTCGCCATTGGCCGCAACAAGACAGCAGACACAATGCGGCACCATGGCCTACAAATCCTCGACGCCATCTCTGTCCTCATCTCCCACGCGAGCACACTACTCCACGGCTTCCGGGATGATCCGCCCTTCCCAGACGACGCCGGCCGCCCCGGCCTGTCCCTCTCTCATACCATCTCGGCGTTGCTGCAGGGCCACGCAGCGGCATTGGAGCTGAAGTTCACCCTCGACAGCCACACAGCCACCAGCCACCAACCACACTTGACGCGGCAGCTGTTTTCGGCTGGCTTTCGGGCAATGGCGTTTGCCCTCCGAGGCCTCAACCACCTTGCTGCCGACCACACGGCGGCCTTTCTCACGGCAGGGGATGATGCAGATCCTGTGGCTGAGGAGGCAAGACAAGCCGGAAAGGATGAGCCCTCTACAACCGGTGAGAGGGATCTTCCCGCCCTCTCGGCGGTGGTTACGACGGGGTATCGTTCGAGCTTCTCCCTGCGGTACTGCTCGGAGGTGATGGCGACGGCCCCCATATCGAGCGCCGATGCCGTGCACCGACACCTGTCGGCCGTCACACGACTCTACTGCAAATCACCGCCATTCTGGGTGAGTGAAGGAAGGAGCCGTGACTGACACATACAGGTCAGACATGTAGGCCAGGCAGACAGTGTGTGTGTTTCTGGTGCGTGCAGCTTCACCGTGAGGAGGAGAGGCCCCCGTCATCGCCACCAGCGTCATCGAGCACTACCGGTCCCCGTCCCCATCAATGTGCCACAGACGACGACTGGTGCATACTCATGGCCATGGTCGAAGCCCTCATGCCCTCCGTCCTCGACACAGATGACCTGCCACTGCTGGAGTCCATCACAGCCGTATTCACAGGGCACTCGCCCGCCCCAGCAGAAGAGACCACCGCAGCACTCGCCGCCATCACTGAGATCAGCAACAAGATGAAGGAGACCACAAACCAGACCGACGGGACACTGAAGCGATTTGCCCTCCCGATTGTCGCAATTCTAGCTCGGCTGGTCCACCGAGCGAGGGACGCTGCGACGGCCGACCCGTCGGTTGAAGCCTACTGGCGAGGGGTCCTGTGGGTCTTGGCTGGCCTGTGGCGGGTGGCCAACGCTGCCGACAGCTACGGTGCGTGGGCGGCTGCGTCACTGGAGATCACCCTGAGACGACAGGAGGCCCAGGTGCAGCTAACCAAGACCACCGAGCAGCGCCGCCTGCTTGAGCTGCAAACGGTCTGCCAGCCGGGCATGCTGCCGTCGTGGTCTGACTGTGCCGACGTGAGGGAGCAGGAGGCCGACCAGGCCAGACTGCTGCGGTACCTGGAGCAGCGGAGTTTCCTGCGGCCGCCCCTTCCTCCCATGCCCTCGGACGCGCTCGCCGGATCCGTGTGGATGGACAGTGAGGGGAGGATGGTGTCGGCGGCGGCGGCGGCGGGGCAGGCGTGTGCGGGTGAGCAGGAGGTGCTGGAGCAGATGCGGCGGTCGCTGCAGCAGTTCGTGAGCGACGTATGCTCGACCGACAAGTGAGTCAGACTCTGACACACATGCACCCACCCACCCTCCATCATCCATGCATCCATCCATCCATCCATCTGTGTGTGTGTGTCGGTTGCAGGGTGTCTTGGATGCTGCCTGTGTACCCGGCTGTGGTGGCTATGGCCGACGACACGGCGTCGCCCCTCCCCCAGCCACAGCCCGTGTCAGCAGCGGGAATCGCCACACTGACGGCATTCGGCCAGCGATTCTTGGAGGAGTTTGAGCAGCGACACCCACTCTTCCCAGACGTGTCACAGTCCATTGCTGTCGGCATCCACGCCCACATACACGGCCTGCATCTCGTCCAGCTGCCGCAGCACTGCCCTGTGGCACAGCCTCCAGCTGGTGTGGGTGTCGCGGCGGTCTTGGCCGAGACGAGGACCTTCTTCCAGTGTCCCGTGCACTCTGTTGCATCTCGCAGAGACGTGGTCTTGTCGAGTGCGGTCATCGGGCCCGACGCTCTGTTGACATGGCTGCTGCGGTGGGCGGCGGCAGGGAGGAGTGGAAGCAACATCGCCCAAGGGCCCATTGCACACACGCTGCGAGCCCTGCTGCGAAAGGTGAGCCTTTCATTGGACGCTGCCGTGTGTTGAATGTCTTGTGATGCATGTTTCTCTCTCTCTCTCCCTCTCTCTCTCTCTCTCTGTGTGTGTGTGTGTGTGTGTGTGTGCAGCTAGGCGTCTTGTGGTCGGCCGAGTGGCGTGATGAGCGAGAGAAGGAGCGGCAGAAACAGGCCGCATTCCAACAGGATGTGGGAGGTGACAGGGACGACGGTACCCCCACCGTGGATGACGATGCTGAGGTGCAGGAGCTCTTCCCTTCCTCCCAGAGGGCCGCACAGACCTTCTTCGGCGACCTCACGCTGCCCGACGAGGCCGACGTCGAAATGGAGGACCGTCAGCCCACGCATCAAGACAACAGCTCCCCACTACCCCCGCCCCAAGGCCAAGAAGAGGTGCCTGGAGGGCCGACCGGCGGCAAGGCCATGGCTCGGGAGGCGGGGAGGCTGCTGGTGGCGACTCTGACGGAGGACAAGAAGGCAGCCAGCCCGGACCTGACAGCTGGGTCGATACACCTGCAAGGCCTCCTGCGCCAGAGACGAGTCGCCTTGCAGGTATGTGATGTGCCACCTGGCACCGACAGACACGCTCGTCTCATTCACTCACAACGTTCCGCGGGCGTTGGTGCGCTGTGCGTGTCTGTCTGTCTGTCTGTCTGTCAGGCTTCAGTGGCCCTCCACATGGGCCTCCTAGAGACCTGCATGCCGGCCCCCGGTGTGGACCACACAGGAGGAGCTCAAGGGCAACAGCAGGGTCCCACCACTAGCCGCTTCCTGTTGCCTCCCGCCTTTGACGACTACGGCAGCCCCGGGGTGCTGGCGACGCTCATCACCTGCCGCGAAGCGCTCGCAATCGACACCTCACGACTCGCACAGGTGGGCAGGGCAACATCCGCCAGCCACACAGGCACACAGGCACACAGACAGACAGACAGACAGACAGACAGACACAGGAGATGGGCGTGGCGTATATGCCTGCCTGCCTGGTGTGATGTCACGTGTGAAACAGAGAGAGGATGACCAGTTGCGAGAAATGCTTGGTGAGACGGACGGACAAGACGAGGATGAGGCCACCGGACAGCAGGAAGACGCCGAGGCGGCGTTGAAGGCGGAGAGGCGGCGGCTGCATCGTGAGCGTGCCAAGAAGATGCGGTTCGTGCACCTGCGGCGGAAGGGCATCGGGGTGCAGCGAACTGTGCAGAGCGGCGCCTCGTCCTTCTACTCCACCTCCAACCCTTCTCTGGTGGGCTCCGTGTGGCCGGCGGTGCAGAGGGTGGGTGAGGATGCGGAGCGGGTCATGGACATCTACCCTGACCAGCCGGCACTCATCGGCGTCAAACAAATGGTGGGGGAGGATGCGATCGATGCGATCGATGCATGACAGACATGAGATGAGGCAGGCAATCTAATCGCTGCTGTCTTGTCTGTCGCTATGTGATATATGTGATGTGATAGGTGGAGAAGATCTCCCAGGCGCCCCTGTTCCGTACGCCGGCGGCGGCGGTCCTCACAGCGTTGGAGGCCTTACTTGAACGAGCACAGTTGTGGGAATCCCGTGCAAGTCGCGAGGTGTCCTTACGAAAGGGCCTCGAGGCCGTCGAGCGACAGGTACGGACGGACCCCCACGCACTGCACGGAGCTGACAATACCCTTATGATCGATCATCGTGTGGTGTGTGTCATCCTGCCTGCCCTGCCTCACACACAGGTGATTCGTCTGCGTCAGCGTGAGTTGGAGGAATGGCGCACTCTGAGACACTTCCGTGAAGAGCGATGGGCCGACGAAGCGCTTGCAGCCCTCCCACACCTCATCAACCTGCTCGCTGACCCACCAGACACAACAGATGCAGACACAACAGATGCCAACAAAGCCCCCAGTGACGACACCGTCCGGCAGGTGGTGGACCAGCTCATGAAGTTCCTGCGGCTGGCCCCCCTGGGGCAGTTTGACACGCGCATCCATTTGCTGGAAGCGTGTGGGCGGTTGTTTGCGTCGTCTGAGCGTGCGCATGAGCGGGCCATGGGTCGGGCGGCGTGTCATGTGGCAGCTTACGGTCGGGTGTGGTGTGAGGCGGTGGAGGGTGCGTTGCAGAAGGCGCGGCGGGAGATGGACAAAGAGGTGCGGGAGCTGGTGCAGCTGACCAGATGGGACCTCAGCAACCACATCGCACTCAAAGAGTACGCCAGCGAGCACGTCTGCACTGCACGACCAACAGACGAAGGTAAGGTATGCATTGCATTGTCGACTTCTTTTTTGGCGTCAGGGCTGTTCACCGGAGTCACCATCAGCTCAAGAAGGCCATCACACGGTTCGACGACGCCCTCAAGGTAAGCGAACCCTCACACACACTTTTCTTCCCTCCGCCCTGCATGGCATGCATGACATCACTTCATCCATCCCATCCTGGCTATCTATCCTCAGGAGCCCTGCGACCCCCACATAGTGAGCTACCAGGCGCAGCACGACCACACGCACCTCACCGCCGCATCAGCACCACCACCAGACACGTCTACCAGAGGCGACAACGAAGGCACTGCTGACGATGAGGAGAGGAGCAGGTTTGCCTTCCTGGAGGAGGCCGCTGTGCTGCCCTCGGATGAGCTCCCTTCCGTTGCGCCTGTGGCGGGTGAGGGTACGGTGGATGCCGGCGATGGGGCGGTGGGGGTGGCTGAGGGGGATACCTTCTGGAGGAACGAGCAAGCCGTCGCTGCTCGGTCACCCGCCCTCACACACAGAATGGTACGCACCCACTGGCTGTGTGCGCCAAGCTATTACGGGAGTGAGTGTATGTGTGTGTGTGTGTGTGTGCAGGTGAGTCTGGTGCGCAGGCGGGTGCTGCAGAGGGTCCATGGGGTGCGGCAGCCAGGTAGGAAATATAAGAAACACACACCACAACCATCGATGGCTGGCCCTGAGTGTGTCTTGATGTTGCATCCCATCGATGTGTGTTCCTTCCCACAGCTGCCGGTGAGCTGACCGAGTCGATATGCGCTGCCATCAAAGACACACTCAGAAACCTCCAGGTTAGCTTCGTAAGATTCCATCCGCTGCTGTCTGAATCGGCACTGAGAGAGGGAGGGTTTGTGTTGTGCTGTGGGTCTCTCTGGTCTGCAGGACATGTCTGCGTCATTGAAACGTCGGCAGCTGCTGTCCCTCCGACAGGAGCTGCAGTCTCTCGGCATCAAACACCTGGCGCAGGGCGGCAGGTCGGCCGCCGACGTGTCAGCCTTTTTCACCAGCAGCCCCACGCCAACACCCTGGCCCCCGTCCGCACAGCCCCTGCTGCTGCATGGCTCACTGTCGGATGGCGCCCACCGGGCGATCCAGGGCATCCTGTGTGAGGGCCAGGGGCAGCTGTATCACGTGCTCCACATCTTCCTGAAGCTGCAGCAGACACAGCCGCACCCAGACATACAACACGAGTACCAACGGCTCTCAGGTGCGTGGCGTGCAGGGCAGTGCAGTGCAGTGCACGTCCATCACTCAGTCCTCCCTGTGTGTGTGTCCTGACTGACAGGGATTAGTGCATCCCTTCTCCACGCGTCGATGCGTCACCAGCAGCGGTGTTTCGGCTATGCATCCCGCCTGCAGCACCTCTGCCTCGCCGCACACCCCCTCCTCTCAGGCCCTTCCCTCGCCGTCCCCTCCCACCTCATCCACTCCATCACATCGGCCCTCACCCATCTGGAGGAGAGCTTCCTCCAGACCATCGCGCTATTCGGTGACACGGCTACGACACCCATGTCGCCCGAGGCGCTGCAGCAGTCCCTCCCGCCACTCATCGACGAGTCTCTGCTCGACCGACATGCGGACGAGTGGACACGGCAGCTGGCCGGCGGCACGGGGGCTGCCGAAGCTCAGAGGAAGGTGGCGAGTGCGATGGTCAAGTGCGTGCCCGTGATTGACATGGCCAAGCGGCAGGTGGTCGACAGCTGCGAGTACCAGCTGCTCACAAGACACGACTATCGCGGAGATGCTGACAAGATGCGCGTGTCGGTTGACACGCTGCAAGGGTGGCGGGAGAGGGTGAGTGCCGTGTGCGCGTGTGTTGACGAGGCGCTTCTGTCTCGACTCGATGCACTGGTGGACCTCCCGTCGGCGGCCGTGAGGGGTGTGAGAGGGGCTGTGACGGCGCTGCAGGCTGGGCGTGGGGAGCTGCTGCGACAGGTCGACAGATGCAGAGGGGGTCAAGACATCACAAACACTGAGGGGCACGTTGAGGGCCAGGGGAGGCTGGTGCAAGCCTGCCTGCTGGCGATCCAAACTGCTGTCAAGAGCGATGACAAGGTACGTACCAGTCCTGGTATGGATGGATGGATTTGGGCACGCAAACATGGTCAGACACGACACTTGCCGTGCGCTGTCTGTCTGCCTGTCTGTCTGTTTCAGTGCCTCTTTGTCTCATCCGACGGCCAGTCGACGGACCCTGAGTCCACCTACCCGGCCCCCGATCTCTCCGATGCGCGACCACTAGAAGAGACCCTCCCCCTCTCACCCCTCCTCACCGCCCTCCAACACCACCTCGACAACGCCACAGCAGACACCACTCTCGCCGACTACCTCCCCACAGCCCTCCACCCCGCCGCGCCCTTCATCCGGCAAGTCATCCTCCTCGCAGAGGCCCTCCTGCTCACGGCGGCCGACACCTTCAGCGGTGTTGCGTCGCTGTCGGTGAGGGTGCTGCAGGTGGTCCATCTGCTGTATGAGAAGGGGTTTTGTGTGGACAAGGCCAAGGAGGTGGAGGGTGCCGGAGAGGGGGAGGGTGGGGATGAGTGGGTGGGGGGCACTGGTCTGGGCGAGGGAGAGGGCATGAAGGACGTGACGGAGGAGATAGAGGAGGAACACACCATGGAAGGTACGTATGTGGTGCACCGAGCGGGGGCGGGGCGGGGGGCTGGGTACACACACTACACCTAAACATGCATGGTGTGTGCACAGCACACGGTGTGTGTGTCTTGTGTCGTGTCGTGTCGTGTCACGGCTCATTTGTCAGGTCTCAAGGGTGACGAGTCGGCCCGGCCGGAAGGCCACCAGAAAGACGTGAGTGACGTAGCATAGCACCGCATGACATGACTCTGACAGGCAGGCAGGCAGATCACGTGCGTGTTGACGATGCTGGCTGGCATTCAGGACGAGAAGGATACGGCCATGGAAGTGTCCTTCGACTTCGAGGGCGAGATGCAGAACAAGCCGCAGCCCGACGCACAGGAGGACCAGCAAGACGAGCATAACGAGGAGGAGGAAGACAAGGCCGACCGGACGAAAGGTGAATTAAGGCCATCCATCAACACAGATCGATGTGATGCTATGCTGTTTCTAACTAATGTAGGTCAAGTTGACCTGAGCGAGGGCGGTCAGCTGGACGAGAAGCTCTGGGAGGGCAGCGACACACAAGACGATGACCAGGACGACACTGCGGAAGGCCAAGAAAGGGACAACAAGTCCGAGGACATTACCGCCAAAGGTGCACACACCACACACAGAGAGCCAGCCGCCCGCACCACACAGGACAGGCACCCACCCACCCACCCACCCATCGCCCCATACACTTACTGCTCTCTCTGCAGGCGGCAAACGGGCTGGCGAGACCGACACCGTCGCCCAGGAGGAGGAGCAAGAGAAGCAGGGCGAACCAAGAGGAGACGGCCAAGACCAGGGCGGCACCGATGAGCCCAGCCGTGACGAGGACGAGGAGCGCGAGGATGGTGCAGCAGATGAGGGTGACCGCGGCGATGACGAGGCGGACAAGTACCAAGCCCACCTGCCCAAACGGGACACCGACAAGGGCGGCGAGGAGCAGCAGGCCGAGGGGGAGGACTTCGACCTCGACAAGGTAAGGTAGCTATCACGACACCGGACAATAGACAGGATGCACGCACAGCACACGTGTGTGTCTGTGTGTGGTGGCACATAAGGACATCACTCTGGAGGGTGACGAGGGCGACATCGACTTAGACAAGGACCAAGAGCAACCAGAAGAAGAGCTCGGAAAGTCCCTTGAGCAGCAGCACAGTGAACCAGAGGGTAAAGACACTGGCCAGGCTGAGGAGCAAGAGGCGGGCGGCCAACTGGAAGATCAGCCGATGGGTGAGGGTGAGGGGCCTGAGGACAACGAGCCCACAGGACAACAGCAAGAAGAGGAGCAGGAGCAGGAGCAGGCGCCCCAGACGGACGACACTGATGGCCTGGGTAGGTACCCCTCACGTGACATTTCACGACCACAGTACCACGCCTGTGTGTGTGTGTTCAGATGTTGACGAGTCGCGGCGTCGGGGGGAGGCGCCAAGTGCAGATGACATGGAGCATCAGCAACCACCACCACCACCAGAGCCGCTGGCACACGGAGGTGGGCTCACAGGGCGCATGCATGGCAGACAGACAGACAGACAGAGAGACTGACAGGTAGTCAGGTAGTTAGGTAGGTGTGTAGGTAGCCAGCTGCCTGGGATGATCGTCGTACGCTAGCGACAAGAGGCCTCTGACCACACATGCGTTGTGTGGGATGACGGAGTCCTCGAGAAGGTTGCTTCGCCCACATAGACAAAGCTCACACGCTGAGGCCAAACACACCATACATACACACCAACCACACCACAGATGCACACTGCATGGTCGCATGACCAGCTGGCTAGTGCTGACGTCTTGTCTTGTTCGTCTCTACTTGTACGTGTGTGTGCAGCGGCCGACGCGACGATGCGTGACGTGGGCGATGAGGGGGTAGAGGCGGAGGACAACCACCAGCAGCAGGAGGAGAACCTCGGCACATCTGCAAGGCGTCAAGACAAACCTCAGGTATATATTCAGCGTGGCCGCACCAGCTGAGCGGCCAGGTTAGGTACTTATGTGTGTGGATGTGATGTATTCGGTGCGTGCAGCCGACCACTGCCTTTGGTGTCATGTCGACGGAGAGGGGAGACCAGGCTCTCGATGAGGAGGCTTCATCTGATGCAGTCAGTAACCATACCATATGACACACACACAGACAAACACCACTATGGTTTTATTCACTGATCGGTGAGTGAGTGGGCTGATTTGATTGGTGGATCGGTGGATCGCATCGCAGGATGTGGATGAGTCGATGAAGGACATGCTGCCGCCAAACGACTCTAACGTATGTAGGCACTCACCATTGGCTGCACACACACACACACACACACACACCGACCTACAGACGTGGGCATTTGTCATATATATATTGTGTGTGCAGGTGTCCCAGCGTGGCACCGCTGCTGCCATGTCCGACCAGGGGGCGCAGACCATCAGCCAGCAGCAACAACAGCAAGACGCCGCCAACAGAAGGTACACACAGACAGACAGACAGACCCTCCCATCGGTACCCTCCCTACACAGGGGCCGAGAGCTGCCCTTGTCATTCATTTCACGTTTTCTCTCTGCCCATCCCTTCCCATCGGTCCGCAGCCGTCCGCCGCCCCGTATCCCCAACCCGCTGCGTGACCCTGTGGAGATGACGGAACGATGGCTGCAGAAAGTGGCACTCCAGCAACAAGGTAGGCGACATCGCATGCATAAGTCTTCCTTGCACCGCTATATGTGTGTGTCGCTTGCAGGCGGTGAGGAGCAGAATCCCGACGAGGCGGGGCCGGTCGAGGAGAGCGCTCCAGACACACTCGAACACGGTAAGAGAGACAACAGCCAGCCGGGTTGACAGACAGTCGCCGGCCGTCGCGTCACTGTTGTGGGGCTGTCCTGTCCTGCCTTGCAGGTCATGGTGCGTTTGAGATGGATGAGACGAGCAAGCTGCAGGGTGCTGCAGAGGTGCAGTCCGACGCCATCGAACAACAACACCTCAAGTAAGACAGAGAAGAAACCGCTGGCTGCGTCGCATGACTCTGTGTGTGTGTGTGTGTGTGGTTCTGCAGGTTCAGTGTGATGGAGGAGCAGGAAGACGACTCAGCAATGGACACCGACAAGAAGCAAGACGAAAGCGACCAAATGCGGCAAGGTGCGGTGCGCACCCACACGCGTCGCGTCCATCCATCGACGGGCTCTGTGACTGCCGCATGTGTCATCAGACACCACCCCCGATGCAGCCCTCCCCCACCGCCCCCTCAACCAGGCCTCACGAGACAAGGCGCACACATCACCCGACCAGCCCGACGAGGCGGCACAAGGCAGTGGCACCGACAACGAGGCCAGCCTCCTAGACACCTACCGTCGCCGACAGCGGGGCCCTGTAGATGACAGCGGTGGGGGTGGCTTGAGGGTCGGCGAGCAGCTGGTCGACATCGATGTGGAGATGGAGGACGCCGAGGCCGCAGCAGCACTTGTGGATACGACCGAAGATGCCGCAGACAAGGAGGGGATTGGTGGGGGTGGTGGGGGACTCACAGAGACCGCTGCGCAAGGTACCTTTCGTGAGGGAAGGCTGGTGCGCCCCGAGCCGGGTGTGGTGTGGGGATTGTCCGTCGGGTGTTTCTCTCTCTGTGTGTGTGCAGCGTTGTGGCGTGAGTTGGAGGCCGAGACGGTGATGCACGCCACGGCATTGTGCGAGCAGCTGCGGTTGATCCTGGAGCCCACGCTGCGAGGCCGGCTGCAGGGGGACTACAAGACGGGCAAGCGCATATCGATGAAGAAGGTCATTCCATTCATCGCATCCAACTACAGAAAAGACAAAATATGGTAAACAGTATGGCAATATGGATGGATGGATGGATGGCAGGGAGTGAGTGAACACGGCAGGCAGGCACCGAGCCGACACGACACACCGTCACAGACACACATGTGTCTTATACACACACAGGTTGCGTCGTACCAAGGCGAGCAAGCGTGAGTATCAGATCCTGGTTGGCTTCGACAACAGCAGGAGCATGTCCGAATGCGGCGTCGGACCCATCGCACTGCAGGCACTCGCCATCATCTGCCAGGCAAGTCAAGTCACTCAGTCACAAATGCGCTCCGCACGCAAAACACAGAGCCCCGTCCGTCTCCCCTTCCATATGTGCTGCGCTGTGCTGATGGGGGCACTGTTTTGCTGTCGCCTGGCCAGGCGATGATGCGTCTCGAGGTTGGGGAGCTTGGCGTGTGCTCGTACGGCGGGTGAGTGTGAGAGTGGAGGGGAGTGGGGTCAAAAAATGTGATATGTGTGTCTGCACACTTACGGTGTTTGGGTTTGTGTTGGTTGTGTCATGTCATTCATGTATGTATGTCAGAGAGCATCCCCGTGTGCTGCTGCCTTTGGGTAAGGACTTTTCGTCCCACAGCCTGGTGGGCGCCCTGCAGAAGCTCACCTTCATGGAGGAATCGGCACAGTCACACCAACAGGTGAACAGGTGCACTCACTGCACGGAGGGAGGGAGGGAGGGGGCTGCATTTCACTCACCACGCCACGCACTCCACTCATCGCCGTATGTATTCTTTAATGTCTTTGTGTGTGTGCCTGATGGGATGGGATGTGTGGTGCCTTGCCTCAACTCACTCAAGGGTCTGCCGGACCTGCTGCAGCTGTGCATCAACATGTTTGAGAGGGGGGGCATGGCTGCGTCGTCGCGAGCCGGTAAGTCACACAGGGAGGGAGACACCCACCGACCACACAGACAGACAGACATCGCACCCACACACATCCTTTCCGTGCTGTGCTGTCGGCGCCATATATTTCTGGTTGCAGGTGGTTCGGTGCAGGTGCACCAGATGATCCTCATCGTGACAGACGGCCGGTTCAACAAGGCCGCCGTCCGCAAGTGGGTCCACGTTGCCCTCTCCAAACGGCACCTCCCCGTCCTCATCATCGTTGACACGCCGCGCAAGACACCGACACCCTCCCCCGACCAGCAGCAGGCTGCCAGCAGTTCGTCGTCAGTGTTTGACCTGAAGACGGTGACGTATGAGGGTTCGACGCCCAAGGTGACACACTACCTGGAGGACTTCCCCTTCCCGTACTATGCGGTGGTGCAGGACGTCACCACACTGCCGGCGGTGCTGACCAACGTTATCAGGCAGTGGTTCGACCTCATGAAATGAATGAACACAACACCAGGGGGTAGCGTAGCGTAGCTTAGCTAAGACAGGTGTGCCGTTGTGCTGCATGTCATGTCATGTCATGTGTCGTGTGGAGTGGACGTGTGTGTGGGAGGTTTTGTAAGTGTACAGTACGGAGGTGGTACATGGTAGGACAAGACATGTGTGGCTTCGTGCTTTATGTCGTGAGTGACGGTCATGTGTAGAGTGAGTAAATCAATCGCTCAAAACGAGCTATCCGTCCGTCCGTCCGTCCTCTTGACGACCGACGAGCAAACATACGCACACCAGGCCCCCATTGGCACGGCACCCATGTGGGCGATAGCTCTACACTACACGTGGGCACTCCACTCACTCAGCCCATCTATCGCGTCTGGTCTGTCCGACTGATAAACGCACACCGCATCGATAGCATAATAGATAGATAGAGGGAAGGAGTCGATCAGCCCTGGGTCACTTTGACCCATCCAGTCCCAATCCACGCGCACACAAGACAAGACACGACACTGGCTGAATTATTGAATTGGCGGCTTGGCTAGAAAAACAGCTGGCTGTCTGGCTCATACACTCCATCTCCATGGCCACGACGTGGCGGCCCCATACATGTCATGACGGGCACATCATCAGTCAGACGAAGAAGAACATGAGGGACGAGTAGTGCCGGATGACCAGCCCACCGGCGCAACACAGCACCTGGAACAGCAGCAGGATCTGCACCAGCCTCTTCTCTGTCATCGGACCAAATAACTGAAATCCTCACACGCACACACACACACACACACCAGGCCAGGCCAGCAAGCACGGCATAGCATCTCTTTCCGTCCGTCCCCCCAGGTGTTCAGGTCAGGTATGTACCCTGAGAGTGAAGTTGAGTAGCGTCAGGTTGGGTGTCGGCTCGAGCAGCCCTGTGTTGGGGTTACACCGCGGGATGCGGTGACGCGGACAGGGGATCACACCCAACAACTGACGCACATAACGCACATAACATAGAGACAGACACAGAGAGAGACGGAAGGAGAGCAATGTCGGGCTCGCAATGCGGCCATCCATCCATCCATCCATCCATGGGTGTTGGTTGGCTCAGCTCACTCACTTGTGGTAGTGAGAGGATGGTATTGAGGAGTTGTGGTATGAAAAGGAGCAGGAGGGTCTTGTTGAAGTGACCCAAAATACCAGCCACCGCAAAAAACATCCCCTGTCAGTCAGTCAGTCAGTCAGTCAGTGGCCATGCCATCCATGACAACACAGGGAGAAATAGCATACCCCTCAAATCAATCTAATCTGCCCGGCTTGCGGCAAGCCACGCCCCCCACCTAAACACTTACCGCGAAGTATGTGAATGTGTCGCCCACAAAGACGCGGGAGGGGTACCTGCCAACCAACCAAGAGGCACACACGACACGCGTGATGTGACGTACGTGCTGCGGTCGTCGAAGCCCGCCGGCCCCCCTGCCCACCCACCCACCCACCAGTTGTGACAGAGGAGCCCTAATGAGCAGGCCAAGAAGGGGAACGATATCAGCAACGAGAACAAATGCTGGGGGCGGGGCACACATCCATCCATCCAACACGGAACCGACCTCCACCGCCCAACTCACCATAGATGCGAATGGGTTGTCGTCCGCGGTGCCGTCTTCGACACTCCAGAAGAGCTCCAGGAGGTTGTGTAGGATGGTGGCCACTGTGATGACCACCGACTGACCCACCTCTAGACCATTCACACCTGCACACACACATCCGGGCAGGACAGACGGGCAGATGACACACACACACAGACAGACAGACAGACAGACCTGCGAGTATGTTGATAGAGTTGGTGCAGAAGATGGCCAGTAGCCCCATATACAAGTGGTAAAAGTAGCCTGAACAGACGACACGCAACGCAATGCAATCACAACCATGACCGAATGCCTTTCTCCTTCTGATTGCCGATAGGAGGAGAGGTCTCCGAGGGAGGGAGGGAGGGAGGGAGTGAGGTGCCTACCGAGGTTAATGAGGTGCGGTATTGACATGAGGGATGCGATCCACTTGGGAATGAGAATCGATGTCGACCCGCGGTAAGCAATCAGCAGCGGAAGGGACGCTGCGGTAGAGTAAACACGACACGACACACACAAGTCCGTCAAGTCCAAGGGCCGCATGCTCTGCTGTCTGCCTGCCTGCCTGCCTGCCTGCCTACCGAATGTGGGCAGCATGAGCTTGTACCTCCAGGCCAGATCGATGACATCGTCCACGAAACCCTCTCAACAGCAATGCAACCAATGCAACGCATTCACAACTGTACTACACATTGGGTGCGCTGTTCAAATGGTGGGAGGGGTGTGCTGCTCACGAGGAGGATCATGAAGCATATCGACAGCAGACCAGCGTTGTACTCGAGCAACTGACAGACACACAGACAGACACACAGACAGACACACAGACACACAGACAGACACACAGACGAAACGGAAAGACACAGACAGAATGCAGGTCAGGTCGTCGAGTCGAGTGATGAGTGTCGCATGGCAGCTGAGCTGAGCTGAGTCGCTCACTTTGACGGCGTCTGATGAGAACATGAACTGCGATAGGATGACACACACGAGGAATACCGTGCCGGGGATGATGCCCAGCGCCTCAGGCCTAGTGGCATACCAACACAATACATACAGCACACACAACCAACACATACAACCTCCCGCCCCACAGTGCAGTGTTTGCTGACTGACTTACACCGGCACGTCCTTGCCGGGTTTGTTGAGGTCCTTGCCGAAGAGTCCTCTGGCCTTGAGCTTTTCTGCGAAAGGCGGGATGAGGTTGTAGGTGAGGATGAAGCCGACCACCGACAGGAACTGGCTGTACATGATCTGGAACAGATAGGGCGACCCCAGCAGCACCACGTCCACACCCACCCACAAAGCCGCCAACAGCCCTGTCACCAGCATCCACTCCATCACTCTTAGGAAGGAAAGACTCAGTGCTGTCTGTGTCAAGCCAGCAGCGGAGATCGATGCTTGAGAGAGATCAACTGCTGATATCGGGCAGACGAAGCGGCACACGTCAAGCGTCACGTGGAGCGGGGAATATGACCTTTGACCTGTTTCTTTTCCACGCCGAGCTCGCGCAGAGGAGTCGGATCGCCCAGCTGCAAACCAAAAGGGCTCCGTCGATTCGATGGACGGCTGTGTTGCACTGCACTGCAGCACGATGAAATTCATGTTTATGTGGCACGCGGCTGGTAACATGAAGAATAACTAACGACCACATAAATCTCTGTCTGACTGTCTCGAAGCAATCCCGTTCTCATCCAAGTAAGGCGTGGCGTGGCACGGACAGTGAGTGAGTGACCCACACGTGTGCACGACAGACACGACAGACGCGTCGAGCCGGCTGGCTGGCCACCGACTGATCGACAATACAATGTCTGCCACCCCAGCCCACCCCCACACAGGCAATCATGACCATGACAGCCGCATGGCATGCACAACCCACACCACACTCCACTCCACTCCACTAGTTAGTTAACTGTCTTTCTTCCCTTCACTCTGTGCCGCCGCGGCAGCACCACTACTACCCGTTGTTAACTCCTGGCTGGCCGCAGCGTTGCCTTTGCTCTTCTTCCGGGGCGCTCGTTGCTGTGCGGCGGCGCCCCTGTCGATGCCGAAGTACGAGCACAGGGAGTCCTCGGTGTACTTAAGGCGCGGGTACTCGCCCTTGGCGTTGCGCGATGGCGCCCTCTTGGCCTCCTGACATGTACATCCGCCAACACACACACCACACGGGTGAGAGACCACACACGTGTGTGTGAGTGAGTGCCGTGTGGCGGTGCGGTTTGTCTCACCTGTCCTCTCTCGAACAGGATGAAGGTGGGCAGCTGGTCTGACCGATCAGGCTGACACACACAAACACAGACAGAAAGAGATATAGATACGGATGTTCCCTCCCTCCCTCCCTCCCTCCCTCCCTCACGTAGCGTGCGTGCGTACGTCGATTTGGAATCGTTTGGCGAGGACAGCGTTGCGTGAGATGTCCACCTTGCCGAACCGCAACCTCTCACTCGTGTACCTAGGGAGATAGATACACATACACACAGCCGAGCCGCCATGCAATGCAATCAATGCAATCACTCAGTCACATAACATCCATACAGCCATCCATCCGTCCATCGTTTGTCTGGCTGGCTGGCTGTCTGGCTGTCTGTCTGCTTACTTGAGTGAAAGGTTGGCGATGACGACCTGGGGCTCGGAGCACTCCTTCCTGAATGGCTTGTAGAAGAGGATCAACCAGGTGACCTCGAGCGTCTTGTCAAGCAGCGGGCCCTTGCCCGCCAGACCCAGCAGGTGGGCAAACCGGCCCTTACCGTCGATCATCTCCACCTTAGACTCGCCCTGATAGTGACCCAACGGGAAGACCAACCACACACCTGCATCCCATCCATCACACACACACACACACACACACACAGACGGACAGACAGACACCACAACGAAATGAATATCAGTACTGCCCTCCCTCCCTCATGGACAACTGGGTGCATCATTTCGGCCTGCCCTGCCCTGCCTTCCTTGCCTTGCTGCACTGCACTAACTGCATGAGTGAGTGCATTAATTGCGTACTTACAGAGGCAGAGGAAGGAGTACCAGAGGCCCATGACGACGTTGGACATCCAGAAGGACGCCAGGATCAGCGACTTGGTCCACACGAACAAGTCCAGCAGCTTGTGGTCCCACGTGGCCTTGCGATTCGAGCGAAAGACAAAGAACACACCCAGCACCACAACCGCACACAAATCGCGGCGCAACCCCGTGTGCTGGTCCTGTGTGGCGGTGAGCTCCTGCAGGGCCGGCGACATGAGCCGCGCCGGGATGAATAGAAGGATCAGCAACACGTTAGCCACATGGATGGGCTGAAAGAACCGAGGAAGGCGGATCATTGATTGATGCCCAAGACCAACAAAGCCTCAAGCTCGCGGGCGACATCGGTTTCTCGAAGCCTTTGAGCTCGCGGTGGAGAGAGAAATGTGCCGTCCCTGCCTTGTATGTGGGTGTTGGACGTTTAAGAGGATTTAAGTGTGTGTCTTGCGGCGAGATCTGCGCCACGCTCTCGAGGAAGTGACACGACCCCATCCAGCAGGAAAGCATCCATGTACCTGATCTATATCCCCGGGCATTGATTGTCCATCTTTGTGTTCTTCGCATGTACCTGCAGAGCAGCGTGAGCCCGTGACTCTCTCCGGTGGTCAGTCACCCGCACCGCCATCTCAATGGCCGACCCCGAGAGACCATCAGCCAACGGGCCGTCAGCAGACCGCGACGGTGCCGACGGCAAAGATGATGAGTGCCAGCCTGATGATGCAGAGGAAGAGCGGGATCAGCCTGATGGGCATGACGATGCCAGCCCTGCAGCAGCAGCAGGTGCTGATGGACCAGGTGCTGCCGCCGGTCCACCGAAGCCCAAGAAGAAGACCAAGAGGGGCAGCAAGAAGAGCAAGCGTGCGAAGGAGGCCGACGATGCCTCCGTGCCGCCCTCGGCCTCCCCGCCCAGCGAGAGCACCTCTGTCATCGACATGAACGAGGCGGCGGAGCGGAGCGGCTCCGCCAATGAGTTCTGCCCGCAGCCGCCCGAGGATGAACCTGACTTCTGGAAGCACAAGGAGCTTATGGGGCAGATCGAGATGATGGAGAAAAGCATGAGGGAGAATATCGAGAATATCGCGAATATCCAAGACGCGGTGACCGAGCTCGGCGAGGGACTCTTCCCCATGAACTCAGCCAACCAGCACGACATTGCTCGTGCGGCGGCATGGATTGCTTCCCAGGAGAGGAAGATGGGGATGGAGAAGCAGAATGGGAACGAGCAGCGGCCTTCCGAGAGCTCCTCCCGCCCCTCCACAGATCCCTCCTCGCTCTCGTCTCGTCTCTCTCACCTCCGCAAGCTCGTCCACGACAGGATGCACGGCCGGCCGGACAAGTCGGCAGAGGAGGAGGTCCAAGCCTTAATTAGGTGCGAGAAGCTCTCCAGCTACCACTCACGGAAGCTCCAGCGAGAGGGCTGCCCGTGCTTCGCGGCGAGGGATGAGGACTGCAAGTGCAGCCTGCAGCGGCTGGTGCGTGTGCCCCTCACGGTCAGCCTGGAGCGGAGTGTGAGGAAGGGGGCCGAGCTGGCCGAGGGTCACGAGATCTTTGTAGAGCCCAAGTGGCTGCCAGACGTGCTGAGTGCGGGCAGAGAAGTGGGGTCGGACGGCCCGCCCCTGAGCGGCATCGTGGGGTTCGATCCCGATGACGAGCCCGACAGGTTATCCTGGGACGCCGTAGACAAGATACGCCCGATCCAGGTGCGGTTCGTTGATGGAATATCCATGCATGCAGCGCGTAGATGGATGGGATTCTGTCTGACTGCCTGGTGTGCCTGGTGTGGTTCCTTGATGCACGCCACGCCTGCCTACAGGGGTTTGTCCATCACTTCCCCGGCTTGCTGATGAAGTCGGTAGTCAACGACCTCTTCGTGAGGCACCTCGAGGCCAGCTGCGGCTACGACAAAATCGCCCAGGTCCTGCGTGAGGTGCGCAACCATGATGGAGGCGACAGCGACCTCGACAGCCTTCGGCACCCTCTTCCTCCCCCGTCGGATCGAGACCGTCCATCCGGCCCCCGCCCCTCCCCGACCTTCGAGGCCTTTCTTGCCAGCCGTAAGGAGATTCCGACTGCCATCGTGGCGGCGCTCGAGCACCTTGAGAGTGCCCTGGCCATGCAGCCCGGCTCGCATGAGTGGGGAGGCGATAGCGGGCCACCGTCGGCCTCGCCGGCAGCCACCCCCGAGAGCGGTTCCCCCACACCACAAGACAGCCAAGGCAAGGATACGGACGGTGCGGATGGAGAGCCAGGCCCATCAGCCGCCACATGCGGCAGCGACGGTCTCCGCCCCCGCACTCTGACGGAGCTTCTCGGCACTGACGGCACACAGGGGGAGGAGGAGAATGCCAATGGTGAGGCGGCCGACCGCAGAGGCCGTGTGTCGATTGATGCGGCCAAGTGGGACGAGGTGGCGGCGCGGTGGGCCGTGCGGTGGGACATCCCGCTCATCGTGGACGCCTTCTTTGCCGTGCTCGTGCCGGTGTCGGACGTCTGGTTCGACCTCCCCTGGCGTCACGAGCAGATGCTGACGGTGCTGGATCGCATCGGCCGCGAGGAGGGATGCTTCGACTTGCTCTCCCTCTTCGCCCTCTGCAAGATGTTCGAGCCGCGGATGGACAGCAAGGAGCCCTCCCTGGCCGACCTCCAGCAGTGGGTCCGCGATAGCCTCTATGCACCGCACCCCCTCAACGGCCTCTTTGGGCGGGACATGAAGCCCCCGGTGCCGGTGCCGGACCCGGAGTATCTACCCGAAGGTTTCGTCCCTTATCGGGGTGTGAATGAGCTCCCGTGGATCATCGATTTGCGGGATTTGCTGGCATGCCGGCTGATGGACCAGGTGCGGCTGCTGGAGAGGGCCTTCCTCTTGGGCCGGCCCTTCACCCCGCCGCAGTGGCTCACGACATGCCTCGACGCGTACTTCGGCGAGTACAAGCGGCCAAAGAAGCTGACCGCCGACGACGCATCCACATCAGCGCACAGCAAGGGGACAGGGCGGAAGAAGGCCGATCCCCTGGGGTGGCTGGCAGACGTCAAGTCAAGGCTGCTGCGAACTGAGCGAGACAAGTTCACCAAGAATCGGCAGAGGGACGGCAAGAGCGGTGCAGGCGGCGGAGGCGGGCAGGGCAAAGGCAGAGCCGCGGGCGGCCGGAAAGGACATCCATCACACCATCAGCAGCAGCAGCCGAGCGCCGAGAGCGTTGTGGCGGAGATGTATGTGCTTCGGATGAGAATTGGAGCGCTCGCCACCGGCTGGCGGCTTTGCCACTCGGCTGAGGAGATGGGAGAGGAGATGAAGCTGCTGGAGATGGCGGGCTACGACGAGGGCGAGGCCCCCGAGGGCAGCGAGGCGAAGTTCGTGAGTGGTGTCATTTTCGACCTGCTCACCACGGACTGCCGCCACCTTCGGCACCTCGACGCTGTCACGACCGCCAAGATCATCAAAGACTTCATCGCCAACTGGCTGTGGCAGTACCTCAGGGTACGTGACGGAGGAGGCAGGAAGGGGAGGAGAGCAGACAGACAGACAGACATACTGTTGTGTGGCCTCCCTCTGTGTCTGTCTGAGTGCAGCGATGTACCGACCTTCGTGACAGGGAGCGGAGGGGACTGGTCGACCGGTATGAGGCAGCCGAGGGGGCGGCCGCGGAGGCCTTCATCCAGGAGACCGGCGGCCTCCCGCCATGCATACAAGACGATTACGCCAAAGCCGACGATAACCTCGAGAAGAAGGTCAGCGGCAAGGACACCCAAAGCAGACACGGCAGACACGACCTACATCCCCGGGCAATCGAATCGAGCAGGTCAATCTCTCTCTCTCTCTCTCTCTGTGTGTGTGTGTGTGTAACAGGTGCACATTGACGAAATGTGCCATGGGCTCGGCCACCAAATCGGTGGGTCGGTCGATTGACACACACGCCACCGCCCCGCCAGCTGACTGGTTATCTGTGTGTATACATGTCTGTCTGTCTATGTGGGTGTGTGTGCAGCGTCGTGTGACGCCCAGCAGCAGCAGGTCAAGGAGGACATGGACAAGCTGCTTCGCATCCCCAAAGGCACGTACAGCGAGGAGGATGTCAAGAAAGGAACGGAGTGCCTGAAGAAGGCCTGGCAGGCAGCCCACATTATGAGGCAAGACAAGACACTGCTTCTCGGTAGGTGGTGGGTGGGCAACTAGACTGCATCCATCTCACAGACCACTCAGTACTGCCCCGTCCCTCTCCTCTCCCTCTTTGTGTGTCCGTGTCATGTCAGCTGGCCACAGGCGCAAGCAGCGGGAGTGGACGTGTCCCGACGGCCTGCGCTACGAGGACTTCGCCTACCTCGACGACCACCTGGGCCCCGGCCCCTCGGCCCTTGACCGTGACGTCGTCTCTCAGTTCATGATGACGCGGCACACCGAGACCACTCAGGAGGACCCCGAGACACGCAACGAGAAGCTCGCCAAGAAGAAGGAGCAGCGCGACCGCCGGAAGGCCAAGCAGCAGGGCGGTGCTGTGCAGCAGCCGCCAGCGAAGCCGATGAGTGCAGCGGCGCTTGAGGCGCAGCAGAGGAGGGCGGCACAGATGGAGAAGCAGCTCCTGGCGCAGGAGAAGGCCGACGCCATCAAGCGGAAGGAGCTGGAGGCAGAGGCCAAGAAGGAGCCAAAGAAGAAGACCAAGGGGGCATTTCGGGGCAGGGGCAGGGCAGACCCCAGCAGCAAGATCAACGCATCCACCACAGCAACGGCCGCCACAGCCGACGACAATGGCGATGATAATGACGATGAAGAGGAGGAGGATGTCGAGAGCCATCGTGAGGACGACGAGAGCGACATCGCCCTCGAGACGGCGCTGATCGAGAGCATGACCACCATCACGACACAGGACGGCCACGGGGTGGGGGCGGACGAGGCCGCTGACAACGATGAGGCGGTGGCAGGCGACTCAGTGGTTGAGGGAGAGTGGATGGCCATCTCAAAGGCCAAGCGGAAGCCTCAGACGGACGCCACTGTGGAAAGCATCACATCCACACCTCACGACGGCAGGACCCCCACCAGCGCAGCGGCTGCAGGTGGCAGCACGGGCTCGGTCAAGTCTCGGAAGCCTCCCGGCTCATCCTCCTCCTCATCCCGTCCCCGTCATCATCCCGCCCCCACTTGTCTCGATGTTGAGCACGTCGATGAGGAACCAATTGGCGCAGGCGTGCTGCGCGCATCGGATGTGCTTCGAGGGCTGGAGGACAGCTGGAGTGACCGCACTCAGGTGGGCCTGGCGTGGAGCTAGCAGATGGATGCGATGCGTCTGGTGCCGACAATCCGTACCGTGTGCCTGTGTTTGTGTGCAGTGGTATCTCGAGCACTCTTTCAACCAGTCGGCCACCTTGGCCCCCTCCACCCCTGGCGGCGTCCCCCTCGCCCCGCAAACCGGCCGTCTCCTCACGAGCATCAGCCGCGTGGGGCCGACAGTCGTGGTCGACAGCCAGGACGTCCGCATGGACCTCACCCGCGCCATCAGCGAGTGCGTGGAGGCCATCAGCGACATGCTGCGGTCGGCCAATGTCGATGAGGAGGGGGTCTCAGTGCCCTCCCAGGTGCCCCACGGCAAGAGTGCTTTCACTCTCACCATCCAGTGGGACGCCGGCCAGGAGTGGACGCCCGTGACAGTCAGCCAGGGCAAGGGTTATCATGAGGGCGCCTTCATGCTGCGGCGGGAGAGGGCGGTCGACGAGGCGTCCCCCACACATGCTGCTGCAGCAGCATCACCCAGCGAGATCCCAGTACCAGCACCAGCACCTCCAACAGCACCAGCAGCACCAGCAGCATCGGCGCCCCCTGTCGTCCCGTCTGTGCCATCCTCATCCGTCGCCGCGCGCCCCCAGGCGACAACCACCGTTCCTCGGCCACGCCCACAACTCAATGGCGGCAGTGTCTGGGACACGCCGTCAGCCACGGCCCAGCTGCCATCCCCCGCAGGCACCGAAGTGCCGATTACCCCTCACGGCAGCGCTGCTGGTGACGGCTTGGTGAGGGAGAGGGAGAGGGGTGGCAACGAGTGGGTGGGGCGGCGGATGCTGTCACCTGTGTGGCTGGCCAACGCGGCGTTGGCATGTGTGCCGCACGGCGGGGCGGCCTTCAGCATCTTGACTCGGCTGGTATATTGGGGCCTGATGGAGGCGAGGACTGTCCTCCCGACACAGCTCCAGCCATTCGAGCGGAACCGGCTCTACCACGTACGTTTGTAAGGCAGGCAGGAAGGAGACCAAGGGGAGGGAGGGAGAAACGTAGATAGGTGCATCAATCACCATCCATGTCGACACCGTGCTTGTGTGTTGTGCGTGGCCTGTAGTATGAGATGTATGTCAAGCGCCGCACTCTCGCCCTCACGAAGAGCGGACAGGTCAGCGAGGCGGAGGCCAGGCGGATGGCAATGGACCCGGACCTCTTCATCATGCAACCGGTATGTGAGAACACACATGACATACGTACGACACACAGATGTGCTGCTGCACATATGCAGTGTTCGCACGTCCCTATGTGTGTGTGTATGTGTGTGTGTGCGTGTGTGTGTCACATACATCAGTCGCCGCGTCCGTACCTGCTGCGTGCGCTGTCGAACATCAAGAACTACTGCTACCTCAACGCCCTCATCCAAGCACTCATTCCCCTCTACCTCTTCCAGGACTACCTCTCACTCTGTGCGGAAGTACGCTACGCCACACACACACACACACCACATGGTCCATCCATCCATCCATCCATCGCCGCTGGTTGTGTCACCCCTGCAGACTTCCCACCGGGCTTACCTTGCCGGCGACGACAGTGTCCGTCGGCCTCAGTACCCCTTCCATGGCGCCTTCGCGTCGCTGTTCCGGGAGTTCTACCGCAGGCATCACGGCAGGGAGCCGAGGAGGGCTGACCGATCCACAGATGAGGACTTGCAGAGCGTGGCGGACAGCGTCATCCGCCAGCGCATTGAGCAGGAGCCAAGTGAGCCACCTACCCAAAACAGCACATGGGTCACTCACCGGCCTCATACGTCTGTCTCTTGTCTCACTGTGTGATGCTGTCTGTGTTTGCAGAGCTTGCCCGTCGCATCAAGAACGAGGGTGTCACCACCCCCAGCAACAGCAGCAGCAGCAGCATGTCCTTCCCCGTCATGTACGCGTCAGCATTCTTCCAGCCGCTGCTGACACTGTTCGAGGAGCGGTCGCAGCAGAACCACCACCACCACAATGACCACAACGGCCACGACACCAACGGCCGACAGGGTCAGTGAGCATCTGGGGTGGGACCCACCCCAGCCGCACACCATCCATCCATTTGTTCTCTGCGTGGATGCCGTCTGTCTGTCTTGTGTGTGGTCCACCAGGCCCGTCGACGGCGTATGGGGGTGTGCAGAGCGATCCTTCTGAGCTGCTGCTGTTCCTTCTGGACGGGCTGCACAACGAGAGCAGATACTACCGAAGCCGGGTAGGTGATCTGATCGAGCGAGAGAGCCTGTCAAGACAGACAGACGGCCCATGTGGGCTTCCATTCTCGCCTGTTGTGTCTGTCTGTCTGTCTGTCGGTGCGTCCGTCCGTCCATCAGCGGCCCTCTTCTCCCTCTGGCCCGTCGTCGTCTGCTGGCAGCCCCCCCTCCGCCCTGTGAGCATTAATTACTACTACATGGCCGGCCACAAGCATCCATGAGCATTATCTCTTTCCATGGCTGCACTCAGTGCATTGACCGTGTGGTGTGCTGCGTATGGTATGCAGGGAGGACACGCTGCAGGATGCTCGAGAGTCGCCAATCAGCAAGTAGGGATGGACGGATGAGAACGATGGACAGACACTCACAAGAGTCCACCCATGGATGGGATGAGTGCATGTCTGTCTGTCTGTCTGTGTCTGTCTGTCTGTGTCTGTCTGTCTGTCTGTCTGTATCTAGGATGTTTGCCGGTGTGCTGACACGTCTGGTCAAGACGGACAGCGGCGGTCTCGACAAGAAGCGAGAGCCCTTCTGGCTCCTCGACGCACCCATCGCGCACGACGACGTGTTCAGCATCGAGTAAGCCAAGCCAAGCCCACACGAACATGAATGCATTGAATGCCCCACGTCACTCACGTCAATGGCACCGCACCCGCCATTGGCGCCCTCATTGCAATCAATGCGGTGGCTGTCCTGGCTGTGCTGTATCCGTCAATCTGTCTACGCAGAGATGCGATATCAAACACGTTGGGCATCTTCCACGCCTCGTCCAGCCCCCAGCTGTCGGCCTCAGCCCTCGGTCCCGAGCATGTGCCCCCCACCTCCTCACAGCGGCAGTATATCGACGTCACGCCGCCCATCCTGGTCGTCAGCGTCAAGAAGACTCTCTACGGCCAGGGCGCGCTCGAGAAGGTCAGCCTCTCAGCCAGTCAGCCAAGCTACCCCACACACAACACACACACACACATCTCAGTGAGTGCGGTCTGTGCCCCCCTGCAGGCGGCCAAGCAGCTGGTGTACACGTCTCATCTCAACTGGAACAACAGCTGGACGCTGCCCGAGCAGGACGCCCCGCAGCCGAGCTACCGGCTGGTGTCTGTGGTGGTGCACCACGGCGAGGAGGCGGTGGAGGGCCACTTCAGCACCCTGGCCACTCGGCAGTACGACGGGGAGTGGTACAGCTGCGACGACCGTGCGATCAGCAGGCGGACGGTGCAGGAGGTGGAGTCGCACCAAGGGGCCCTGCTGTTCGTATATGTCGATACAAACGTCAGACTCGTGGACATCACACCAGGCGCATGAGGGAAGCCCGGCTGTGTGTGCGGTGGATGGGGTGGGGTGGGGAGGGGAGGGGAGTGTTGGCAGTTATCTAAATGTATCCATCCATCCATCCATCTCTATATAGGTAGTCGACCATCGCGCCATCATCCGCCACGCCCTCACCCGGAGCAAGCAGCAGCAGGACGTCGCCCACAAGACCAAGAGGGAGGCCGCCCTGCCGCACATCGACCGCCG
>CDMY01000275.1:233526-307989 GCA_001179505.1 Vitrella brassicaformis | reverse complement strand
AAGGAGGGGTGGAAGGGTCGGGGGTTCAGTCATGTGTCTGGATGGATTCGCTCTCGCTTGTCTATCGCCCTCGCGCGTGCGACTAGCTTCTGTCTGCGTGGGGGAGGGAGGGGAGGGTTTGCGGGACTGGGGTGTGCTGATGGGGCGGGGATTGATCCCTCCTCCCCTTGAGCCTGTTTGACTCTGCGTGCTGATGGGACTGTATTTGTATGAGTATCACGGACACACAGACGAGTGTTACGGTTAATGACAGTTTCCCCCCCCTATATAGGTAGTCGGTTTGTATGTTTGTTTGTTTGCTGCCGAGTGGCAGCGAGCGAGGGAGCGGAGCTCAGGCGTTTGTTGCCGTGAATACAGACAGAGACCTATATATATGTCATATACAGACAGACAGACAGACAGACATCGATTGTGTGTTCGTGCGTGTGCGCGTGTGTGTGTGTGTGTGTGTTGGTGATGAATGAATATTTGTGGACTACTCGTCGGACAAGCAAACGTGTGGCCCTCAATGCATCAATCAGCGTTCCATGCACACATTGATATTTACTCACACGTGGAGTGCACGTACACACACTGGGGTCTTTCACATACGAAGATGAAGCATCCGTCCCTCCGTCTGTCAGTCAGTCTCTTTCGAGGTGCATTTATCCGTCGCGTTGTGTCTGTCTGCGATCATTCTCAGATTGTGTGTGCCCTGTTCGCCATCTGGCCTTGCTGCGTCTGATCGGTGCTGTCATCGTTGCTGTTGGTATGGTTGTCGGCAGCTGCCGGCACCCCTCCCCACTGCACACGACCACTGTCGTGGGTGCGCCGCGGCGGAGCACGTGCCAGCATCTCTGTGGCTGTCTGCTGGAAACGCGTCGTGGGAGAGGCAACCACGGCAGCAGCAGCAGCAGCAGCAGCAGGTGCCGCACTGCAAACCAAAAACCACACTGGGGAAAGTGTGCAAACCAGAAATGGGGTGCAGACACGCATAGATTTGTGTACCTGGGCGCAGCCATCTCACTCATCTCATCGTCCATCTTGTCCTTCATCCCATCCAGCTCGCTCATATCACTGAAGCGGCCGCCACTAAAAATAGCACCACAACATCCCAACACATGTCATGCACAACACTGCCACCCCCCTGCGCTCACTAGGGGCCTCTGCGGCGTACGGGCCTCCACCACATGAAGAATTCGCCGTGTCCCTCCTGCGACCGATACCTCTCCTCCCGCCGCTGGTCGCCCCCCTCCTCATCTTCGCTGCTGTCGTCATGTCGGTCATAGTCGTCAAAAGTCATTTCGTACTCGTGTCGGGTGTCGCCACTGATATCGACGAAACAACACAGACGACACAGGCACCCACATCACACACATGAGAAGGTCCGCGTGTATGTTTGCTGACCTGAAAACAGTGCCCTGGCTGCCCCAAGATGAGATCGGCGAGTCCCAATCAGAGAAGTACGGAATGCCCCCACCCTCTTCATCCTGCTGGCAATACAAACAGGTGTCCGTATGTGCAAAAAGCGGCAGATTCTCCTCTCTGCCTGCTGACCTCATCGTCGTCGTTATCGGAATTCATGTCGAGACCGTTACCGTCGTCATCGAGACCACCACCACCCTCGTCAGCCTCGCCGTCCATACCGACAGCATCATCTTCGCCGTCCACACTGTAATCCTCGCCCCCGTCGTCAGCACACTCACCACTGTCCGAACCCTTCTCCTCCACACACACGCCCATGTCGCTATCGCCTCCCTCATCAACACCACCCACCGGCCCCTCCTGCTCCTCGGTATCTCCTCCTGACTGTGGCTCGTCGCTGGCCTGGGCAGCCGGCTCGTCATCTTGGTTGTCGTGTGTGTCATGTGTGTCTTGGGGTGGGGGAGGGGGAGGGTGAGGGGCGGGGGCAGGGGCGGGATTGGGATTGGGATTGGCATTGACGTTGGGCTGCTGCTGGCCGAGGAGGCCCAGCCAGCCGCCGGGGATGGGCTGCATGGCGAGGCCGGCGCCCAGCCCCCCACCGCCGGCAGCGGTGTGGGAGTGAAGTACTCGTACTCGAAGAAACTCAGGAAGGGTCTGGCCAACTCAGTCACCGACGTACCCACACGACGGCGGGCCACGATGCGGGGGTTCTGCACAGGCACACAGGCATTGATGGGAGAGACCGTTCGCGCTCATCTGTCTGCATCCTTACGTTGGATGTGTCGCCCCGCTGTGCGCATCGGACCTTCCATGTGGCGCGTCGGTTGTTGCGCAGCTCGAGGCGGTACACTCGTGATGTGGTACCCGCTCGAGGCATCAGGAACGTGCAGTTGATGTGGTGGTGCAGATACGTCAGCTGGGCAAATGTCGCCGGGTGACTCTGAACACACACACGCACACACACACGCACACACACACGCACACACACACGCACACACACACGCACAGAGAGAGGGAGAGAGCGAAAGCGATGACGCAGGGCGCTTGTGTCCCCTACCCCCCCACCCCCACCCACCTTGTATGCCTTGACGCTTGTGCTTGGGTGCCACTTGCCACGGCCCTCACCCGCCTTGACCGCCACCACCACCGGCAGACTGACGCCGCCTTGGGGGTCTGCAGCCACGCGGGTCATGACGGGTCGCCAGGCCTCCCAGTCGCCGCCCTCCTCCCCCACCCACAACGTGGCCAACACACGACGAACCTTACGCTGAACAACACAACACAACGCAGGACAACACACAGTGAGCGGTGGATGGCGGGCGAGTAGCTGCCTGTGTGTGGTGACCGACCTTGGTTGAGAATTGGGGTCCTCAGCGACGGGGAAGGGGCCGAGGGGGCTGGGCTGAGGACCGGCGGGGCGATGTTCTGGTTCGAAACGCTCGTCAGCGGAACGAAGGGTGCCTGAAGACCGTGCAAGTACAAGAAGGAAATGACGGATGTGTTGTGTCGCTGGCCTGCATCCTGCCTACCGGGCATTTCGGGCTTGAAGGTGACCAAGTTGCGGGCGCTGTGAGTGGCGTTGAAGTGCTCGAGTCGCTGCAGCATGTACGTGAGCCGCAGACCGGCGCGGACGGCTTTGTTGAGTCGGCGCACACGAACCAACTCGCCGACGGTCATCTGGTCAGCCAACGCCCAGAGTGCGTCACCGGGAAGCGAACCGACGTCAAACATCTGGCAGATCAGCCATACAAACGACGCTTGATGCGGCTCATCGCTCGCAGCTGGTCATCTCTCTCTCTGCCGCCTCCGAGCTTACCTTGTGCGATGACTTAAAAACGGGGGAAGATTCGGACGCTGCGGCGCTCATCCTGGCAAGCCTCTCCGTCGACTTTACGGTGGCCCCAAAATTCTGGGGAACGATCGCCTCTCCCTTCCCTCCCAATTCGAAATGGACTCAGCCAGACATCGCAGCGCAACACGTCACCCCCACAACGCTGACATGCAAAGCAGCCAACAAGCCCAGCCCTGCACCTGCAGAGAGCAGCAAGAATCCGAGTCGGCATTGATGCAGCGCCATGGAGAGCGGGCAGGTCAACATCCCTCCTTGCGGGGTTCTTCCTTGTCATCTCTCCGTCGGTCGTGGTGCTCAACTGCCTGGGGACGTCATCGCACCAGGGGGGCGTGCAGGCCTACTCTGACCCTTGACACTGCAGTGGTCGCCCGGGTTAGTGATGATCCGTCGGCACAAGACGTGCAGATAAAGGTCGTTGTATAGAAGGCATTGATCATGGATGTTCTGAATGCAAAGCCAAAAATGGCGGGCGGGACTCAAAATCGGTCCTGCCCGATTCATTCTCAGTATAGCACGCAATCTTGCAATCAATGCATTAATCAATGCACAGCCATACACACATACACACGCATGGACACATGCGGCATGCACGAGTTTATTATCTACCCGCATAAACACGACACACACACACAAGCAGGCAGGCAGGCAGACAGGTGGCTGCAGGCAAACTAGCCTCACAGGCAGGCATTTGCGCGATGCCCTCAGAAGGCAGGCAGGCAGGCAGGCAGAAAGGAAGCAAGCACGAAAGACGTGTGTTTTCATGTCAGTGAGTGACGTCATCGAATGTGACTGAATGTCATGTAGTCTACAGAGGCGAAGAAGATCGTCAATGCCCCAGCGGCCAACCCACCCGCTCAGGGGAAGGGGAAGGCCGCTGGGGCATTCACGATCTTCTTCGCCTCTGTAGACGAGGTTTGAACGCAACGCCTGCACAAACAGAGTGTAGACACACGATGGGTGTCATGTATGTATATGATGTGTCCCGTCCCGTCCCCCCACAAACCTCTCTCTCTCCTCTCACTCGCTACCTCGCTCCATCAGAGACAGACAGACGCAGACAGACCATTGATCAATCAACAGACAGATTCCATCCGTGTGTATATATAAAAGGACAACAAACAAGTGTGGTGTGCATCCATCGTCAGTGGCGATTATTTCCCGGCGGGAATCTCTCGTTTGTTCATGTTGGCTTCTCGCCTGGCGGCCACCAGTCGCTCGCCCTGCCCCTTGTCGCCCGCAGCCGCCATCCGACGCAGCATCTTCTTCTGACCCGCTGTCAACACGTCCTGCAGTACCGATCCGAGCCGGATGGAAACACACACACAATCAACGAACACCCACCACCCACCCACCCTCCCTCCCTCCCTCCCATCTATTCCGCCCGCCCTCACCTGATGGAATGAGTGCGATGACTGGTAGTTGCTCGTGACGTCGTCCATCATGCCCATGCTCACGTCCATGAGTGTCTTGTTGACGCTCTCGTGCACATCGGCGTTGAGCAGGTCCTTCTCGATCTCGCACAAAAAGTGCTGCTGCGGGCCCAGGATGCTGCCCGGCCGGCAGATGCGGATCCAGCCGATGAAGGGGCCGGCCGGGAACTTGTAGTTCTTGATGGCGTACGCTGCGATCAGGGTGCCCGTCCGGCCCAGGCCGGCCTTGCAGTGCACCGCCACACCATGCTTGTGCGTCTCACACGCCATCAGGAACCTGGATTGACCGATTGACAGACAAGTGATGAGAATGAATGTTTGTGTGGTCTTCGCCCACCGACCTGACCCCCACTGACTGACCGGTCGATGACGTCTTTTGGCGGGCAAGCTCCATCAGGGAAGAAGAGGTCGATGTGTTGTATGCCGTAGTCGAGGAATCGCCGCCTGTCGTAGGTCTTGCGGTTGAGCCGCACCACCAGCCCCACACCCACCTCGCGGAAGATCCGCGCGTAGTCCTCGGGCGGCAGGTAGTGCTGCCCCTTGGCCTTAAGCGCACTCTGCTCCCGTGGGTCGAGGCCGAACGGCGAGGAGAAGGCCATGAATTTGTTGGGGATGACCCAGTTGAGGTCGCCGTTCTCGACGGCATCGTACTTGTCGTAGGCCTCCACGTCGAATGTCTTGTAGTCGAACCAGCCCAGCTTGATGGCGTACTGAATGCCCTTGAGGCAGTCCAGGATGCTGCACGAGTAGGTGCAGACGCCGAAGGACGCGTCGCGGAAGGGCAGGAGGGGCGGGTACACGCCTAAAAAGGGCGCGTACGCCTGCTCGGCCGTCTTGCCCAGCACAATGACCTGGAAGGCGCCCATGAGATACACCGCATTGGCCCGCTTCTGCGGGTCCTGGTTTGAGTAGTGCACCAACACTCGGCGGGGAGAGGGGGTGGGGAGGGACAGAGAGGGGCAGGGGGAGGAGGACGGTACCACTGGGGGTTGTGATGATGCGGCAGCTGCAGGGGAGGGGGGCGGGGGCGTGTGGTGGCTGTGGCCATTGGTGCCACCATCACTCGACCGGTGCGCCTCTGCCTCCCTCAGCCTCCTCTGCACCGCCCGGCAGAATCTGTAAGTGTGTCCCAGGTTGACGGGGCCGAAGTCCTGGAAGAATGGCTTGTACAGCAGCTTGTCATCGATGGTAAAGAATTGGACGGGCGACTGGTGGTCGTCGTGGCGGGGCAGCTGCGCCTGCAGCCGCTTTGGCAGCGATGCATAGTACAGCTGCCCGGGGATGACGGGGACGGCACCGATGTCCTCCAACTCACGCAACACACTGCAGCGAGCCCAGCCAAGAACAGACAGACCACCAACACCATACATACCATGCACACACAGACAGAAACACATGCATGCCATGGTGGCCATCAATCCCTTCACGAATGACTCTTGTTTGATCTTCCCTCCCCCTTGCTTACTTGCACGATTGGCCAGGTGGCTTTCCATTCGTCATCTCGCATCACCCAGGTCTGCCTCGACAGACAGCTCTTGAAACGATATATGATCAGTCTTAATCGATATATCAGTCATCCATTCGGCGACGGTTCCTGTAGAAGCGCACACACAAGGCCACCGCACACTGGCACGACCAGCTTGACTGCCTCAGCGTACTTGCCCACCGTCTGTCGTCTTCGTCACGGTCGTCCTCGTCTTCCTCATCAACTCCTTGGACAGATCAGCAAGTTGGAGAGGATGAGCTCGCAGATCGCATCCCGCCTCAACCTCTTGCAGTGCTCCCAAGTGTGCGATGGCGCAGCAGACTGTGGTTGGTGCGCAGGGCGAGAAGTATGTGATCAAGGACGGTGGTGAGAGGGTCATTGCTGCCAGCAAACGGCCGGATGGCACCACCAGAAAGGAGATTCGCGTCCGGGAGGGATACGTGCCCATGGTCAGTCAGCAGGAAGCGCACAAGAATCAGGCCGATGTGATGCATGGCATGCTCGAGTGAATGCGCTGTGTTGATGTCCGTCCTCCTGCTGCCTCTGTCTGTCTGCCGCCTCGCCTTACTTGCAGGAGGAGCAAGAGCGATTTCGCAGTACGGAGGTGAGCAGAGCAGCTGCCGGCATGCCTGAGTGGATGGGCTCCGACATATATCTCAATCAACTTGTGTGCATGTATGTGTGGTCCTTCTTCTGATGTATGTCAGCACTATGGTAAGAAGGGCATCCCTGGCTATGTGCCGCCCGATGAGGAGGCCCCTGTGAAGCTGAGCAAGAACGCCAAGAAGCGGGCCAAGAAGAGAGAAAAGGCCGAGAAGGAGGAGGTCGAGCAGGTCGAACGACAGGTCACCGACAAGAACTACGCACCCACTCACAGCAGAGAACGAACCACCGACGAGGACCTCGTAAGCTACCTACCCCCCTCTCCCACCCAACCTGCCACCATGCCGCTTCTCATTCGTGTATGTATGCCCTCCCGTCATCCATCAGGTGGATGGTCGTGCCGTCGACGTCAAGGAGAAAAAGAATGTGGCGGACGGTCTGTCGAGCGCCAATCCCGCATCGTCCGTACTCGCCCGCCCTCAGCTCGAGCAGGTGGCGTCTAAATTGGAGCGGCTCAAAGCCACAGAGGCCGAGAGCGATGACGACGGTTGTTGTAAGGGCAAGGACACAGACAAGGACAAGGATGCATCGCCGTCATCGGCCGCCAAGACGGCCCATGAGAAGAAGCTGCGTGGGTTGCGTAAGAAGCTGGGCGAGATTCAGCAGCTGGAGGAGAAGATGGCCAACGGATACCAGCCACTTCCCGAGCAGCTGATGGTCAGCCAGCCAGGCAGGCACTCACTAACGATCTGAGCTCTCGACATGGCGGGGTGTGTGTGTGCAGAAGCTGTCTCGCAAGGATGATATCGCCAAGGAGATCCTGGAGCTCGAGGACAAACACCAGGAGGGGGACTAACCGACCGACCGACCGATCGACCGACCGACCGACTCACTGCATGACGCGGTGTCGAGTGGCTGATGCGACACATCTCTCTCTGTTTATCTATCGTCTGTCTGTCTGTTGAGACGTGTGGCTGCCTGTGTGATGTCATAGTGCAAGGGGGATAAGATGGGATATGGAGGGAAGGGACGTACCGATGCCCTCTCTTGTCAGGACAACTGCATGCACCCGCAACGCTCCTCAACGCGACACCGGCAGCAGTGGAATGGCTCACGCAACCAGTGCCTCTGGGGTTACCTGGGGCCTAGGGTTTGAACCCTGCAGGCAGGTTGGTCGGCAAGGCCGCTTCGGGTTCAGGTCAGGTGTTGTAGCTAATCGCCTCGCATAGATCATCTATCGTACGGCCCTGAGCGATGGCTGACAAAGAGGACAAGAGGACACGTGGTACGACCCACCACATGCATCACGGACGCCTGCCGCCAGCGGCATGGATGGGATGCCTGTGTGTGTCGATGGTGCCTGTGTGTGGTCAGACGAGGACGTGGATGAGGACGAGGACGAGGCTCCCGAGGAGCCGCGCCCCAAGGTGGGCGATCTGGGCACCTGGGGAGGGCGAAAGGACGGATGGGGTGGCCATGGGCGGCACGGGACGCCCTCCAGCCGACGACACGGGCGGATTGGATTGGTTCATGTCTTGGCATCGTGTGTGTGCATGCCGTATTCGCGTGTGTGTGTCTGTGTGCCCTCAGCGCCCTAGGAAGGATGACGGTGGCGAGGGTCCGCCCGTAGAGGACGACGATGACGACGATGAGGAGGACGAGGGTACGAACAGGCGCACACGGGAGGGCAGACACAGGACAGACACACGCATGAATAGGACGGACGGCTGCCGTCTGACGCAACGCTTGTGTGCGTGTTGCTTTGTGTCGGTGTGGTGTGTGTCACAGATTACGATGACGATAACAAGGGGGACGATGACGATGACGACGATGACGAAGGAGGTACGCGTGAACCGGACCGGACACAGAGAGAGGCACAGCACACAGGCGCGAGGTTCATTCAAATCCATCTGTTGTGGTGATGTGTGTGTGTGTAGATGACGACGGCGGTGAGGGCGGCGAGGGCAACCAGGGCCGCGGCCAGGGCTATGACGAGGGGGACGACGACGATGACGTAAGCAACCCAGGGAGGCACAGAGACACATTCCCAAGACACAACACATTTGTGTGGTATGTGTTGCATTGCATGTGTGTGTCAGGATGACGACGACGATGATGACGATGACGACGAGGGGGACGAGGGAGAGGGCGACGAATAACTCAAGACACAGAACACACTACACCCACCACCAGGAGCGAGCGACACTCTCACACCCATGCATGTGTGTGGCTCGCCTCGCGTAACCTACCTAACACGTCCGCCTCTCTCCTCTCCTCTCCTCTGTCCCCCCTCTCGTCTCGCTCTACCTACCGTAGTGCATACCTACCTACCTTCATGCATGCGTGTGATAACACACATACATCCGTTGATGGCTGAGGCTTGGCAGGCGTCGCGAGGGCATCCCGCCATGGGATGCCCTTGCTGACCGCTTCGCTCGCCACTAGCCAGCTAGCCGCTACTTACTGACTCACTCAGAACTCGCTCACTCTCTTGATGGATGGATGGATGGATGGATGGATGGATGGGGGGCGGGGCGGGGCGGCTGTGTGTGTTCGGAGGGGTTTTCCTGCCCCACAGGCAGCCAGCCAATACGACGGATACATACCGATAGATGTGTGCTTGGCCGCTGGATAAGTTTTCTCTTGTAGGGAGGCAATTTCGATGGACTGCACACACTGCCTCCCCAAACAGTGTGTGCAGAGCATCGACTCTGCCTCGCCTCGCAACGAGGGGAACCTGACCGGCCGGCCTCGCTCGGCTCGCACATGAATGACATAAATGATGGATGAGAGAAATGCCCCTTCGTTTTTTTTTTGGCCTGTACGTGTCCCTACCGCCCCGTCTACAGACATAACCGACATATATCTTTGAATCGATGACATGACATGACGTGTGTGTATCGTATGTATCAGTCGGGAAGGGCGCGCCTTCTTTTTCGCCTCGTCTCGTCTCGTCTCGTCTCTGTCTGTGTGTCTGTCTGTCTGTCTCTCTGTCTGTCTCTCTCTGTAGCTAGCCGGAATGATTGATATGATGGATGATACCTGTATACTTGCCTGCCTGTCTGTCTGCCTGTCTGCCTGTCTGCCTGTCTGTCTTTTTGGCTTGTCGATCGAAGAGACGAGACGAGTGCACACACAACACAACACGACACACAGACGATACGATAGGATGGATGGAGGGAGGGACAGGACGGACCTCCGTGTTCGCCTTATGATGATGATTTCGATGCTTTGACGTGGCCTGGCCTGGCGTGGCGTGTGTGAATGTCTGTCTGTCTGTCTGTGTGTCCACCTTTTATCTCGACTGCCTTGCCCTGCCCTCCCCCCTGTGTGTGAGTGCGTGTACCTACCTACCCTACCATGGGTGTGTGCCGCTATGATGTCAGTCAGTCACATCACTTGCTGTGTGCCTGCTGTGTGTCACCATGGTGAGTGAGTGCTGTGTGTGTGGTTGGTTAACCGACTGCCTGTCGCCATCCCCTTTACGGACTTACATACGAACGACCGTACATCTGAATCACATCATCACCGATGCGATTCGATCGTGGGATTTTCGTCCGCCCTGCCGCACTCCCGTACGTCTCGTCTCGTCTTAATAACAACACAACTCACTCATGCGATGGATGCGACCAAGTAGCGTCCATGCGACGGAGCACCTAACCACCGATTCTCATACGGCTTCAATCACGTAGCGTAGTCTCTGTGTGTTTCTTGCCCTTCATCAATCCGTCAGTCAATGCGCTCGTTCCGCCCCACCCAGACAGAGCACCCACACAGCATCCATAATGCGCACACACACACGCACCGGAGGAATGGAATGGGTGTGAGTACCAAAATCGGTGGTGGGCGCCCCGTTTAGAGGGAGGGAGGATGGGTACGCAAGGCGGGAGGGAGGGAGGGAGGGAGGAGAGTGATGTGACTGGCATCCATAGCATGTCATGTACCCATGCAAGAAAGAAGGAAACAGATAGAGAAAGGATATAAACCCCTACGAGACACTCATTCACGCAACACACGCATGACACGTATGCAGCACCACACGCACCAGAACCAGGCCAGGCCAGGCCCTGCTCGGGGTCCCGCAAGTACGTACGTACGCAGGCAGGCAGGCAGGTGTTGGGTGCACTGCACTGCACATGATGTCTGTCAGCATGCAATGCAATGCAATGCAGCATAGAGACAGACAGAACCCAGAGGCTGGGATATTATATAAGCGAGGAGTATGTAAAGGGGGCCTTTCAGACACCGGCAGTGCACTGAAAGTATAAAGTCTAAGGACGATTGATGCGTATGTATGTCTGTATGTAAAGGCATGATGGCCATGTACTTGATGCAATGCAGGCAGGCAGGCAGACACGTACACGTACACGTACACGCGTACACGTACACGTACACGTACACGTACACATGCCATCAATGCACACGCACATGTATGTATGTATTATCGATCGAGGGGCAAAGGGACGGGCGGGGTGGAGCGGGCGGGCAGACGGACGGACGCATCCGTCCGTCCGTCCATTCACCCATCAAACATCCATCCAATCCACGCAGCAAATGGGACCGACGGACCGACACGTATCGTATCATGACATACACAGGTACTGGAATGCAGCCAGCCCCCCCAACACAGGCAGGCAGGCAGGTAGTCATGCATGACGGACGGGTAGGGGGGGAAGGGGAGGGGGGATGGGGAAGGGGAGTGTGTGAATGCAGCGTCCCTCGGTCGGCTAAGTGCGAAGTGAATCAAGCAAGAAAGGGCTTAGAGGTATATGTCGGAGATGAGCTAGCGAAGCAAGGAAGGGCACATGCAGGCCAGGACAGACAGCTGCTGATAAGGGAGAGGGAGAGAGGGAGAGGGGGCGAGAACCAGCAAGGTGGGAGTGGGTGAGTGAGCAGCCGGCCAGCCAGCATACATACATATGTATAAGCGTGTCCTGTACGCACGGTGGTCGGGTCAGGCAGACAGTGTGCCAGTTCGGTGTGTGGACGGTACGTTGCCTCTCTCTCAGTCAGCAGAAGGAACGAATCTCATCAAACAGTTGTTCACCTACTTACTATAGATCCTACGTCTTAGATGTAATGAATAGCTTGAAAGGCAGGCCACAATGCACAGGCACACAGACAGACAGACAGACAGGGAGGGAGGGATGGAGGGGGCGGCGCAGACAAGACAGCCGCCCGGTCCGGTCCGCCCGCGATCAACCAGCACGAAAATCCTCAGACAGACAGACAGACAGACGGACACAGCAAAGGTGCGAATGTGTGTAGATGGAGTCGGTTGCCTAACAAACCAGATCGAAGAAAGATGGCAGGCGGGTTAACATAACAAAACACCGACAGGAGGGAGGGAGGCAGGAGGGGCAAGCGGAATGAATGGTGTGAGTGAGGTGAGCGGCCCTTACAAACCATAATATGCACGCAACTCACACAGACACACACAACACACAAAAGGTACGTACGTACGTGTACACCACCCGCATTAAACCCAACGAACGAACCGAGCAACGGAAGCCATGCAGCAAACTCCACCTGTGTGTCTACGCAAAGTCTTCCTTCACGCGCCCCCAACCTGTGAGTGACCCCCTTCTTCCCACATCCGTCCACTCCACCACAACACGAGAACCTTCCTTCCTCACAAAGGGATCAGATCAAACGGAACAAACGCATCAAATGGACGAGGGCGACAACGAAAATACAAACACGAAAGTGTACACATGCACGCACACACACGCACACATGACATGAATGAGTGATGCTTGAAAACCTCCCGCCGCCCATCCCACCCCCTCCCACGCCCACCCCGCTCCGCTCCGCTCCGCTCCGCCAACACACACACGCACACGCAACCAACAAACTGCTGCTCACATCGAAAGATCGATCGCTACAAAGGGTACGGTACGTACGCATCCCTACAACGGATGGATGGACGGACGGACGGACGGATCTACTCGCTCGTCCATTCGTTCACTCGTCAGCATAGCATGCATTGCATTGCATACATGTGTCAGTCAGTCGTGGCAGTCAGTCAACATGATAAGAGATTAAGCACCGAGCCAGCCAGCCAGCCAGCGATGGGGCGATTGATTACTCACTCACTCAGGTAGGTAGGTAGGTAGGTATGCATAGAGATGCAAAAATGGATCGATCAATCGATGCAATCAGTCAGCCACTCACCGCAGACAGACAGAGATATCTCTTAAGCAAGCTACATAAAAGGACAACACAGCGGCGCCCCGGCAAGGCAACGATGACATCAGACAGACAGACAGACAGACAGACAGCCAGCAATTAAGGAAGCAGGCAGGCAGGCAGGCAGGCAGACAAGGAAGGAAGGAATTAACCAAGGAAGAAGGTTCGTTCGTTTGTATGTACACGCACACACATGCACAGCACACGGACATACAGACATCCATACATACATACCATACCTTGGTGCTGAAAAAGAGACCGACCGAAGGAATGACATGACATGTTCGTGACGTCTCTGTCTGTCTGTCTGTCTGTCGATGGATAACTGGTCATCGGTGTGTAGCGATGTGCCTATACATACTTACTCATCCCCCCGGCGACCCATCTCTCTCTCTCTCTCTCGCTCTCTCTCTCCCTCTCCACTGTCCGCATTCAGCTACGCGGAAATTACGCAACATGAAAGAATGAACGAATGAGAAGCCAAAACCCATGCCCATCCCATCTGCTCATCTGATCGGCGAACAGACGAACCCTGGGATATGGGGGCATCATTCCATTCCACCAGTGAATAGTCTGATGACACTACCTACCTAAGCAGCCAGCCAGCCAGCCAGCCGGCCAGCCGCTTTATGATCTCCCTCCCCTACGAGAAGACGGCATTGGCTACGGCGGAGGCTATATCCTCACCCACGCGCACAGCATCACCATGGTCGCCATCGCCATCCCCCCCGCCGTCGCCGCTGTCATCCGCCGCCTGCCCGCCGTGGCCTTGACCCTCCTCACCCTCGTCAGATTGTGGGTGCGGGTGTGCCGACGCACTGCTGAGTGAGACCGTCCAGCCGTCGCATGGCGACGAGGGGGATGCCTCGGTGACATTGGGGGGAAGGGGTGCCCACGAGGCGGATGGCGGCTGGGGTGGGAGGTGAGGATGGCCCTGTTCGGTCAACAACTCATCCTCGTTTGCCGGCTCTGGCGGCGATGGCCTGAACGAGCAAACTGACACGTTTCTATGGCATGTTTGCGTGTGGCTTGCTGGCTGTTGCCTACCTGTCGTGGCTCATGTGTGTGTCTTGTTGCTCTTCTGGCCCCGCCGTGACGATCGCGTCCAGACTGGCAGAGCGATTGACGCCCATGAAGGGGGGCGACGGGGGATGGTCACCGCTTAGTAGAGTCGCTGGGGCCGAGTCGGGGCTGCTCGCACCCGACGCGGCCATCAGAGAAGCACCACTAGCAGCAGCCGCCGCAACAGCTGGGGGGTGAGGAATGGGTGATGCAGGGGGTGAGGGGGAGGGGCTTGTGGCCTGCAGCGTCGCCGCCTTGGGGCCAATGCAGGCACTCACTATCTGCAATCAATCAATCAATACGAGCATACACGCGTTAATGAATGCGGCCATAGCTGGCTCGGCTCATCTGCATGCCCGGCCCGCCCACCTCTCTGAGTGAATGCTGGAGTATTTCCATCCTGTCGTCCTTCTTGCTCTTGTCGTCGCTCTCCAGGCTCATCCCACTCAGCACTGACGCCAGACGATGCAGCTCTACCAATGGCAACGGAGACACACCACCACCTCCGCCACCCGACGGACCACCAGGTGGCTGCTGCTGCTGCTGCGGCACTGACTGCGGCACAGTGACGGACTCATCCCCGCCCCTGCCTGCCGCAAAGCTGACTAGCTGTGCCTGAAGTGTCTGCACGATCTCCTCCCAGCCACCGTGATGGTGCGCCTTGTCGCTCACTGAACCCCCCGCTGCTCGGGGCTCCTCGTCATGCTGCTCGGCGGGTTTGGAGCTGACGGGGGGTGGCAGACGACGCAGCCTGGAGGACGACGGCTGAAGGCTGGGGGACTCTCCCTTGTCCACGGCAGACTTGTCGCCGCCTTCACTGCTGCTGCTTTTGTTGCTGCTGCTGGATGAGTCTGCCTTGGCCGCTGCCTTGTCCGCTGCCGCGCCCTGACGATCCCCAGTGGCCTTGTCGAGGTTGTGCAGCTTGACTGTCCGCGACATGCGCTTGGACAGGCCGCCGCCAGTGGGTGACGCCGAGGGCGACGAGAGCGAAAAGGAGCTCGACGACGACCATGACGAGTTGCTGGGGTCGTTGGCCGGGGAGCTGACGCCCTCCTGGGGCTGGCGAGCTGGCGGCACCTGGCACGGCTGTGATGGCTCCTCGTCTGCATCCTTGCTCTTGTCTCCTTGGTCGTTGTTGGTAGTGTCGGCTTCTTGCTCCGGCGGCTGTCTAGCGTTGGCGGGATCTTCTCTGCCGTCGACAGTCTGAGCAGTCTGGGCAGCGGCGGACAGCCCTGCAGGGCTGGACGGCGATGGGTCCTCGCTGTCGCCCTCGCTCCTCTTGCCGGCGAAGAGGAAGTCGAGACCGACCGACGAGGACTTGCCCTGCTGCTCCTGGTGGCTCGCGAGCTGCTCGTCCGGCGCATCTGATGACTGACGCGAGGGGCTGCCCTCCCCCTCTTCTCTTCCCTCCTGCCAGCCGCCATCCCTGCCCCGTTTCCTTGGCCCACTGCCAGCGGCCTCCGATGGCCCGTCGTCCTTTTGTTGCTCCCTCGACGGGAGCAGTGGCTGGCAGTAGACGGGTATGCTGCTGGCGTTTGTGGCTGTGGTGGCGCTGTTGGATGATGGATCCAGAGGGAGGGTCCTGAAAGAGTCCAGCTGCTGCGAGAGGGGCGGGGTGGCCCTAAGCGAAGAGTCACACGGCGGGAACGACCCTGTGTCTGTCATGCGCGTTGACGAGGGAGACGAGGAGGGGCTTGTGGGTGTGCAGTGCTCCGGCCACATTGATTGGGGTGGGGCGACGGGAGGGGGCGGGGGAGGGGGTCGAGCTGATGCCAGTCTCGCATAGGCAGAGGGCGGGTAGGGCGGAGGGCGCCCGATGGATGCCGAGGATGAGGGCGAGAGTGACCGCTGATAGGCGTGAGCCGGTCGCTGCTCAGCACCGGCTTTAGTTCCAGCGAGCGGTGGGTGCATCGAAGCAGCCGTGATGGGGAATGGCCGCGAAACCACCACCTGTCCAGAGAAGGTCTGTCCCCACGTCTCCACCTGCTGTCCTCCGTCGTGTCCACCCGACGATGACACAATGATGGGGTAGTCCACGCGGATTGTCGACTCATTGGGCAGCCACATTGGGGGAGGGCCAGCGGGATAAGACGGGGCCCTCTCCTCGTGGTTTGGAGACGTGATCCGCTGTGGTGGCGTGGGTGGCCGTCCCTCGTGCCGAGCCGACGAGAGTGACCGCGACCGTCCGTGGTGGATATAGCAGGAGGGGAGGTAGGGCGGTGGTGGTGGCGGCGGCGGCGGTGGCAGACCATACGCCGGAGGCTGGCGCTGCACATCGTATTGATGCTCGTCGTGACGCGGCGATGGGGGGGGTGGAGGAGCGGTGGTGGGCCAGCCAGGGGTATCCAGATGGACGCTACTGGTTGGCTGATGCTGGTCCGCCACGTCATGGTGTGTTGGGTCGGGTCTGGGCGGGTCTTCACTGTGTTGCCTTCGCTTGCTGCCCGGTGGTCGCTGCGTGCGCGTGAGGACCTCCACGTGTGGGTACTGACTCAAACACTTGAGCACTGAACGGATTGACGCCACACACACAACAAAAGGACCGATACAAGCCATGGTGAACATGCTCTGCCCTCCACTGCGTGCCGTGCCTCGCCTCGCCCACCTGATTCTTCCATGGGTGAGACCGGTCCGCCTGCCCCGTTGGCGCCGCCCTCTTGCATGTCGCCTGCGTCCTCGCCCGCATCTTGGTACATCGGCCGCTGCCCCTCACACGCAGGCGATGAACTGCAGGACGACGTCACCTCGCGCATGTGGCGCTGCTGGTTGTGTCGCCTCAGGTTGTCGAGCCCGTCGCCGATGCTGCCCCGGTTCCTATACTTGAACTTGTAGATGGGCCGCTGGTCGCTGGTGCGCTGCGCCCTGCGGTTCTCCGCAACACCATGGATGAAGGGACAGAAGTACAACTGACAGCGCATGGGCAGCTGACCCGCCGAGCGGTCAGTGTTGCTGCTACTGCTGCTGGTGCTCGTGTTCCATCCGAAGGGCTGGGATGGTGGCTGCTGCTGAGAGTCGGGTGAGTGAGGGGGGCCAGCCGTGTTGCTCGTGTGATACCTGTGACACAGCTCCGTCTGTTTGAACCACCAACCAACCAGCCAAGTAAGAAAGGACAAAATGTATGTGTGCAATGCATCAATCACATACATCAGCCGTGTCCTATACGTGTGTGCTAGTGCAGTGCACCGGTGCACCGGTGCCCCGACCTTACCGACCTTGTATTTGAGTGGGTGGTAAAGGTACTCCTCAGTGGAGTGGCAGAAGGGGCACCCGCCTCCCCTGGCGCACGCGTTGACGAGTATCTCGTGCTCGTTGACCGTCGTCCTCTCCAGGTCGGGCATCATGTCCTCATCGCCACCCTCACCACGCCGCTTGAACACCACATCGGGACACAACTCAGGCACATAACGCAGCGACGTCGGATCACTGACGAACGGACGACAACACACCAAGACGACGCAAGCATCAACGCTTGTGCTTGTGTATGCGTGTCTGTCTGTCTGTCTGCGCTTCACGTACGTACCTGATGTAGAAGGGGCATCTACGCGGCCACTCATTGGAGTGACTGTACTGGCACCGCTGGCCATAGTCGCATCGCCCATACTTACGCAGCCGCACACACTGCTTCGTCCTGCAATCAATCAACACAGACAGACAGACACACAGCACACACAGTGACTGACTGACCTGCTTCTGTTCTGCTTGACTCGTCCTCTCGTCCATCAATACCTACCTCCCTACCTGAAGCAGAATAGCTCCTTCTCTGCCAGCAAGGGCATCTCTTACGCAAATTGGCTACTCAAATGTATGCACATGACATGTCACTCTTACGCATCTCAGTCAGTCAGTCGGCCGGTCACATGACCAACAAGCGGGAGTGAGCGAATAATTACTCAATACACAGATAGATAGAACCGGAAAAACAAGACAGACCCTCGGACACACGGACACGCGGACACACGGACGGACGGACGGACGGACGAACGCACGAGACACTCACAAGCCAAAAAACCCAGACGGCGCGCTCAGACAAACCTGCAGCCAACCAGGCAGCTACCTAGTCAGCGCGTGAATGAATCACTGAACAAATAGACATCGCTGCTTAGCTTGACCACTTCACCGGCCACCCAGCAAGAGAGGGTAGGTAGGTGCAGACGTGCATGCAGACCGTGAGCAATTACACAACTGGAGAGAGAGGCAAGCAGTAAGTCCCTCTCTACCACCTATGCAGACAGACTGACAGCCAATTAACCACTCAGACAGACAGACAGACAGACACAGTCAGTCAGTCGGGCCCTCACTCTCTGCTCGCTCCCTCGCAGCACACACGACCTACCTCCTCAGGGACCGAAAGACAGAAGACAGGCAGACCAGCAGGACAAGTGCCAGGAGTCAAGAATGCCCACAGATCTGCAGCATTGTCGCATCAAGTCGCGAGTCGAAAGGGAGGCCGGCAGCATCCAGAGGCGCAGAAAACCGTTCAGGGGAAACAGGCGGACAGCAGCATGGCATCCGATCCCTGTCGCTTTGGGCGAGCAGAGATCTCCACCCATAAGCTCGCAACGAAAGGGGAAAGAGAAGAAGAAGAAGAGAAGAAGCCGACGGCGCGTGTCCTTAACATTTTGAAAGACTGCAGCCAAGATGGCGATGGCAGGTGAGCGAACGAACAGTACAGCGCTTCCCTCTCATCCGGTGTTGTTTGCGTGTGTGTTTGTGTGTGTACAGCGAACAAGCCGAAGCTCAAGAAGGAGAAGATCGTTTGCCAGATGAGGCCGCTGCGGGAATGCCTCGCTGACAGCAATGGTCAGGCAGCCGTCATGGCGGGATGCCAAGAGTCACGGGCGGGCAGCACGTGCGCGTGTGTGTGTGTCTGTGTGTCAGGTGACATCACCAAGTGCATCCCCGAGATCAATGAGTTCGAACGCACCTGCAGCAAAAAGTGCGTCAGTCAGTCAGTCGGTGAAACGAAACACGAACAGGCAGAGGATGGGATGGTGGCTCTGGGTTTGGTCCATCCATCCATCCATCTGTCGATTTTGTGCACTGCACTTGTTTGTCTATCTGCCTGCGTATCTGTCTGTCTGTCTATCAGGGTGGAGTACGTCCATGACCGTGACGGGCTGGATGACACGAGATCGGGGCTCTTCTCGGGGCAGAAAGACGCAACTCAACACTTCACGGGATGATAGCTGCATGACACAGACAGACAGAGGGAGGGAGGGGGGTGGGCTCGGGGAGAACGGAGACTGGCTGCCGCCTCGTGCTTTGCTGTGGCTGTACATTTGTGGTGATAGTGGTGGCTCAGCCGCACCCTATGCAGTGGACGGATATCGCGTGCTATCGTCTTTCTTTCCGATTAACACGTTCACTCGTCATCACAGTCTGTCTGTCCACGGCACACACACGCACACACCCGGCCATACCTGGTCGTCCACAGACACACAGACAGGGCTCTGCACAATCAGTCAACCCGTCAACGCATTAATTGCTCAGACCCACCCCACTCACGCCAGCCGTGTGTGGTGTGATCAAGGCATGGGTGCAAGGGTCGAAAAAGAGCTGCGCAAGACATCGATGGCTCTATGCTCTATCATCTGATACGAACTCCGACACGCCACACCGCGCCCGCCAATGTGGCCAAAACAAGGAAGGCAAAACTACCGCAAGGAGAATTCGAAAAGCGGCTGGCTGGCTGTGTGTGTGGCAGCTCATGCGCCCTCAATAATGGCATGTGTCTAGGGGGACGTTTGAATGTCATGGTTCATGTGTGTGGTGTGTGGATGGATGGCATATCGGCGAGTGCCTCCTCGCATGTGCGCGGTGATCGGTCCTGCTGCGCCAGCATGGCGTACTGGTGCTCCAGCAACGCGTCAAAACTCTCCTCCGAATCCTGCATGGGCACATATACATCGAGAGGTCTGTTGCCGTGTGTGGGTTGACTTGCCAAGAATATGATGGCGACGTGGTCCATGGCTTTCTGTATGATGCGGCGCTCCTTTCTGTCCTCAAAGACGCGACATATCTCCAACGCATGGCCCCCTGACACCCCCGCATGGAAACATTGACACTCGGAGTGTTTGAGGAGACACAAAAGGAGGCGCTTGTTGATGTACGTGTGAAGATGTCCGTCCTTCGACTTATCTGCCACACCATGTCCTCTGCCGCCGCCTGCATGTATGCGTATACGTGCAGTGCACCCCCCACACACACGAATGAATGCCCAATTCTCCGTTCCTGGGATATGCCGACCTGTGTGTGGTCATCGTAGCTGTCGTATTTGCGCACCAGTCCCAGGCATGCATTGCCGAATCGGTGCAGCAAACCAGGGTCGTCGCGGCCAAGCAGGCCACGCAAATAGCGCCTAAATATGCGACATACACATTGATGGGGGTGGGTGGGGGTCGGTCGGCCGGCGATTAGCTCAATCACTCACTTTGCCGTGTCGAACAGCTGGCCATAGACGTCCGGCGGCTCGTCGGTGCCGACGGCATCCACACGGTGTCGATAGTGCCCGCACCTACATACAATCGCACATACATACAGTGTGTGAGTGAGCCTTCCCCCTTCTGTCCCTCTACCCCCACCCCCACCCCCCCCCGCTCACCAGTCGCCTTCCATCCCCACATGAGGTCGGCAACAAAGACCCCGCTCCCACCAGATGCGACGCCGATACCACCTCACGCAGCGGTGAGAGAGGTGGTGTGTGCGTGGCGGATGATGCGCTGGTGGATGACGGGGGGCTGAGGGGCGACGGCGGCAGGATGGGTGACGACAGGGGGGAGGGGGGGGCGATGTTCAGCTGGGCAAAGAAACAATGCCAGAAGGGAGCGCTACACCACAGACCCTCGTGGCAACGGGCGCAACTGCAAAAAGCACGTCAGTCCATCCATCCATCCATCCATTGCATATATGACAAAAGCAGATCGGTAGCTGATGATACTCGCCTGGTGGTGAGGGCTGCGAGATCTTTGGCGACAAGGAATGAACAAATGAGCCCGCACATGTCCTGACAGAACGCATCACCACACACACGGCATATTTGCAATGGGTAATGCTGCAGAGATCTCTCACCTCCTGTGTGTTGACTAGGAAGGCAACGAAGGGAGATACACGGTCGGCCTGATGGACCTCCATTTCCGGCGCAGTACTACAGATCTGCCCCTGGCGGTGGCTCGGGCATCCGCCCAAAGTAGTACTTATACAAGGGATTTCCAATACTCGCTTCGCTCGCATTGAAAATCCCTTGTATGGGTTTTTTGGGGGTTCAGGGTTCCAAACCCTTGACCCAAGGTGTAAACCCTTGAGATTTTTCTTTTAAAGCTTTGTGAGTATGAAATCACCCTCTGGTCAGTACGAGACGTATATATGTATGTCTTTCATTCATTTAGTTGGCCATCGTCCATCAGATCGTTCGATATATAGGTGGGGGGGAGAGAGGCGACACACACACCTTAACATCAACGATGTGATAAAAATCCCCCCCCCTCGCTGCCGTTGGACAGTACACAGCCAACGCACTCACTCCATCGCTCAAAACCAAAGCCCACAGTCAGCCAGGCGACGAGGGAGGGCTCCCGGCCTCACACATGAGTGTGTGTCACAGACAGAGCCGCCCCCATCTGTGTGTGTGTGCACTCTCTCTCTCCTACACTATGCTGATCAAGTGCAGCTGACGGTAGGGGGCGTGATTTTCGTCTGGCAGTCTGAATCGTCTGACCTCCCCCTCCCTCATCCAAAACAACGCCGTTTTCAGCCACCCATCCAGATCGGACAAACGACCCACATCCCCACGGTAATCGAATGCTTTGTCCCGGCCGTCGAATCCATCACGCCACCCAATGTAGTCGTACTCGACGGTGTCGATAGAAAGTGTGGGCACTCTGCCGCCGTAGCCCTCCTGCACCACCTCATATCGACAACCAGACGGCAATGTGCCGGTCCGACGGCCGACACTGAAAAGAATGCAACAAAGATGGCCAATTGCTCTTGTCTGCTCCCTGTTGGGTCTCACCTGGCCTGTGGTGTGGGTGTGTCGGTCTTGACAATGCCGTACATGGCCGCGTTGACGTCAAATGGCGGCTGGTCCGTCTTGCCAGCCATCGTCAGGACGGCGGCCATGTCGGCCGGCGAGGCGCCGAGTCGCTTTCTGCGGTAGACGGCGACCATGCGGCCGATGTGGTCGGGATCCACCACCTCCACCGCTCGGCTGCTGGACCACCTGACGGCACACAAGCAGTGAGAAACACATCAGTGTGTCCTGAGTGTGTTGGTGTGATGGGCTCACAGGTCAAATCGGTTGGCCAGTGCGATGTCGCCCATTTCGTCCACAGTGGACTGAGTGGTCGAGATGAGCTGACCACACACCTCGACCGACCGAATGGTATCGCCGCCACTCAGAGGCAGCAGAAAGGGCTCGACGGCCTGACACACACACACAGCCACAACCATCAGACCAACGGCCTCTTCCTCCACCTCTGCTCATATCGTCACCTTTATCTCTTTGTCGAGATTGTCGCGTCGTTTGTCGGCGGCCCGCAGCTGTCCCTCCAGCCGGGCCCTCTCGGCGGCGTATGCCCTTATAATGCCTTCGAGCTTCCTGACTGTGTCGCCGCTGCCGGAAGGCATGTCAGTGGCCGCCAGCCGGGGCACAGGGGGCCGCGTCTGCCGCATCCTCGCCGATGGGCGATCCTTGTTGAGAGGCGTCATCAACAGCTTGACCCAGAAGCCATGGCGACCTGACAGACACACCACACACAGGCAGCCAAAGGCAAAATGACGAAACGAGAAGACTGTGTCATCGCCTTTATTGCCGTCACCCTTGTCGCGCTTGGCCACTTTATTGAGCAGGTGGCCGACCGACGCCGCCTTGCCGGCGCTGCGAAGGGTCTCGGCATTGAGGATGGCCTTGTGAACGGCCTTAAAGGCCTCCGGGCAGATGTCGAGGAACACCCGCTGGCTGTCGTCCTTTATGAGTCGGTCCTCCCAGCAGCCCCCGAAGAGGGCCGCCAGCGGAGTGCCCTCCACCCCCTCTCCCTGAGTCACGTGCTGCCGCCTGACGCTCATCAGATGGCCGCCCACATTCAGCACCAAAGTGTCGTCACGCGAGGCCGCCGAGGGGTCCGATGCGCCGTGCTGCTGCCTCTTTCGCTGGGCGGCCACGTGGGCGGCCTCGTCAGCCTGGCGGACCTGTGTGTGCAGCTGGCTGATGGCGTCACCGATGGCCGTCACGGGCACGTGCAGCTCCTTGAGAATCGCACGAGCGCTGAACCGCCGAGCGGCCAACTCGGCCTCCATCGTCACAGGGCAACAGATCTCTCACCGGCAGTCCCTGAACCACACACACACAGACAGACACCGATGTCAACGGATCTGTGTGTTTCTCGATTGCTTTTGCTTCGTCTACCCACCTGATGAGTAGTACTTATACAAGGGATTTCTTGGCAGATGGAGTGGCAGAAAGGCGTAGCAAGCTCAGTTGTAAGCTCGCAAGACAGCCGACTCTCCCTCCCTCCTCATGGCTCCCAAACGCACGGACTTTCCCCCTCTCGGGTGGCGTGAGACCTCGACTATCAACCTTGGTGGGCAAACAACGCCCATCACGTTCTGTCCGCACTTCCACGCACCCCTCGCCGATGGCAAGAGCAAGGACGGCATGATAGAGCACCCTGACGGAATGGTCAAGGAGATTTGCAACACCGCCTTCCTCAATTTCGTCAACACGAGCGACACGTATCGCTACATCGAGGGAGAGCCATGCGTGATGCACAAGGACGTGTATGACATCACCGGCGGGTGTTCCAAGTCCCTCACCAAGACCAGCATCGTGTGCTGTTCGCCTCGGTGTCGTGACGGCACCAGATCGGCTCGTGTGTGTGCCGACCACATCCCCACCAAGTGGAAGACGACAACCGACAACCCACTGCTTGCGTCGGTGTTGGAGTTCACGGCCAGCAAGCACACGGGCAAGAAGGGCTTTGTTTGTGCGAAGTGCATGCTGGAAGCGTTTGATGAGGTGAGAAAACACAGCACAGCACAGCATCCCATCGGCGTGCAAAGGTGTTCATCTCTGTGTTGTGTGTGTGTTTGCAGCAACTGACCATCATCAAGCGTGCGCGTATCAAGGATGGATGGTGTGTGGACACGCCCGACAACCACGACTCGATCGTCGCAGCACTGGATGGCACACTGATGCAGGTGAATACAGCGAGAAGCATGTGTGTGATGTGTGTGTCTATGTGTATGATACGAACGGCACCAACAACCAGCAGCCCGAGTTGGTCGAGTGTGTCACCTGCTATAACGCCAAGCCTTAGACGGCGTTCATCACCCTCCCTTGCTGCCAGACCAAGGTGTGTGAGGATTGTGCAGTGTTTACTACGACACTCTACCGCAAGTGTTCGTTCTGCCGTCGGCGTTTGTTGTTGTCGGACATCTACACGAACAACACGCCCACCAACACCACCACCACCAACACCGCCAGCAGCAGCAGCGTTGTTGACCTCACCCAGTGAGCAGCACATGAGTTGGGGAGGGAGGGAATGCGTGTGCGTGTGAGGGAGGGATCGAGTGCGTGTGCCGTGGGCTGGGAGTGAGTGTGCGGTGGGGTGGGAGCGAGTGCGTGTGCGGTGAGGGAGGAAGCGAGTGCGTGTGCGGTGAAGGAGGAAGCGAGTGCGTGTGTCGGGTGAGGGAGGGAGGGAGGGAGCGAGTGCGTGTGCGGTGAAGGAGGGAGCGAGTGCGTGTGTCGGGTGAAGGAGCGAGTGCGTGTGCCGTGGGGTGGGAGCGAGTGCGTGTGTCGGGTGAGGGAGGAGAAAGCGAGTGAGTGCCATTTTCCCAAAGGCCTCACATGATGTAGCATATTGCAGTGCCTGCGACTACTCATGAGCTTTATCTACGCACACACACATAGCTTTTTCGGCTCGTGACTGCACGTGCATCGTGCCTTTTATCTGTGTGTGAATGCGATTGCCCGTTTTGTCTGTCAATATTACGTGTCCGTGTGGATGTGTGCATGTAGGCAGGCACCAGTTTTGCTTTCACACGCTGTTCTGGGTCGGTCGATTCACGGAGAGACAGAGAGAGTGCTCGTGCGTGTGTACATCGTTATGAGGACACAAACGGGTCAGAGGTCAACACGTACAGACGGAACGTCATAGAAAAAGAGGGTCGTTAGTCAATACGCACAGATGAAATACATACACCATCCCTGCCCGCCTTCACGCACCCCATCTCCGCCCTCACTTGTTTTCCTCTCCGTTGCCCTCACCCTCCCCGTCCCCGTTCTTCTGTCCGCCAGCAGCGGCGGCGGCTTCCTGACCCGAGAGTGTGCCAGCAGCAGCAAGGGCGTCTTCTTGGTTGTTTGCCTCGAACAGGTCGTCCATTAGTTTCTGCTTCTTCGGCTTGAGCTTGTTGATGTCGTCCTTGCACTTCTGCACCTCCTCCTCGTGTGATCTCTTCGTCTCCTCGGCCGTGGTGAGGTCTTGTTCGACTTGCATCAACTTCTTCAAGATCCTCATGGCCTTCGTGTCCTTCTTTGGCTCATCCTCCATCTCCGCCTCCGGCTTGGGCTGCTCCTCGGGCTTGTTCTTTGGTGGACGACCTGGTCCACGTTTCTTCGGTTTGGCCTCGCTTTTGGCACTCGCACTCTCAGATCCGCCGTTCATGCTTTCTTGCTCTACGTCAACATCATCAGCGTCAGTCTTATGCTTTCGCTTTCCCGGCATCGGTCTTCGCCCAAAAGCTCGCATTGGCTTCAAGATCGCAAAGCTCGCACTGGCTTCAAGCTCGCAAAAAACCGGACACACTGGCGTCCGCTGTTGTTTCGGCCTCCCAGCGTCCCCTCTCGGCTCCCTGCCAGCCCCTCTCGCTCGCATCTGCCATCCCGCAACCCTCCTGTGCCCCGCATTCTCCCTCTCTCAATTCACAATGGGCAACTCCTTTCAGAAGAAGACTGGCGAGAAGGAGAGGGCGAAAACCACCAAGTCGGACGACCTCGCTGAGATGCAAGAGAAGGAAGTCGTGCCTATTGTCATCGGCAAACACACCACCAAAGGGGATATTCTGCTACTGGTTGATATGGAGGATGAGAACAACACCCACGTATTACTCAGCTGTCCACATGATGAAGAGGGGTTCAACTTCCACCCCCTCACGTGGAATCAACTTGCTGTGTTTATTCAAGACGGCAGTTTCACCCCCAACGAGGACAAGGAAGCCCCTATCCTCAGCTTCCTCAGGAGAGGTGGGATACAGAGGGAGGAAGGAGCGTTGTGTGCATCGTGCGTGTATGTGTATGTAGGTTGATGATTATTGGTGACCGATGGACGGACAGAAGTAAGAGCTTGGCGTACAGACAGACGCAGGCTACTTGCTTTGCGTACGAGCCTCGTACGTATAGAGATGGACATGTGAGTGACACTCAATGGGGGGAGAGGGGTGTGCTTTTTCTACGTGTCCGTAAATGGTGCCTGTCTTTCTTGTGCTCGCTGGATGCGTGCTTTGCGTGGCGTGGGCGAGGGAGGGGAAGACACATACTGCTTTCCCTGTTCTCGCTGCATGAATGCAAAAGGGAACTCACTGCATGCTTTGCGTGCATGGGGAGAGGAGAATATAACGCGTGGCGTGTGTGTTGCCTGTTTTTCTTGTGCTCGCTTGATGCGTGCTTTGCGTGGCGTGGATGGGAGAAGGGAAGGACACATACTGCCTTCCCTACTCTCGCTGCATGGACGCAAAAGGGGAACACATTGCGTGCTTTGTATGGATACATGGCGTGCTTTGTGAGTGGGGAAAGGGAACACACTGCTGTGTGCTTCTTTGGTGAATGCGTGATTAGATATGAGTAGCCGACATCACTTCATACGTGCTTGTCTGCACGTTTAATACGTAGGGAGAGAGGCGGGTGAGATAGATGACCGATGCGTGCTCACGTGCTTAATGGGAGGGAGGGAGGGACTGATGCGTAGATGCGTGTATGTCTGTCGTGTCGGCCTGTCTGTCTGTGTGTGTCTGTTTTGCCTGTCTGTCTGGACATACATACATTTTTTCGGACGATCTGATGGACGATGGCCAACTAAATGACTGAAGGACATACATATATACGTCTGCGTACTGACCACAGGGTGAACGCACATTCACTCCTCGTCAAAATACTCCCTCTCTCTGGGGTTTCTCGGTTTGCAACCCTACAACCCCAAAAAACCCATACAAGGGATTTTCAATGCGAGCGAAGCGAGTATTGGAAATCCCTTGTATAAGTACTACTGCCCAAGGCGCAGCCGGGCGGGGAAACCGCACTCAATATTTACGTGGGGGCCAGCCCCCAGCCTCCGCGTCTCAGCGAAGGCGGGCTCTCTTATATTCTCGAGAACGATGGGTCAGGTGTGTTGCCGCCGCGGTGTGCTCGGCAGGAATAAGTCGAAGGTCAAGCCATACGCTCCGGATGACGATGAAGACCTCCAGGACAACAACACGGATGCGGATGAGAAGCCTGGTTGTGCGACTGACAGACGCCAAGGATATGACGATCTGTCCGAGGCTACCAGCCGCATTGAGCTCTCCGTCAGCTGTTTCGACCCCACCGTACAGAAAGGCTCCATTCGGCGTGTATTTTGTGCCGTGGCCATCCGAACAGGTCAGCCATGTGCGCCTTGCATCATCGCACGCACGGTCACATGAACTCTTTCTGTCCGCCAGAATCTGATGAGGGGGAGTGGGTTTCCCTGGGCCCCGCGAGACAGGCGTCTGTGGACACCAACCGGCAGAGCCTGGACTTCCAGCCCCTCGCCGTGGCCCTCTACCGATTCAACGCCACACAACACCTACGGTGCATGAGTGAATGCATTCATGCGGACGGAGGAAGCGGACCCGGGGGACACACAGAGCACGCGCTCGGGCAAGGGTCACTCCCACTGCGCCTTCTTTCTGTGCGCATGTATGTATAGGTTTGATTTGTATGAGGAGAGTAGCGCCTCCCAGCCGTCAGGCGAGCGGCTGTTCTCTGCTGAGGCTGAGTGCGAGGTGTCTCACCTGGTGGCCAGCGGCACCCTCACTCTGCCCCTACGGCCGTCACACACCACCCAGGCCACCCCTGCCCGCCACGCAGACGAGGCAGAAGGCGAGGAGGACGAGGATGAGGATGACTACTTTGTGTCGATGCGGGCCAAGCACAAAGCTAAGAGGCACGACGAGCTCATCGAGATCGATGTCCGCTGCGTGGAGGCCAAGGGCAGCAACGACCTCATCAGCATGCACATACGCCCCCCCTTCGCCCGGCGGGGGGACAGCTGTGTCATCTCGGTGTGCAAGTGTGTGGACGAGCAGCTGCGGAAACAGATAAGGGACCAAGGGCCTGATGCCGCAGAAGACGCCCTGGACCGCGTGGACGCATCGCGAGCAGCGTCTTGTTTCCACCCTGTGCTGACCAGCGAGGTGTTGACGGCCCGGCAGCCGTCTTTCCATGCAGTTTTGCCGGTCAAGTGGGTGGTATCGGCTCACGACTGGGATGGCAAGTCGGTCTACAGCCCCGAGACCTGCGTTGGCCTCCTCATGCACACCAGCAACGTCCCACCAGACAAGGAAGGCGCGCTCGAAAATCGAACGTGAGATGCGTGGACGCACCGAGCCAGCCGAGAGATGCCATTAATTGTGAGGGTGTGTGTGTGCAGCAAGTGTCGGCAGCCGATGTGCAAGCACCTGACTGTGGCGATGGTCACATGCGGTGCTCTCAAGAAATGCTCTGTCGCCGGGTGGGTGGATGGGAAGGAAGCAACATTGGGTGGGAAGAATTATCACCGCGTCTGTCTGTCTGTCTGTCTGGCGTATAGCATATCCATCAAAGCCTCTGTCTTCGCACTGAGCCAGCGCAATGGCCTTCATCGTACACAGGCCAAAGCGCAGATAGAGAAAATCGAATTCGAGAAGCGGTGGGAACCATCATACACACCATGCAAAAGAAGAGACACGATCATTGTGCGTCTGTGGAAGATCCTGTGTGTTCTCTCTCTGTCGTGTGCTTGCAGAGTGACTTTCCTGGATTTTATCCACTCGGGTGTGAAGTTGGGTCTCTTGGTGGCCATCGACATGACGCAGAGTAACAGGCCGCCAGTCAACGGTGCGTCGCTGCACCGATATGAGGAGGAGGGCGGCAACGCTTATGAGCAGTGCGTGGAGGAAGTGGCCACGGTCATGCACCGCTACCTGGGTACATCCACATATACACGCATCAGAGAGAGACACGTCCTCTGTGTGCGGCCGGAAACCGCAGATAATGGCCTCATCGCTCCGTACGGATTTGGAAGCAAGTAAAGAAAGGAAGCGAATCTGCCTGCGTGTTTTTCAGCTTACCTCTCGGCTGAGTCCATGTGTCTTGTTTGTGCGTGGGTTGTGTTGTGTTGTGTGTCCTGACAGGCTGCCGCCCTCCAGCTACACATCGCACTGTTTCTCGCTGAAGGGCTGCTACTTCAGCCCCATGGTCAGGGGGGCACAAGGTATGATACCACATGTAACAAGGCGGGCCACATGCGTGAGGCAATCAGTGTATCGATCGCTTTTCCTGTACGTTCGCTCCCACCCTCCATGGCCATGGATGCATGTAGGTGTGTTGCAGGCGTACCGTCACGCCCTCAAGCACACGTGGTTTTCCGGCCCCACACTGCTGAGGCATATCGTCAGCATCGCAGGCAGCTGGGCTGCCACAGAACAGCACACCGAGAAGTACTGGGTCTTGCTCATACTTACGGACGGGTGTGCAACAAACACAACAAAGCCTCCATTCATGAGTGTCATGAGTGCAAACAAGCGTATTTGTCGTGCTGTGCTGCAGCGACCTTTCTGATTGGGACCTGACGAAGGAAGAGATACAGAAAACCGTTGACCTGCCTCTATCCATCACTATAGGTAGGAAGTAGGAGAGCAGCAGAACTCGTTGCAAAGGCGAGCAGCAGCAGCTTGTGTGATGTGATGTGATGACTTGCCTCTTACTTACCTCTGTCTGGCTGTCCTCAGTCTGTACTGACCACGGTGGCATGAAGAGTGGCGACGGCTTGGATGCGAAAATCATTGAGATGCGGCAGGCATCAGACAGAGGTGAGTGGAGAAGCAGAAAGGCACAACGCACCTCCTTCCTTGTTGTTGTCACACAAATCTGCATGCCACGTCCTATCTATGCATGCTCAATCCATATGTGTCTGTGTGTCAGTATCTCTGCACCGCCATCCCTCCCGAGGGCCCAACATAGCAGCCGATGTCCTCAACTCACTACCAGGCACACCACCCAGACGTTACACGACAAACCCTTCCCACAAATCTGTCTCTCCCCGCGCTTCATTCAGGTGAGATGACATCCTTCTACGAGCGCATGTCCATCAAGCCATCGAGAACCAAGCCCGTCCAGAAAACACACACGCGTGATCGGCGAACGCAGCGAAGGGGAAGGGGCCGCAGCAGATCCGTGTCAAGACACCAGAGCGAGGGACAAGATGCCGAAAGCATGAGCGTTCCCTTCGACGATGCCACCATGCCATCATTCTTGCGCATGCAGGTGAATTGGCACCGCCTTTGCCGGCGCGACAGTCTCCTTGTTTCGTTCAGATGCTGAGTACTGCTCGGGATGCCGTTGCGATGGGACACGAGAGGATGGAGGTCATGTCAGTGCTGAAGAGGGCCCCTTGTGCCGACGTCAAGTGGCTGCTCGACGTACTCACCGACACTGGCGGTGAATGATTCCCTCAGACACAGCAGCCAGGAACCCAGTCCACTCGGGACTATGCGTATGTCTCCTCATTCGGCACACCACCCCATTGCTGTTGCTGTGGGTGTTGTTCTCGGTGGACTTTTGGTAGCGGCTGGTGACACGTAGGGCAGAGCTCCTCGTACAGGCCCACTCCAGCACCCTCAACCGGAGCTTCCTCTTCATACTCTTCTGGGCCTCTGACGGGAGGCGCTGTCACTTCTGGGGGCGGGGGGTTGGTGAGCTCCTCTGCTCTGGTAGCCCACAGATATGCATATAGTTTCTTGAGACGGGCGTAGTAGCCCACGGCCAGGTCGGCACGCCACCGATCTACATCCTGTGAAAGAAACAGCAGTTTGCAAAGATGTCAGACAGTCACAGGTGTGTGTATCTGTGCTGTATATGTGTGTATTGTATATACGGCCGTCTGTGAGTGTCTGTCTACCTTGAATGTTCCTCTGAGAAATTTGCACAGCTGGATTGTGTGGTAAAACTCGTTGCGGACGTCCTATTCAACATTGACAGCCACCACGATTGTATACATATCATACGGGTGCATCCGGAATAGATTCAATTCGTTCTTGTGCTGCACTTCCTTCCTCACCTCAGACGGCAGCTCCAGTCGATACGTGGTCGGCGTCATCCCACCACTACAGCCACAGAGACACGATAGATACGTGCCCACTTACGCACGCATACAAGCAAAGGCTTGTCTGTCTCTGTGCTCAGCCTGCTTACGTCCATATGTTGAGGTAGAGGTGCATGTGGTCTCCCGGCGCCTTGTTGCGCGGTGCATGCAGGTTCAGCGGGCGAGACAGATAAAAGGCAGGGTAGCCAAATGGACGCTCCAAGTGAGCCCCCTCTGCCTCATCGGTCTCTGATGCCGATGAGGCCTCACTCCCGCCCTCCTTCTTGGCTGCTGGCGCACCGATGCCGAGGTCGATCGCTGCCGCATCCGTCAACTTGACCACTATACCCTGATGAGCACAACGACCATATCATGCACATACACCTTGCAACCAAGAGAGAAGAGGGCATGACACTGTGTGTGTCTCTGTCTTACGTACGTAGCGTGATATGATGACATTGATCTGAACGATCGGGTTCTTGGGCGCCTCGTCTGTGTGTGTGTCGACGAGGAACATGCGGCAAGCGTCGGGCCACTTGAAGTATGCCTCATACACCACAGGGATGTCCACCAGGTTCTTCATCATGATGCGGGCCACCTTGTCATCCATTGTCACTGGCTGCGACGTGGCGATGCTCGCGATAATCGCATTCTTCTTACGGGGCTCCTTCAGTCGACGAAGCAGACGCAACCGAATACAATGCCCGACCTGACATACGTCAACCACATGAACGGCGCGTGAAAGCATAACGGACAATCCGTTTCCATTCTCCTGCGGACCATTTCATCTGTAACTCTGAAGAGTGGCGACTGGCTGGTGGCGTCGGCGGGGAATGAAGGCGGCACGCCAGGCTTCTCGGCCACATACCACTCCAACAGCTTCGGCGGCACCGATGCCCCCAATATCGACAGCTCCTTCATCCGCACCTCACGGCCTGGCTCCAGCCGCCCCTCAATAGCCACGGGGAAGCGGTCGGCCAACATGCGGTCTTGTTTCGCCTCAAGGGTGCCTTTGCCCTCTCCCCCCTTCTGCTTGAGCCCATCCGCCTCGCTGCGCTTCGCGGCATGTTTGGCGCGTGCATCTGAGGGTGGTCTTTTGCCCTCCGGCACCTCTTCTGCCGTCTCAATTTCACCAGCAAGGAAGAGCGCCTGTCGTGTGGCTTTGAATGTTGGTCTCTCGAGCTGGCAGTCACAGGGCCGGTCGCCGTGGATAGGACATCCCTCGAGGAAGTCGATCCGCCGACGGCCCCTGAGGGAGACACCATGGGACAAACGAACAATGCAAAGTTTGGCACCTGGTCTGTCTGTCTGTCTGTCTCACCCTGCTTTTCTCCTGAGGTCATCCTCTTGCATGAGTGGGTCCACCTCACTCACAATGTCCTCCTCTTCCTCTTCAACCTCCTCAACCTCAACCTCGCCCCCCTCGCCATCGCCCCTCTCCATCTGACGGATCTCCTCCCTGCTGTAACTCGCCAATGCCACCAATATACCATACATCAGCCGCAGCGAATCGCAGCACGTCAGGCACTCCTTCAGGTTTCCGAAGATGACGTCGAATGTCTCCTTCTTGACGCGGACTTCGAGCGTCATGCCCTTCCTCCTCACACCCGACAACCTCTTGGCCATGATGGTCTTGAGCACCAAGCCGCCCCGGTCACACAGGCGAATGGCACACGGCTCGTTGAGCAGCTGCAGCAGAAACTCCCGCTCCTGCCCGTCCACGGGTATCTTGATGCGAAATGTCCGCGTACGGAGAAGAGAATTGGCTGGCGTATGCCGGTGGACCACTCGGTCCCAGCTGACTTTGGACTTCTCTTTCTCCTTCTCGACCTCGACTTTCCTCTTCTGGTCTGGCAACTCGGCGAAGGGCGGCAAATCGGGATCTGAGACGCACCGCACAACGCGCACGAAATCCCATGCAATGCCATCTCTCTCAAGCTCGGTTACCGAGAACGAGAACGTTTTTTATTGTCCATCGGTTCCAATCCATGGCTCATGACGCGTCCTCCTCGTCAAGTCCTGTCAACGTTCTTCAGTTTGTGAAGCGGCCCCCAGTCTCCCCCAGTCTCGGGGCGAGCTCCACGTGAGATCACCGAATATGAATTTGAACCAGCACGTGTCATATAGCGTTGAGGCATACATTGCGTCTCTATGGGTGAGCTACAAGGACGACAATAACCTTCCCAATATGACTGTCTTCATCGATTTTCTGTGTGTGGAATGTAGGAGGAACACGCCATTCCACGCTGGCACAGACGCCTCTATGCCGGTAGGTACACAGACCCACACAATCAACATACGTTAACAGGACTGGCATGCATCCCGGGACGCGTGTCTTCACTCTTGTCTTTCCCTTCCCCCACCCAATTCATTCATTCAGAAGCGCACTTCACCTCCACACCCAGCCACGGCCGTTTATCGGCATCGAACAAGGGGCGTGATAGGACCCACTTCAGGGTACGGGACCCTCTGCCGCATTACAGGAATAGGAGGAAAATTGGTGAGTGATCTCTGCACAAGTTGGCCTTGTATTGACTTTGTCATGTCTGGTGTGTGCAGAGCAGGAGGGTCATGAGAGGGCGTTGATGGTTTTGATCAAGGAGGCAGAGTGCCTCAGAAGCGGCAACGCCCCAGTGCAGCGGGTCATGCGGTCCGTCGACTACCGTGAATTCTGTCTCAGGCGGCTGGAGCTCCTCAACGAGGCGTACGCCAACAGGGCCATCGACGAGTGGCACGCACAGTCGGAGCTTCGCGACGTGTTGCTGGAGCTGCGGCTGTCGACGTTAGAAGTAGTCGAGGCCATCGACGTGTGGCGCAAGTGTCTGCGGCCAGGCCGCAAGAGCCCGTTAGCGGTGCCCTGGCTGGTGGAGCAGAATAGCATCCAGGCGCAACATGGCGACGGTATGCAAGCTCTATTCTGTACGCAATGATTGTGGCAATCCTTTGCTGTCTGTCCTGCAGACTTGAGGCCGCAGAACTATCTGCTGAAGATGACGAGGGACACGTCATGGCTTCCGTCCAGCGCCCTCTCGCGCCTCATGATGTTCTCTGCAAAATCAGACCCCTTCTTCGTCACGTCATCCGCCCCCGGCACCCTGTCAGCGGCCGTCACGCCAAGCAGCGCCACGCAGCACCAACGCCAAAAGACCACCAGAGACACATCCAGGCCGGCCACTCGCGCCGCGCCGTCTCAAGCCGCCTCCAGGCCAACAGGTGGCCCCCGGGTCAGCAGGACGGCCCAGAGTTGGCAGCAGAGGCCCGCGGCTTTGCCGCTACAGCCGTCTCTGCTCTCCCGCATCCATGCGGCAGAAAGCATCATGCTGCTCGAGAGGGCCCGAGAGAAACTGAGCGGCGGCGCTGGGTCGAGACAAAGCGCGAGAGAGCGACCTAGAAGTGTGCTGACCTTCTCCACTAAGCTTGAAGCTGTGCCCTCTCCCGAGCCAGGTACCTACACAGATGCACTGACATCAATGAGGATGAGCTGGACCCTTGCCCCTTCTCCCTTCGTCAGTTCCCGCGAGTGCTGAGCCTACTGAGGCCCCAATCGAGGCAGGGACGCCACTGAGCCTGCTCCCAATCGAGTGCACCACCAGCGAAATTGCGGACATTTTCCGCCACTATCTCGAGCATGTGGATGCCTCCCTTGCCAATTCTCTGCCGCCGTTGGGGGAGTGGGGGCCCGCGACGGCCAAGCACGGCGGGCAATTCTTCTGGCTCACCACAGCTGGCACTGGGGAAAGGGGAAAGAAGAGGAGGATAGTGGGGTTGGCAGTGTTCCGAAACGAGAAGACCCTCTCTGTCGTCTGCAAGGTATACCACCTCTCCGTCGCCAACACAGCCATGCTGCTCGACCACGACCACCACCTACACTCTACGCGGACAGAGGTCATGTGGCCAGAGGTGCTGTCCGATGCAGCAGCCACGGTGCGGCAGTACATTTTGCAGAAGCATGACGTGAGCAGCATCCGAGTGACGTTGGTGTGCCAAGACCTGCCTTCGGGGGAGTACAAGGTGGACCCTGCTGTGGAAGGCGCCTTCAAGAGTGCCGGCTTCAAGTGGTACCAGATGACAAATGTGGCCGGCGGCCGACGGGTGGTCATGAACACGACACGGAGAGACGACGACCTGCTGGAGGACACCGTGGCGGCTGCTGGCAGTGGGGGTGACGATGACACCCCGACGGCCCTGTCGCTTTGCGTGTGCACATCGGTGGTCCATGTGGAGCAGGGGGAGTGCCGGGCATTGCTGGATTCACCACACGCGATGTCTCTGTCGAGCCCTCTTGTGGCGCATGAGGGCATCAAGCGGTTTACCAAGCAGCACCCAGCGTCTCAGCAACTCACCTTAATGCTAAGGCTCAGCCGCTTGCATCATCCAGAAGTGGCCTCTATGGTGGAGACCGGCCCGCTACAGCCAGAACCATCATCCGATGACGAGACAGCAGCCATGGGAGGGGTGTTCCACCATGGCCGGGAGGGAGTGACGGTGAAGCTGTGTGTGTCTGTGTCTCGGTGGGGGTCGCCGGCGTCCGAGCACGTGGGCAGCAGCATGCGGCTTCACGCCAGAATGAGCGCATTCCAGGACACAAACGTCTTCTTCGTCGAGACGAGAAACGATGAAATCGTCCTCGCAATCGCCAAGGCGGCAGACACAGAGGCGGAGGAGACACCATCCCCCCTGTCAGCGTACGAGCACTACAAGAGTGTCATCAAGGGTGCCGCGGCAGAGATGGACCACGACCACTCGGAGGACTGCGAGGTCATCCTGCCCTGCACAGCCTTTACGGCTCACTGTGTGGTGGCGAGCAGTGACGGGGGTGAGGGTGGCAGTGTGGGTGTGTTGGAGCAGGTGACGGGGCGGCTTGATTTTGGCAGCCGGCTGGAGGGGGCGTTGAGTATGCCGCATTTCAGGGACGCAGGCCACGTGCATCGTTTGGTGGGTGGGAGGGTTGTGGTGGGGGTGTGCCACAGTGAGGTGGGCCTGGGGCTGCCGCTGATGGTCCTCACTCTATGAGCTCGGGCTATGAGGGAGGGTCGTCCCGTGTGGGCACCCGGGGTGGGTTTGCTCGTGGGCTGGCGGTATGGATACCGTACGATACGTGCATTGCATTCAACTCAACGCGTTGATTGGTTGATCGATACGATACAGACAGACAGACAGACAAGTATATATAAACACACGTCCTCCCTCCCTCCCTCTCGTGTCGTCAAAGGAACCACACACACACTCGTGGTCGATCGGCCAGGACGCCGGCCAAAAGGAACAAATGTATTGACACACACAATACAGACAGACAGATGGATGCCATGCCGGCTAGACATTCTACATACTTGCACAGCACACACCACGTGCAGACATACATACAGACAGACAGACGGACAGACAGACAGACAGACGGGGCAGGGCAGGGCAGGGCAGCAGTGGGGGTGGGGGGTGGCTGTGCGTGGCTGGCGTATATCGACTTGTGACCTGCGCTCCTGTCTATGTATGCCAAACACGGACGTGTGTCTAATAGTCTGTCTGGTCAATCAAAACAGGAAGAACCAACCCGTCCATCCCATCGAATACATCGACCTCACCCATCCATCGATATGATAAAGATAAACAAACACACACAGCGCATGGATTGGCTTGGCGGCTGGCTACTGCGGCCGGGCCGCTCCCTCCCTGCCCCTTGAATGTGACTGACTACCATCCATCCATCCATCCATGTGTCCGTCCATCTACTCGGCCATGGTCGGAACGAACTCCTCCTCCTCGCCCTCCATACCTAAACCCCACCCGACAGACACAAAACACCATACAACATGTTATGTATGCAGCCACGCATAACATGTTGCTCATCCATCCATCCATCCATACATCCACATATATGTACCTACCTTGTTCCTCCTCCTCCTCCTCTCTCTGCTCTTGGTGTTCGTCGTCGTCCTCTGCCTCCATGCCCTCCTCCTCCTCCTCTATGCGATCGTCACCTGCCAACCCGGAGCTATAGTCCACATCCATCAGCTGTGACGATACACATGCTGCGCCAGCTGGGACCGCGGGGGCGGCAGCAGAGGAGGCGCCACGGTTGCCGCTGCTGCTGCTGCCGCTCATCACAGGTGCCACCCTGTAAACGACACCCATACATACAGGACGTTAAGGACCATGGACGGCCATTGGCCAGCAAGGTCAGTCGCTCCTCACCTGATATCGTCTTGGATGCTGGTGATGGTGATCTTCATCATCGATGCCGCGTCGCTGTCCTGCTGCCCCACACCCTCGCCATATCCCAGGCCGTCGCGCTTGTTGCCGCCCCGCTTGCTGGGGTGTGAGTACATGGGCAGGGGCCGCTTCTCACTGCCCATGAGTGAGGCCAGTGATGTGGTCGATGACGCGTTGCCGCCGCGGGACGACGGCGGGGTGAAGGGGCCGCTCGTCGGGGGCGCCGCGGACTCGTCACCTGTGGACACGCGGATGGCAGGAGTGAGTCCTCATGTGCATGGGTGTCTGTCTGTGCAAACATGACTGACTGACTGACTGGGCATGTATGTACCGCCGAGCCGGAATATGCGACGTGCGTGGACAGCGCGACACCTGTGTGACCACAAGAGAGACAAACCCGCACGCACACACATACATACAGACAGCACTCACAGCTGCCTGCCTCTAGCTGTGAGTGCTGTGTCCCTCTCTCTGAACGCGTCTGTCTGGATGAATCGAATGGCGCACCATACCATGCTTCGATGAATCCGCCGGCCTCCTCCGCCAGGTAGGTGCGCGAGAGCGGCTCTCCGCCTTTCTTCTGCTTGAACGACCCACGCCAGCTCTGCTCATATGCACAATAAGACACACCCTTCACCTACGGACAGACAACGACACACAACAAACCGAGCAAGCAACTTTAGTCAATCAACTCACGGACAGACAGACAGACCCACATCCCATCTGTCTCTCCCTGGGGCCAAATCACGTACGTACGTACGTACGTACTTTGGGCAGCAGTGCGATGGTCTTGTTGATTTCCTCGCTGTTGTCCAGAGGCGGCTCCTTCACCGTCTGCCGCACGTAGTCCTCCAGCGACGCGTGTGCAGGGGGGAGCTCGTAACCCCCCTTCAACAGCTCACCGCCCCCAATTTCTATGTGCGTGTGCGACTCGTCCTCATTGCCCGCGTCCCTGCTGCTGCTGGCCGCTGCAGCGGCACCACCAGCGGCACCACCAGCGGCACCGCCGGTCATGCTGCTGGTGGTGCCGTTGCGGGCGCGTTTGGATGGCCGTGACGCATCGGCGGTATCGCTGTCGACTACTTCTAGGTGCTGCTTCATCATCTCGATGGCACGGACGGCACGACGACGGGCACTGAGGCATGAAGGGACAGGACAGTCGGAGAGAGGGAGATGAGAGAGGGTGTAGGTGGCTCTGTCTGGTCTGAGTGTGTGTGGGTAGGTATAGGTAGGTACCTACCGTTTGAATCCGTGCAGTTTGATGGAGTAGGATTTGACCCTCTCGGAGTCGCCGCTCCTCTTGGTCGCTACCCAGGCCTTGTTATGCGTCACGTACCGCACACCCGACACTTGCTGAACGAACAACACACCAAGGAAGGAAGGCACACAGACAGCAACCAACGCACACCACAAAGAAAGAGCCAAAGACCGACCCTGTACATACAGATCTATCTATCTATCGCCTTTTCACTCCACCCTCCCTCCCTCCCTCCCTCCCTCCCAAGCCATGCATGGCCTTCCTACCTACCTTGTTGGCCTTGATCATAGCGACAGCCTCCTGCACGGCCTGGTCATCGTCATGCGCCGGCTCAGCCAGCCCCGCCACCCAATACTCGTCCTCACGCATCGGACGACCAACGCCATGGTGGCGACCCTTGGACCCGCCGCCCTTCCGCTTGCCGTCGCTTGAAGACGATGCCGATGCCGCCACTGATGCTGCCGCTGATGCTGATGCAGCCACAGCAGCTGGCTGCTGGTGGTAGTGGTGGCCGTTGACCTGCGGAACCTCGCTGCTGGCCTGCGATGCACCGGTGGGTGAGACGCCCCGCTTGCGTGAGCGCGTGTGCGCCGATGGGGGGAGGGTGGGGGAGGGGGGGGAGTGGTGCTGGTGCTGGGGGTGGGATGGTATGAGGCCCTCGAGACGGTCCAGACGGGCCAGGATGGAGCTGCACGAAGAGGTGAGGGCGCGCAGATCATCCGAAATGGCGGATGCGGAGGGGTCAGGGGCGGGGGTGCATGGGCTGAAAACCAAGGAGAGAACAACAGGACAGACAGACAGATGCGCGTGCAGTGGGCCTTGGAAAAAGTGTGTGTGCGTGTGTGTGTGTGTGTGTGTGTGGTGGATCTGTCTGATTCACAATTACACGTGTGTACATTCGTTGGCGCAGCAGCTGCATGTGTATCTGCTGCATCACGGCCCTCTTCTTGTGCTCAAACCAACGGCTACCCAAGTCAATCAACAGCTCACGCTGACAATCAATCAAATCAAAGGCAAAGACATCACACATCCATCACACGATAGACAGCCGTGCTGGTAGGCCCTTCTCTGTCTGTCTGTGTCCGTTCCATCTATCGCTCACCCCGGGCAGCAGCGGCGCGTTTGGGATCGAAGTGAGCACTAGATGGGGCCACCACAGCCTGGCCTCCTCGCCCACGCCCCCGCCCGCCCCGCACTCGACAGCCATCGAGGCGTACACTATGTGGAGCCGACAGTTGACCTCCTGCGACCGGCCAAAGGGCTCGATGGCCGCGTGGTGATTGAGGAACGCCAGCTCGTTGCCGCCGCTCTGGGCGTCGATCTCGGCCATGACTACGGCGGCATTGTGTTGAGTCGACCTTGTGATGAGCTTCAGCGGCATCTTGAACCCCTGCAATACACAACACACGCAAAGGCGTCCATCCATCCATCCATCCATCCATCCATCCGTGTGCCAGTCTGTCTGTCTGCCGGTCATCTCCTTTCTTTCCGCACCATGAGGTTGTGTTCGGCAGCTGCAGCGGCCGCTGCCGCCTCGACTGTGGTGGATGACGCCTGTGAGAGATGTGAGGGAGGGGTCAGGCGCAGCAGACCGGTGTAGTAGCCCAAAATGACTGGACGGGGCGACGCCGGCACAGGGGCGCCGAAGTATCCCACACCTGTCAATCAGTCAGGCAAAAGTAAGAAGATGTGTGTTGTGTGCGGTCCTTCCGTCGGTTGCCCCGCGTGTGAGCGGTTGGTGGCTGGCTTTGTGCGTGCGTACCATAGCATTTCTGGTCAGGTGGCGTAGTGAGGCGCACATGGTGCGTGGGGTCCTTGATCTCCACCAAACGAATGGCCGGGGGCTGACCGACCGCTGTGATTGATGTACACAACACAACCATCGATGGATGACCCACACACACAAACACAGAACACATGCACTCACTGCACATCCCTGTCTGTCTGTTTCCATGCAGCTTAATTGTGCTATTCCCTCCCCTGTGTAGGCACCTCTCTCGCCCCCTTGTTGCAGGCAGGCCAGCAGCTCTCCGCGCAGGTTGGGGTCGCCCTGGCCATCCGCTGTCAGCCCCAGCGATGCCGCAGACACAACTACTGGCGGGTGAAAGGATGACGACCCGGGGCGGGGCATCGCTGGGCACATCACGGGATTCCATAACGCAGCCGGCAGCTTCGTTATGGTTTCTATCGCCATCTGCGAATCGGCCAACACAAACTGACCTGCAATCACATTTCAGACCAGAGCACAGCACGCCAACAACACATACATCGTTTCGGGCCGTCTATGCTGTGTTGTGTATATCTGTCTGGGCTCTATTGCGTACGTTTGATGCCGAAGCGGTGCCTCTGCGCAGGGTCCCGCAGCAGATCAGCATACGAAATGGGCACCAAAGGTCCATAGCTCATCCGTGGCGGCGACGGATCCATGGCTGGCCTGCCCGTCCGCACCTTCTACACCTCTGCGATTAGCGGTTTCACGGAACTCTTCCCCTTGCGACCTGGTGTGTTTCAATCGCAATTCGTCTCTCGGGCTGGCGTATGGAGTGCTGGCCATCTGCCAGTGCGCTGCTCTACTGCGTCGTGACCTTGACAGTCATCCCATCATCAGCCTTTCATCTCGTCCAGCCGCCGCCATTCTACCTCAAGGCTGCTGGCACAGCGAGATCTCGCGTGTCAAGCCTCGCATCAGCCTCGACCGAAGGTGAGCAGCTGTCTGGATGAATGGCAATGAATCGTCGCATGACTCTGGTGTGTCCATCACTCACTCCCCAGGTGCTGAGGGCGTTGTGAGGCGCAAGGTGGTCTTTCTGGGGACGCCAGACGTCGCTGCGCTCTGCTTGCAAAGGATCCACAAGGCGGCTCAAGAGGACTCGAGTGGGTTTGACCTGATGGGTGTGGTGACCAACCCGCCTGCACCAGTCGGCCGCAAGCGCACGGTGGTCCCGTCGCCAGTGCAAGCATATGCAGAGGAGAACGGCCTGCCCGTCTGGGCGCCCGACAAGCCGTCCGATGAGGCCTTCTTGAACGAAATGGAGGCGCTGTCGCCCGACCTGTGCATCACCGCGGCCTATGGCGGATTCCTACCACAGCGCTTCCTCGACATACCTGAGTGAGTGATTGAGGGGCATGAGGGTGGAGGGGAGTCAGTCAGTCGTGCATTGCAATGCATTTGAGCAATATATGTTTGGCTGGCATGTGTGATTAATCGATGGCTGGTGCGGTGCTCCCTGAGGTATGGGACCCTGAACATCCATCCCAGCCTGCTGCCCAAGTACCGAGGTGCAGCCCCTGTGCAGAGGGCGCTCGAGGCGGGCGAGGCCGTTACGGGCGTGAGTGTGGTGCGAACCGTCCTCAAGATGGACGCAGGGCCGGTGCTGAAGCAGATAGAGTACCCCCTCACGGGCGACGAGACCTGTCCTCAGCTACTGCACACACTCTTTGAGGTGAGCGGTGCACAGCAATGGAAATCATGTATAGAGAGAATTTATGTGTGTGTGATGGGGGGGTCAGCTGGGCACCGACGCGTTGCTGGATCTGCTGCCGTCGGTGTGGAGGAGGGAGGCGCCAGCACAGCCACAGGATGAGAGCCTGGCGACAAAGGTCTGCATAATGCACGTATGCATTGACACAAATGGAACACCCGTCCGCCCCCCACACTGGTGTGTGTGTGCATGTGTGTGTGTGTGTGTGTGTGTGTATGACAGGCGAGGAAGCTGACAGCGGATGAGGGCGAGCTGCGCTTCAACAGGGAGACAGCAGCAAGCGCACACAACAAGTAAGCCGAGCCACAGGCGGCCACGCAGGCAGACAGGGGGGAGGGAGGGAGTGAAGGAGTGAAGGAGGAGGTCACAGCCACCTGGCGTATACGTACATATGCAAAATCATTCAGGATCCGGGCCTTCTCTGGGTGGCCCGGTTGCTGGTCAGAGTTCACTCTCACTAGCGGCAGTGACGACGACGCACCGCCACAAGACACAGAGACGCTCAAAATGAAGCTGTTATCCAGCCGGCTGCTACGTGGTGGTCCGTCCTCTGCCTCTGACGGCAATGCATCGTCAGCGCCCCCATCAGCCGACCGGCTCATAGACCTGCAGGGTGACGCACTCAAGGTGGGCAGGCAGGCAGGCCGGGGAAAACGACCCACGTAATTGATGCCTGCTGCTGAGCTGAATATGCTGGTGTGCATACCAACCATACCTGCCTGCTTCAGATCGTGTGCTTCGACGGCAGCGAGCTGGGCATCACGCAGCTGCAGCCCCAATCCAGAAAGGTAAGGTAGGCCGTTGTGAAGTGAGTGAAGTGCGGTGTGTGTGTGAGTGTTGCGTGTATGGCTGCTGTATGTCTGTCTGTGTGTGTGGATGCATTGCAGGCTATGGGTGCGAAGGCCTTCTGGAATGGGCTGCGAGGGCGCTTGGTGCGGTGGGTCGGAGCAGAGGGGTAGACAGACAGACAGGGGGGATGCATTTGTTTCATTTCAGGCCAGCTGGACGTGCATTGCCTGCCTGTGGTGATGGAGGGAGGCAAACAGACTGTATGTAATGTGTTGGTCGATGTGACGGTGTCAACAACAATCGCTCTGACCGTGGCTACTTACTTACACAAGAGTGAATGAATGACTGCACACAGCACAGCATATCCATACGTACGCACCAAGTGAGTTCGCCGCAGACCGACATGCAATGCAATGCACTCTTGTCAGTCAGAATGAATAGATGAAATCACACATGTATGTGTGTGTGTATGTCTGTCTGTCTACACAAGCCTTCCTTGTACGTACAAATACATACACACCACATGACGCACATGCACACCCACCTGTCGACCTGTCAGCCATCCATCCATCCATCCATTCAGCTATCCATCCATCTATCTACTCAGCCCAGCCCCGCTGGCTGTGTGCATTCAATAGAGGCTGGTCTGCTTCATGATAGAGAGGAACTCCTCCTCGTTGACTGAATGAACCAAAACACACACACACACACACAGCGAGTTGGGCAAACAGCCACTTTTCATGTGTGTGGATTGGATCGGTCTTACTTTCGCCGTCCATGTCTTTGTCGAACTCGTCTATCATGGCCTGCAGCTCGTCATCGGACAAGTTCTCACCCTAACACATCACATCACATGACATCCACAGAGTGCACACCACACATGCATGTATCGACCCATCCATCCATCCAATCCCATCCACCCAGCAGCCATCCCATCCAATGCATTGATCGATCAGACAGACAAGATGCCTCCCTCCCCCTTGTGTGTATCCTGTGCGCACCCACCCACCCCCTCCCACCAGTTCCCTAGCGACACGCCGGAGGTTCTTGAGCGATATGCGGTCTGCAGCAGACACAAACACACCCATCCCATAGGTAGGCACTGTATGCAGCCGCATCTCCGTCGCCCTACTTGTGTTATCGTCGTCGAAGAGTTTGAACGCCTTGCGGATCTCCTCGTTCGGATCCCTCTCGGCTGTCTTGGTCGTCACTGCACATGCAAGACGAAAAGGGAGGGCATCAATCGTCGCGTCAGCCTGGCGTGTCTTGTGTGCAGGCAGCTGCCTCACTTATTTCCAGAAAGTCGTTGTAGTCGATCTGTCCGCTGCCCGTCTTGTCATACTCCTTCATGAGCTCCAACACGTCAGCCTTCTTGACCTCAAAACCCAACGAACGCATCGCTACCTGACACGAACGAACCACCAGCCAACAAAACCAACGAATGGCTGGCTGGCTGGCTCGGATGGGATGGGATGCATTCACACTCTCCCTGTGTACGCTTACTTTGAGCTCGTGGTAGTCGATTTTGCCGCTCTTGTCCGTGTCGAACAGATCAAACGCCTCCTTGATCTCCTGCATTGGATAAAACATGATGCACACCCGTCCATTCCATGAGTCTGCAGGCCACGCCATGGTTGCAGCGGGTGTGGTGTCGTTGCTGACGCTTTTCTGTTCCTCTGTGATGTCTGCGCGCGTCCTGCCTTTCCTCCTGCCGCTGCCCTGCGGCACCAATGCTGACGAGGCTGGCGGCCGGCTGAAGTGACTCATCTAAGCTATCGATGAGTCACCCAACACTCAACAACGCTATCCACTCGCTTTTTTTCCTCCTTTCTTCATCCCCTCTTTTGGCGAGCTTTTCGTGGATCGCATGGACCGGCACAGCCTCCCCCCAACATCCTGCGGGCGCCGATGGAAGAGGGAGAATGAGCATGTGACAGATCTCTATGTTTGTCGGCCTTTGGAATGCGTCCTGGAACGTGCGATCTTGCATGCAAGCGTTTGCGGTTCCTGGCACTTGTTGACAACCGAAGACGCCCGTGCCCATCCTTTCCGCCCACACCAGAGGAAGATCTCCCCGACAGATCTCACACCATGCGGCCTTCCAACCTTGTCGTCCTTTCCGCTGTTGCTTCCCTCCTCTTCTCAACAGAAGGACAGGCTAACCGTGTGGCATCGATTCATTTCATCGGAGAGAAGATATTCGAAACAGGTATCGTACGGGGTGCAGAGGAAGGCGCCTGACAGAAACCGGCTGCTGCGTGTTGTGTGTGTGCAGGCCTTCAGCTTGACGGCACGGAGGTCGGCGGTCTCTCGGCCATCACATACGATTACGGCAGGGAGCTGTACTACACACTCTCGGACGACCGGAAGGACTACCGCTGGTACACGGCTGGTATTGATGTGAGTGATGACGCGGCAGACGGCCCTCAGATCGACGTCCAGTTCAACAGCGTTACGTTCCTCAAAGCCGGCGAGGGCCAGCCTCCATTCGCGCCAGAGGAGCTGGATCCCGAGGGCCTGACGTTGGTGGGCCCCCACGAGCTGTTCCTGGCTGAGGAGGGCGTCCAGACCGAACTCATCGACCCCTCTGTGCGGTCCTTCTCGCTTGGCGGCACTCAGGACAAGAACCTGTTCGTCCCCCACCCCTACTTGCCCACGGCCGACGAGTCCAGTGGCGTCAGGAACAACGCCGCTTTTGAAAGCCTCACGGTGACGCCAGACCGCAAGTGGCTCATCACAGCGACCGAGAATGCGCTCTTCCAAGACGGCCCGGCACCCACCACCTCAGAGGGGACTTTGTGCCGCATACTCATCTATGACCTCCGCACTCACCTGCCCGTGGCTGAGGACTTTTACTATACCGATCCCATCGCCGAGGAGCCGGAGCCGGCTGACGAGTTCTCGACCACCGGACTTGTGGAGCTGCTGGCTATCAACAACGAGGGGTCGTTTCTGGCCCTCGAGCGGAGCTTCTCGGTCGGCAAGGGAAACAAGGTCCGGCTGTACGAGATACACGTCGACCTTCCGGCTCACAGGACTCTTCGCCGCCTGTTCGAGTCGCTGCCGGCTGTTGAGGAGACACCCGACTTGGCTTCGCTGGCTGTGGACAAGACGCTGGTGTTTGACTTCGACCAGCTGGGCATAGAGCTCGACAACGTGGAGGGCATGACACTTGGGCCCAAGTTGGCCGACGGCAGACACCTGCTGGTGTTTGTGTCTGACAACAACTTCGACCGTGAGCAATTCACTCAGTTCCTGTTCTTTTCTGTCACCTTTGCGGAGTGACTGACTGCATGTGATGTGGTATGCGGTACGGCGGGCGGTTTTTGTAGTAGGGGTGTAGTAGGTAGGGTATGCATGAGATCAAGGGGAAGGAAGGGTCATCCATCAAGTCTATCTAGGCCGCGACGATCGATCGATGGCAAAACATAGCCAGGTGCGGTGCGCAGCCTTTGGTCTTGTCTTGTGCTGTCAAAGTGCATCTACGTTGGTGTGGTGTGATTGGTTTGTGCGTTAGTTAGTGAGCGAAACGAGTGGTTGTCTGTGTGCCTTGTGCACACGTACGTCCATGGTAGACAGACGTACGGAAGATAGCACATTAATTGCATGAACGGTGTTGTCTCAGTGTCGGTTTTGTAGTGAGCACGTCACGTGCATTGCTTTCCGGCTCTCGTATGAATTGATTGATTGACTCACCGATTTGTTGAACGCAACGTCCCCCGGAAGCTCTGTAGCTCTCGCGTCTCGTGGGCCGCTTCGTAGGTAGCAGTGCTTATTCGCGAAGATCTCCGCAAAGGTTGGAGAGGTCCGAGGCACGTTGCCTTGAACAGCACTCGTAGCTAGCAGCTGCAGTCCCGAAGATCTCGTGAGCAGTCCCGCGTTTTAAGCAAGTATCAGCGCATCCAGACCACCATCATGGCGAGTGAGCCGTTCGTGCGTGCTTCGTTGGGCGACTGCCGGTTCTACGAGCAGCGGTTCCCGAAGCCGGATGACTTGGTGATGGTGATCGTGCGCCGGATAGCCGACATGGGAGCGTACGTGTCGTTGCTCGAGTACAACAACATCGAGGGCATGATCCTCATGTCTGAGCTCTCCAAGCGGCGGTTCAGATCTGTGTCGAAGCTCATCCGGGTGGGCAAGACAGAGGTCGTCATGGTGCTACGCGTCGACGAGTCAAAGGGATACATCGATCTGTCAAAGAGGAGGTGGGTGGGCCAGCCAGCCATGTCACACAGACAGACAGGGCGGGGTGTCTTGCTGTGTGTGCACTGGATGCGTGTATGCTATGCAGGGTGTCCCCAGAGGACATTGTCAAGTGTGAGGAGAAGTATTCGATTGCCAAACTCGTGCAGACCATCGTCAGACACGTCGCTCAGGTGCGCTGCACGACTCGACTCGCCTGTGGATGTGGATGTGCGTGTTGTGTGGCGGATGCAGACCAAGGGCATGACTGTCGACGAGCTCAACAGCCGCGTCACATGGCCTCTCGACAGAAAATATGGCAGCGCACATGAAGCGTTCAAGGTATGTATACAGGCAGACAGCCATCGAGGGATCGACCCACATCTATGTGTGAACATTGATGTGTTCCTATGCTGTGTTCAGGAGGCCGTCGCGGAGCCCGATGAGGTGTTTGGTGGTCTGGATGTGGCCGAGGACGTCAAGGAGGCCCTCCTCTCTGACATCAAGAGGCGACTCACGCCACAAGCCATCAAACTGAGGTCAGGGCAGGGAACGCACCGCACATCGATGGATGACCCACTCACTCACTGTATGTGTGTGTGCCCGTCCGTGGCTGCTGTGCTGTGGTGTGTGCAGGGTGCGATTGGATGTGTGCTGTTTTGGCTACGAGGGCGTCACCGCCGTCAAGGACGCTCTCATGAAGGCACACACCATCAGCACAGAGGGGGTACGCGCACACAGAAACGACACCAAAAAACGCCTTGAGGCGGCTGGCGACATCGTGTCCATCTATGTTACTTCCATCCATACGTACACAGCAGGAGATGGAGATGTCAGTGAAGCTGATAGCGCCCCCGCAGTACGTGCTCATCGGCTCATGCCTCGACAGACAACTCGGCATGAAGAAAATGAAAGAGGTCCGCACCCCCCCTCCACTCCCTCTCACTCATAAACATCACGCCCTACACACATAAACGTATTGTGGTGTTGCTGCCTATTTGTCTATCTATCTGTCTGTGTGGCCACCAGGCGATGGATTTGGTGAAGGATGAGATCACAAGACGGGGAGGCACATTCGTGCAGAAATCCGAGGTGGGTGGGCTACACATAGCAGACAGCATGGACACTGGCAGTTTCCCCCTTGCCTATGTTATGTGTGCATCGACTGATCAATCCATCCATCCATTTATCAGATCATCGTGGTTGGCGGTGAGGACGAGCGCCACCTCAACGAGCTCCTCAGGGAAGCGGTGAGATAGATGCCCCAAACCGCACTCACACGATCCACTCATCCCACCAACATTCGGCTGCACTGCACTGCAGGCCGAGGACGAAGAGGGCGACGAAGAGGAGGAAAGCGATGAGGAACAGGTAAAACCGCCCGAACACCACCACACCGCACACTACAGCGCTCACACGCGTCGCGGCTGCGTCTTGTCTTGCAGGACGAGACGATGGGTGAAATCGGCGAGGACGTGCCCGAGGACGAGGTCGAGGGCGAGGATGGGGCCGAGGTGGATGAGAAGGGCGAGGCCAAGGAGGCCAAGGCGACACACCAGGAGAACGGCAAGGAGGACGGCGATGGTGGGGAGGACGGCGAGGACAAGGAGTGAGTCAGCCACGTGGGGCCATCTCGGGTTGGTGGCTGGGTGACTGACTGGCCGACTTACGTACATCAATGCATGCCTGCATGCCTGCATGTCGTGTGTGTCGCGTGTGTGTCGCTGGACTTATTTGTCCGTCATTTCATTCATTCAATCTACAGGACAGGACAAGACAGGACAGGACATGTGTGCATTGGCCCGTTGGTTGGTTCATTGATGTGACCCTCCTGACTTGACGATCGCTTACTCGACAATGCAATGGTGACGTGGTGGCATGGTGGCGAACTTCCAATTGATAAGTTCGCATCAATGCCCTAACGATCCTCGTGAAACATTGTCATTGCAACGCGCACCAACCGCTTTCTACCCTTGCTGTGTTCCCTCCGATGAGTGGACTGCTGGCGGCCATCAAGGCTGGACTTCTCTGGAAGCCGTTGGTCTACAAGACTTACGACTGCAACTTCTTCCATGTCAGCGCACATACAACAGTGCACAGAAAGCTGCACGAACATCCATCCATGTGCCGGCCGCCGCTGCTTGGTTATGTTGGTCTTGTGCTGAGTGCTGCAGACCCCAGGCGGCTGCTACAGGGGCGGCGCATGCATCTATGCGCACGGCGTTGAGGTGCGCAGCACAGCACATGGCTGTGCGGCCGCCCGCGTGTGACGGATGGATGGATGGTGCAGGAGAGGCGCACCTGTCTGGAGAACATGGAGGAGCTAGAACAACTGCGTGGGAAAGGCCTGCTGCCGGACGACATGCCTGGCCTGCAGGCACTTGCTGCTGCTGCTGCTGCAGCACCAGGTGGGTGCCTCACCCACCCACACCACAAACCGCAACGGATGTGTGGATGGATGCGTCAATTTCTTGTGTGCACGTGGTGTGCTGCATTCCCTCCACTCCATCAGTCGCTGGCAGTTCGAGCAGCGGTGAGGCACCCCTGCCTGTGCGCATCCCTGGCCTCGATACCCGTTTCATGGTATATATATTTGCGGTTAGCCAGACAGACTCACAACACATACATACATGTACCCACCACAGCAACCACCTCGTGAAAACCGTGTGTGTCGGTGGGTTAGTTGGTGCAGAGTGCGGAAGGTCGTCGCCCCGGCGGCCAAGTGAGTTCCTGTGCGCACAACGAGACGGTACGCAACGTGACGTGGGGAGAGCGGGCGGGTGCGCCGTCGACGCGCGTGTGTGTGTGTGTGTGTGTGTGTTGTGTGTGTGGTTCAGGGCACTGGTGCGCAGCATGTGAGTGAGATAGCTGAGCATCGCATGCCGACCCTCGAGCAGGCCAACCTCAACCCCACCACCACCGACCCCTCCCCTCCCTCCCGCATCGGTGCACTACTGGCCGACTATGGTCTCGACGCCCAGCACCACCCTACGCTCGCACCAGCCAACGGCAATGACCAGCCGTCGCTCGTGTCAGAGGAGCTCAAGGCCAAGTGGGATGCAGTGAGGCCGGGTCAGCACACTCACACATCATGACGCAGGGAGGGACAGAGGGAGAGGGAAAGGACGCGTGTGTGTTTGTGCGTGTCTGCGTGTGGCGCAGGTGCGACGGGCGGGTTGAGGTTCCACAGCTCTGAGTTGAAGGCACTGCTGGGTGTGGATGCCGACGCCGTCCCCTCGCCGTCCTTCATGCGCATCAAGAAGCCACATGACGCGTGAGTGTGTGCACACACGACCCTCATTCCATGCACTGCCGGGAGGGAGGGAGGGAGGGAGGGAGGGACAATGAATTGACACAACATTCATCCATGCATTTGGGCGCAAGTGTGTATGAATGTGTGACGTACGTGTCAGCACCCGTGTGATCCCGCCCCAAGCGTTGTTCGAGTCACTCATGGATAGCTTCTACAGCAAGGCCCTCAACACCACCGCCTCTCACACAACCCCCTTCCGCCCCCCCATCATAGCGGCCGTGGCCACTGCACCTGAAAGAGCATCACCCAACACACACGACCAGGCATACGTGCTGTGTCACGACCGATACTCGGCTGGGGTGCTCGAGCAGGAGGGCCGTGCGGGGGAGACGGTGGGGTACGCGCGGATCAGAGGGCGGACCAAACTCGTGCTGGCAACAACCGATGCGGACAAGTGAGGGAGGGAGGAGACAGAGGGAGGGCCCCTGACCATGTGTCATCTATCTGTGTGTATGCTATGCAGGTGTACAGTGTCCAATCCCACCCTCTACACTGAGCCCATCCCCCCTGACCAGGCGCCGACAGACGACAGGCTGCGACTCCAGCGAGATGTCCTCCAGCACGTTCCTCAAGAGCCTCAATGCATCCATCAGCTCGACGAGGAGAACATCGATGCCGACCCAGCAGATCATCAGGGACATCAAAGGCTGCCGTGCGGGCGTGGACGACGAGGTATGCAATGCCACACGAAGCACATGCAGTAGCGCACACACACGATCGATGGATGGATGGATGGATGGCTGCAGGTGGCGGTGGTTGACTGTGCGACTGCGGAGGACCGTGATCGTCTGCTGCAGATCCGTTCACCAACGTTCATGGGGGTCGAGAGGGACCACTTCTTCTGGCCCTCGTACGCGGTGTTCATGCCCCTCACGCCAGACGTAGATAGCGCCATCAACAACGGACACACCTCGTAAGCCACTCTCGCCAACGCATACATACATGGACGGCCGGATGGATGGCATACACGACATACATCTGAGGCCTTTGTCCTATGCCGTGCAGGTTCCGGTCCCTGTACCCGTTGCTGCAGCCTCACCTCCCCACAACCAAGCCACGCACACACCCCACACACACACACTCAGCCGCCGACACTCACGCCCCTGCCGCGGCTGGCGCCCACGACATAGCCGATGCCCAGCCGTGCCAGATCGTCTTGCTGAAGCGACGGAAGAAGGTCAAAGGAGCCCAGGGCAGGAAGAAGGGCGACAACAGTAGCAGGGAGCTGACACCAGAGGGGGCGAGGGCGGGGAGTGGGGGGCGTGGCGCTGACGGTGTTCACGGCATGGTGGCTCAGCAAAACGGCCTGCAGCAGGAGGACGGTGCTGGGTCATCGGCCTCCCCGCGTACCCATACCCATCACCCCTCAGCCATCCCCGACGGCCAGAGCGTGCTGCGTCCCATCTCCCCTGCTGCACACGCTCTGATGCGTCCCGGCCAGCAGCGTGGCGGTGTTGAGGAGTCGTTTGGCGGCGGCGGTGGTGATGGTGGTGGTGGTGGTGTGGCCGAGGCGGGGAGTGTGCAGGCACTGATGGAGGAGGAGAGGATCCTGCGGCTGGCACTGCAGGAGCTGCAGCGGAGGAATGACGAGAGCAACAAGAGGTGAGTGAGTGAATCGGGGAAGGAACAGTCAGAGAGGAATGAGACATCGTAGACATCGTCCCTCTCTCTTTCTGTGGCGTGTGAATGGTGGGTCAGGATTGAGACACTCGAGCACGACAAGCAAAGCGCTGAGGACAACGTAGCCAAAGCCAAGAAGGAGTAAGGCAAGCACCGAACGACCAACACAAACACGACTCCACCTATGTGTTATGGTGTGGTGTGTCGTTGTTTGGCTCTGTTGGGTGAAGCCTTCAGAAGTACAAGAAGCTCGCAGCAGTGGCACGTGACGCAGAGCAGAGAAACCGCGACCTCGAGAACCAGTAAGCTGAACACATGTTCTTGCCTCTCTCTCAGCCGTGCCATGTCGGCCGATGGATGCCCGATGTGTGTCTGTGTGGATGGACGTATGTGTGCAGGCTGTTCTTGCACAGAACCGCTACGACAAGGCCTGGGAGGACCCCAAGGGCACCGCCTGGACGAACGAGAGGTACTGCCACGTCAAGAGGGCCCTCTATCAGCTCGAGTCACCTGTCCGTCGCACCAAGAGCCTCACCAAGAAGCTCAAATGCTCCTCATGTAACACCCACCTGGTACGCCATAGCAATGCAATGTGCCCGGTGTGGGCGGCACATGTAAGTGTGTGCATGTGTGTGCAGTGGGACCATGTCATCCAGCCGTGTGGACATCTGGTGTGCGGCGCATGTCAGCCCGAGGATGGTGCTCCATGTCCCATCTGCCACACATCCATCTGCGGCACAGCACAGCTGACCCTTCCCTACACGACCGACGACCTGCCCACCATGCTCGACACCTACGAGAACGCCGTCGACGAGTGGCGCAAGGCGAAGGCAGACGGACCACCAGCCCACCCACCTCCCTCGTCGCTCGGTGCGAGTGCCGCTCAGTCGAGCCAGCAGCCAGCAGCGGAGCAGTCGGGGGGTGGTGCTGTTGCCATCAGAGGGAGGAGCCCCCGAGCCGCCAAGAAGAGCGCACCGAAGCCCCCGGCACACCAGAAGGGCAAGGCATCAGACCAAGACGGATCGCCATCGCCATCGCAGCCCTCAGCCCCCCAGCCGTCCCCCCTCTCTTCTGCTCCCCCACCCCACTCACCTGTTGCTGCCGCCAGTGCTGCCAGTGGCCCATCTGCAGCGGGTGCCGCCAAGAACAAGAAGAAGCGCAATCGTGACATGCGAGATGCGTCTGGCGACCAGAAGGCTGAGGACGACGACGACATGGACGGCCGCCCGACTGGCCGCGCCGGCAAGCGCGTCAAGAAACAGACGCCGGTGAAGCGCGGACCCAAAGCTGGGCTGCCGCCGCGAACGAAAACGGCCAAGAGCGGCAACAGTGGCAACAGTCAGGCGTAGACAGACAGACTGATTGGAGGCAGGGGTGTGGTGCATGGATGTATGGGATGGGATGTAGAGGTAAAGGGACAAAACGGTACTCTGTGTGTGTACCTATACATATGCGCGCACGCGTGGCTCCCCCCTTTCCCAGGGGCAGAGAGTTTACGCGGGCAATCTAAACGCTTGGCGGCAAACTAGCGCAAAATGGAGGTGTTCAACGAGGACATTGACCGCCTGTTGTCCTACCACACAAAACAGCAGGTCAGCATCATCGACCGCTACCTCGGCCTCACCAACCTCACCGTCCAACTCCTCATCGTTGCCTACATCGCAGGATACGTACGTACCCCCGACAGACAAAGATCCGTCCGCCCATCCATCCATCCATTCATCCATCCATCCATCCATCTGACCCCTCTTGTATGCCATCCCTTGTGCAGGTGTTTTGGTACGACGAGGGCTACAAGGAGTACGAGCAAGCCAAGGGCACCACCAGCACACACGTGTCGGGCAGCGTCCTGGCGCAGAGCAGCGGCTCGCTGCAGTGGCGGGCATTCAGCGCAGATGAGATTGCCTACCCGCCGCTCGAAAACGGCAACGTATTCATCGCTACAAAGTCAGCCTGGCTGCCATCGACAAACAAAGAGACGAAATCTCTTTCGTTGTCCATTTTGTGGTGCGTGTAGGTATGAGGTTCAGAATCAGACACGCGACGTGTGTGAGGATATGGATCGGCCCTGCACCACCGATGCCGACTGCGCATCTGGCCAGGGCACATGCACGCCGCAGAAACTGTGCAAAGTAGGGCGAGTGTGGTGCAGAATGGAAGATATATGGCGCCCATCGTGTGTCATGCATGTCTGTGGTCAGGAGCCCTCGTGGTGTCCAGAAGGGACCAACAGCCGACCAGAGGTGTGCACTGACCTCAACAGCGGCTAACGAGATAGGGTTGGCCTTCCGTCATGGCCATTTCTTCCGTCAGGTGTTCAAGCTGCGTGTGGCGGAGAGCAAAATATGGATCAAATCGGCAGTGCAGTTCCTGCAGCTGCAGCGGAGAAAAGTCTTGTACACACACACACACACACATATATATATATATTTCTCGTCTAAACATGTGTGCTGTGTGTGTTCGTTGATGTGTGTGTCCATGTTGTTGTGTCAGCAAGAATTCGATGAGTCTGCCGATCATGTACCCCGAAGAGGGCTACAACACGTTCACCGTTAGGGATCTGCTCAACCTCTGCGACCCACCTGTCAGGTGAGTGATGCATCAATAAACACGCGATGAATCCCCATACACATGGCTGTCCTTCCCGTGTGGTGTGTCCTGCAGGTATGAGGAGGTCTCTGAGCTCGGAGCGGCCATCGAAGGTAAGGCAGCTGACACAAGCCGCCACGACCCTCATGCCTGTCTCCCATGCTCCGCTCGCTGTTGTCTGTGTGCAGTGCAGGTGAATTGGCGGTGTATGGTGGAGGGCCCGCCCACCAACTGCAGACCAGAGTACCGCGCCAGGCGACTCGATACACTACTCGACAACAGAAACGTCGGATTCACATTCGCGTAAGCAATACACGGCCGGCTGGGCTCCATGCGTGCACTGTCTCTTCTTGCCCCCTCCCCCTGCTTCTCACATTGACGTGCCTGCAGATATCCTGAGTATGACCTGAGTGACCCTGACCGGCGTCGGCTGAACAAACTGACGGGCATCCGCTTCTACATCAGAACTGTCGGTAAGACAGAGAGGCGATGGGGCTGATTCTCGATTCTGCTCGTTGGTGCAGGCACTGGATGGAAGGTGTCTATCACAGCTATCATCTTCAAGGTCTCAGCCCATACATGCATTCGTGTCGCAACGGGGGGCCACCCGTCTGTCTTTCCATCTGGGCTGCTGTGCAGCTGTCCACAGGTCTGGCGCTGCTGGGTCTGGCGCCCATCCTCACCGACTTCCTCATGCTCAACTGCATGAAAGGTACGCAACTCTATCGATCACCAGAGTCAGTGACTGTCTTGGCTGCCGGTATGGCTGGCTGCAGAGCGGCGACGCTACCGTGCCCGCAAGTACGATGTGTCGCAGGACTTCAGCGACTTCTTCGACCAGGTGAGCCTTCATCGCATGACGGCATGTCCTGCCTGCCTGCCTGGATGGATGGATGAGTGCATCACGTGTGTGTGTGTGCAGGCCGCGCAGCAAGAGGTGAAGCGTGAGCGTGAGGACAGCGAAGACGAGGATGAGGATGTCGAGGAGGAAGTAGAGGAAGACGACTAGCATCCGTGCGCATCCATGAGACAGACAATTATGATAGGAAGGGGGTGTGTGCCTTCGGCCGGATGGCTGGCTGGCTGAGAGCTGGCTGAGACTTGTGCGACACGGTGCTCGATGAAGTCATTGTTCATTTCAAATGATGAAAGCACGACACATCGCCAGCAAATATAACATGTAGGCAACGAGAAGGCAGGTCTGTCAACTCCTCAACAAACGTCACGATATAAAATGCAGGCAGCGATAAACATTTGCCGAAATGTTGGTGTGCGGCATGTGGCACACATTGCCATACATTGAGCCAATACCACTCATTACAAAGAGAGAGAGAGAGAGAGGGACGAACGCGATGCGGGTGTGTGGCTTCCTCACCACACCACTCTTGGCCTGCGCCTTGGCCCTCATGGCCTGCACCTGGGTCTTGGCCTTGGCGTCGAAGACAGCACCAGCCTACATATACACACACAAAAGAGACAGAAATATATATACACAGAGGGAGAGACATGAACCCACGGTGAGGTGTGAGTTGTGGTGTGTTGCGTACTTGCGGGGCAGATGGCGCCGGTGCGTATCGAATGGGCCTCTCGCGAACACGCTTGGCTGAATATGGAAGACAACACGCACACAACACAGACAGCAGAATGATCCATTGCCAGATTTGCACTTGTGGCACCATCTCCCCTTTCACCCACCCTGTGTCTTTGCGATGGGCTTGTTGGCCTTGTTTTTGCTCGCCCGGCCAGACTCGGTCTTGGCTATGTCCTTTTTGACCACCCGCCCTGGCTTCGCGGCCTTCGTGCCAAAACTCTTGGGAATGACGCGTTTCTTCCTCGCTGCAGGCGGCTGGTGCTGTCCGGGTGGCGGATTGGCTGCAGAACGGCTGCGCAAGTTGTGGACGCGTCGAGCAGAATCAATTAAGCAGAATGGGTTTTCTCCTCTTTCTCGTCTCGCTCCTGTTGTTCGTGCTCCTTTTCCTCCTCTCGCATTAGCCGCCTCACCCCTGCCGCCCTTGGCCTTCCCTTTGTCACCTCCCCGGGGCACCCTCTTGCCCCCTCGCCCATCCCGCCATCTCCATCGTTACCCACGGGGCCAGCAGCCTGCCCCTTGTCTGCTGTAGGTGTGGCCTCCTTCTCGGGGTGCTCTTCTTTTGCCAGAGCCGCCCGCTGTCCGAAAGGGATGGCAGCCGGAGGGGAAGGCGGAATGGGAGGAGTGAGGTCGTCATCATTCTCAATAGAGGGCCGAAGGCTAGGTCGAGAGCGTGGGAGAACAGGAGATGCCGCAGAAGGTCCGAACTGACGGGCGATCGCTGAGAGCACCCTGTGTTTCTTGAGCTGCAGAGGAGAGGGCGTTTCTTCATCCCCAACGTTCTCCTTGCCGCTGGGCGGCTGCAGGTCCCGCTGTACTCAGGCGGCGCTTGCGAGGTGCATGCACCGGCTGTGCACCTGTATATCATCCACAATAGACTTGAGATGTGTGACAAGGCATCATTGACATGGCATTGCATGTGGCGTCTCACCAGTTGTGACAGCAGCAGCAGGAGAAATAGCAGCAGCAGCAGCAGCAGCAGCCGGTGCAGCCTTCGCCTTGGGTGCCGTCTGTGGGGGCTTCTTCTTGCGGGGCTGCAGGTAGCGCATATTCTCGCCAGTGTCCGTCTGGTCGATGAATTCGAATCTCCGCTCGTCGATGTCATCGCTTGACGATGCAGCTTTGAGTGCATCAGTCAGCTCCTTGATATTCCAGGCGACAGTCGTCTTGGGTGGCTGTATGAATCACACACGACACACACCCACCACACCCCAACCAAAGAAGGCAGATTGCATGTGTGGTTGAGTCCATGCAATGCTTTTCATGTATGACCTGGGGTTTGACGATTTTGACGTTGGCTCGCACGACAAAAGGCCGTCCTTTGTGTTGAAAATAGCCTCCCTCCGGCCTCGCCGTGACAACAAAGACATCACTACCGTCATTGCCGCATTCGAATTCGATGTTTGCATACGCCTGCAGTCATGACAAAACACACACACACAGATAGACAGAGCGCTATGTACTGTGCGTCATGTTTTGGAGCACCTCTTAGCGTGTGGGACCAACTCGGAGACCTCCCGGGATACGAGGTGGGTCAAAGAGCAGGAGGGAGCCTTCGACACACCTCCCACTCAGTGAGCAGGGCCATCGAGCTGCATGCTGCCGCTGCCACTATCGATACCTGCCGCTTTCGATGGTGATGCGCCTGCTCGTGTTTCTGTTGGTGCTGCGGCGGCGGGGCTGGCTGGGGGCGGTAGCGGTGGTCTGTTGATGAAGGCGTCTGTTTGGTTGGTGCGCTCGAGGCATTTGGCCACGTGGGGCTCGATATCGAGGAAGTCGAGCCACCGCCTGTCGATCCCACCGGTCAGACAGTGAGTCTTTTGTACCTTCTCGGCAGTGTCTATCGTTTCCAGCGGTAAAGCAGGTGTGCCGAAGCGGCTGGAGTCACATCATCCAATAGACATCATCAGCCGCCTGAATCAACTTCTCACTGCACACACAGAGACAGCCACAGGTCTTTCGGTAGTCGCGTTTGTTCCGTCCCCTGAACCCACGTGAACCTGCGGTTCTCGTTCTTGTCGAATGGAGCCACGAAGGGCTGCGACGTCTGGGGCTGCGGCTGGGACTGCGCTTGACGCCGCCCTTAGGCTGTGGCTGCACCTCATCCTCAGGAAGTATGAAAAAAGGCGTAAGCCGCCTCCCGGAGTCAGGCCGACAGGGCATCGACCGGCTGCCGAGATCGTGGTGGGAGCCTCTCATCCGGGAAAAGATGGCAATCTTCTCTTGTCATAAACGTGTCCTGCGGCTGAGAGTCTTTGTATCCTTTTCTCGCCCGTCTCGTTTTCTCGACATGAGCTTCGGGACGGAAAATGAGGGGTTCCTCGAGCCCTGCACCTGAAACTCTCGCCACAGCCACTTACATACCGCCGATTGGCCTTGTCAAGGAATTCATGACACTCTTCGTCCATTGACCTACTAATCAGGTGTTGGGTCCTTTCTAATTCAGAGTAGGGTTTAAACCCTCAACCCTTGGCACTCTCCGCTTCGTTTTGTCTGCGAATGAAGATCTGCGGTGCCATTCTTGCGGCTGCTGTCCTGCTCTTCCGAGCGGACGCATCCCCCTCCCCACCCTCCCCTCTTGTACCAGCGCGGCTCCGCCATGCAGCAGTCATCGCTCCCCACAACCGGCGTGCACCCACCAGATCTCTGCTGCAGAGGATACGAGGAGGTGCAGTCTTCGCTGCTCCAAAGAAGGGAGTCGACAACGATGAGGATGAAACCAGCAAGCAGCCAAAGGTTCCTGCGCCGGTGCCGCTGGAGCTGCCTGTCGTCGACAGAGCGCTCAGCAAGCGGCCTGATCTGATGCTGGTGGACGATGCGGCCGGCAGCGACCACTCTGTCATCACCATGCACCCCAGCCGCCTTGAGAAGCTGGGTCTCTTCCAGGGCGACTATGCGCGTGTGCGTGGCAAGAAGAACAAGGACACGCTGGCAGTGGTGGATGTGGACGACAAGATGGATGAGGACAAGGTGCGCATCCCGCGCATCGCCCGGCGGAACCTGCGTGTCTACGTGGGCGACGCCGTTTCGGTCAAGCCCTTCGAGCGGATCAAGAACATCAAGCACGTGGTGGTGGTGCCGTTCGATGACACGGTGCAGAGCATCGCTGGCGACCTCTACCAGCACTGCCTCAAGCCCTACTTCGAGAACAACTACCGGCCGCTGAGGAAGGGCGACCACTTCACGGCCACCTACACGGGACCGGGTGCGGGGACGGGCAGGGCGGTGGAGTTCAAGGTCATGGAGATCGACACGGTGGACAAGGAGGATGACGACTATGGGGTCGTCGTCGAGGACACCGAAATCAACTATGAACAAGATCCACTGCTCAGAGGTAGATAGATAGATGGACAAGACACGCAGACACGCAGACAGACAGACAGACAGATCGTGAGACAGTCAGTCAGACGGCCATGTACCGCTCAATCTTCTCTTCTGTGCGCTTCCATTCATTCGTTCAGATCAGGACGACGAGACCCTGGACGAGGTGGGTTATGACGACATCGGTGGGTGCCGTAAGCAGCTGTCGATGATTCGGGAGCTGGTGGAGCTGCCTCTCCGGCACCCAGAGGTCTTCCGCAGTGTAGGCATCCCGCCTCCCCGAGGCGTTCTCATGCACGGCGCACCAGGGTGCGGCAAGACCATGCTGGCCAGGGCCATCGCCGCTGAGACTGGCGCCTACTTCTTCACCATCAACGGGCCTGAGATCATGTCCAAGTTGGCAGGAGAGTCAGAGACCAACCTCCGCAAGGCCTTTGAGAACGCCCAGGAGCATGCGCCGGCCATTATCTTTTTGGATGAGATCGACAGCATCGCACCCAAGAGGGAGAAGGCGGGAGGCGAAGTGGAGAAACGAATCGTCAGCCAGGTGCGTGGCGTGACACACCGACTCAGTGCAGTGCAGGACAGACAAGGCACGGAAGGCATCCAGCATGTCATTATTGTGTTGTGTGTGTGGGTGTGCATCGACCACAGCTGCTGACATTGCTGGATGGCATCAAGCCCTCGTCAAATGTGCTGGTCATCGGCGCCACCAACCGACCCAACGTCATCGAACCGGCACTAAGAAGGTCAGGCGGGGCGGGGAGAGAGAACCACAACTGACACACATGACATGTACGGGTGTCTCTCTCATATCGTTGGGTGCAGGTTTGGCCGTTTCGACCGCGAGCTCGAGATTCCCATCCCGGATGAGGAGGGAAGGTGAGGCGGACGCCACGCCTCTGCTGGTACCTGCCATCAGCCTGTCGTGGGTGGGTCTTGTGCAGGTATGACATCCTTCAGATCAAGACCAAGAACATGCAGCTGGCGCCCGACGTCGACCTGAGGCAAATCGCCAAGGACTCTCATGGGTTCGTAGGAGCCGATCTCGCTCAGGCAAGTCAAACACATGATTGCAAATATGAATGAAGCACAGGCAGGCCGGGCCGCTTATATTGCTGTCTGTCTGTCATGTGCTGTCTCATTCCTCAGTTGTGTATGGAGGCTGCACTCCAGTGCATCCGCGAGAATGCGGGTGACCTTGACCTCGACATGGGCACCGAATCGCTTCCCCCAGAGGTGAGACCACTCAGCCAGCTGACGCAGCAGACGCAGTGCAGCCGCACCTTCCCACCCACTCTGGCCTTGTCACTCATGGGCGTGTGCAGGTGCTGAACAAGTTCAAGGTGAGCAACAAGAACTTCCAGTTCGCCCTGGGCGTGTGCAACCCCAGCGCTCTCCGCGAGCGCAACGTGGAGGTGCCCGACGTCACGTGGGCCGATGTGGGCGGTCTCGAGGACGTCAAGAGGGACCTCATCGAGACGGTGCAGTACCCAGTGGAGCATGCCGACAAGTTCACCAAGTATGGCCTGTCGCCGTCCAAGGGAGTCCTCTTCTATGGCCCCCCGGGATGCGGCAAGACGCTGCTCGCCAAGGTGAGTAGTCGAGACACGATGGGGATGGTGCGTCATGTTGTTGGTGTGTTTGTTGTGTGTGTGTGCATACTCCAATTGATCAGGCTGTGGCAAACGAGTGCAATGCCAACTTCGTTTCGGTCAAGGGCCCCGAGCTGCTGACCATGTGGTTCGGCGAGTCAGAAGCAAACGTCAGAGACCTATTCGACAAAGCAAGGTCGGTCACCGACACGCACACTGACACACCCACGTCATCCATCCGTCATGCCCACACCTTTCCTCTCCCTCTGTGGCCACGGATGGTCAGGTCTGCGTCTCCGTGCATCATCTTCTTCGACGAGATGGATTCAATCGCCAAGGCCAGGGGCGGTGGTGGGGGCGGCGGTGGTGAGGCTGCCGACCGCGTCATCAACCAGATCCTCACCGAGATCGACGGCGTGGGCGAGAAGAAGCCCATTTTCATCATCGGGGCCACCAACCGACCTGACATCCTCGACCCTGCCATCACGCGACCAGGGCGGCTGGACCAGCTGCTGTACATCCCCCTCCCCGACCTCCCCTCCCGCATCAACATTTTCAAGGCATGTCTGCGGCGGTCGCCCATCGCACCGGACGTCGACATCGAGAAGATGGCCGAACAGCTCGCGGGATACTCAGGTGCCTCCTTCCCTGACGTTCTCGCGCTCTTGTGACGGTCTGGTTGACGTGACGTGTTGTGTGTCGTGTGTTTGTTGTTGTGGCCTGTTGGTGGTGTGGTGTAGGTGCGGACATCACTGAGATCTGTCAGCGTGCGGCCAAGTTCGCCATTCGTGAGTCGATTGATGCGGAGGTGAAGAGGGGGCGGCCCCTCAAGAAGGGCGAGCCCGACCCCGTTCCATACATCACCAAGAAGCACCTCGACCTAGCCACCAAGGACTCAAGGTGGGACGGGCGGGCGGGAGTCATTGATGGACCCATCCGCCGATTACTGCACATCGTTATTTGTGCCGTGTGCTGTGCAGGCGGTCTGTGACTGACGCCGATGTGCGTCGGTACGAGGAGTACATTGACAAGATGAAGTCAAGCAGATGTCAGTCAGGGGACACACGGAGGGAGACGGGAGACAGAAGTGCACAAAGGCCATGCTCACTCTTCCTTGCGCTTTCTGTATGTATGTGTGTGCCGAACGAGCAGCATTTGGCGACGAGGACATCGGTGAGGAGGAGGGCGGCGACAAGGCGGGCGAGGGGGGCGAAGACAGGAAGGCCGCCGAGGCTGAGGAAGCAGAACTATACTGATTATCCGATGGCGAAACAAACAAGGGGATATCTGACTGACTGGCGCTCTTTTCCTTTCAAGCGCCTGTTTATCCATGCCTTTGTCCTCCTCCCTCCCTCCCTGCTCCCTCCTCTCTGTACAGCGAGCCCCTGGCCTGCCCTTGTACTGTACAGCAATGTCTGCTTATCTGTTGATGATTTTTACACCAACTGATGTGATGTGCTGCCTGCATGTGCCTTATCATGAGCGGAGGCTCCAGAGACAGCCTGCCTGCCTGCCTGCCTCGATTTTTACCTGTCCGGCCGTGTGTGCAGTGCATGTCCCGTGCGTGGTTTTAAATGATCTCCGGCCATCGTTGCGCGCTCGCATTCGGACAGTCTTACCCGACGATGGCATCCTTTTTGTGTAGATGACATCAGCCAGACAGACGAGAGGATTCAGATATGGCGCTGGCATGGAGGGAGGGCTGCCAACAGCCGGGCCGAGCCGTTCATGAGTGAATCATTCATTGCAGAGATCGAGAGTGCACGCACACATCCACGCGACCCGTGACGCTCGTGGGAAGCGTCAAGGGTGTCGGGAGGTGGCGGGCTTGCCGCTTGAAGAGTGACTGTCGCTCTCTGCCTCGGGCTTGCTGATCCATCTGCCAGTGCAGCGAGTGGGAAGCGAAAGATCAGAATACCGCATTGCAGAGGCAGGCGATTACTACCAGGCTCTTACTATGACACGGCATGCTCCTGCTCTCGTCGTTCCCTATAGCTCGCACCACAGATCGGCGTTTCTCGGCCTCTGCCACTCCCCCCGTGTGCGTGAGGCTCATAGTGCAGTCACTGAGACCCATCGTGCCTTTAGATAGCGAGATTGCCGCGTTGAATCCGATGTTGGCGAGAGCGTCCTCTTGTCCATGACGACTGCTGATGAGCTGACTGGGGACAGATTGCCTGAGCCTGACACATCCGTCCTCAGGGCACAACCTTCAGGTACGAAGCCTTCTCAGATCACGTTGTGTCGCCCTTCTTCACTCTCCCTCTTGTGTGTGTCAAGCAGATCCAGACAAGGACAATGCGTCTGGCCCCTCGGCTGCAGCTGTGCCATCGTCGTCACGTCCTCATGCCCGGAATGACACCATCTCCGGCCACGGCCACAGCAACCATGTTGATAGTCTCGCGAAGCCCTCGGCGCCCATCGATGGCGGCCACGCACACGACGAGATGATGGCGGGCGACTCACCGCCCAGGCCATTCGGTCTCGGGGCGCAGCCGCCAGCCGTACCGTCAGCAGATAGCCGTCCAGAGGACAAGGGCATCAAGGCCAGCCGTGACAAGGAGGATCTGCTGCCTGGGCTGGCCAACGGTCCCAAGAGCATCAAGAAGAGGCGGAGGGTGGCCAAGAAGAAGTCCAAGGGTGGCATTGAACCCGATGACCTCATGGACGTCTCTCTCACATCGGATACCCCCCAGCCACCCGTGCTCAACGCCTCGGCAGCCGTCAGTGACGACAAGGCGCCCGACGAGGCCGTCCCAGGACCTGCAGCGGTCGACGGCCGGTCTGCTGCGGGCCCGATGGCCGTCGATGACGCTCAGGAACCACACAAGAAGCGCAAGCTAGACGAAGAGGGGCTGGGAGGGGGAGATGGAGAGGGTGTTGTCAAGAAGCCCAAGAACGACTTCATGCCGTCGCCCCCGGCCCCCTTCCATGAGCCACGTCCCCAGTCCCCGCAGCCCGGCGAGAGCCAGCAGAGTCTCGACTCGCAAACCGCCGATGGCGCGTCGCCGCAGCCCCTGGCTGCATCTGCCCACCCAGCGGCCAAGGTGAAGGTGATGAGCCTCAAGAAAAAAGGCGATAAGGGCGAGCCGTCGCCGGCGTGCGGCAAACCCGTGCGGCTGTCGACGCGCAGCAAGAAGAAAAAGGACAAGAAGGCCACCTCACACTCGGGGACCAAGGAGGATGGCTCATCGGCTGCAACAGCTAAGACACCCACTCCCAGGTCAGTCAATGAGACGCGCTCGTAGGCATCCATTGAAATCTCCCACCAAGGACTGATCGTTTCGTATGTCTGTGTGTGTGTGTGGTGCAGCCCGACAGACAGCCACAGTAGAGGTCCGTTGTCGCCCGTGGGTCATGCTGTGGCGGCCCCGCCCATGGCCGCTGCAGCGGCCGGCGCATCTGAGCCGTACCTCAAGTCGGTATTTGTGACGGAGGAGATGGTCAGGACCCTCAAGGCGCTGGACGTGTCTCTGAGGCACCTCCTGGGGCTCAAACTCAAGCTGCAGCCACCACCCGGATGGCACAATGCATCAGCCAAGGCCAAAATCGCTCCCATCTGGTAACCATGAGACCGAGAGACATCCCACACACACGCGCTCCTACACCTACCCGTCGCTGTTGTGTTCTCTGCCCACCTCAGGGAGCTGCAGCTGTACGATTGCTCGCCCAGCTTCGAGGAGCATCGCCTGCAGCTGACGGCCGACCCCTCCCCCTCCCCCGCATCCCTCGAGCAGCGCCAGACCATCCTCACATCATGGCTGCGGGTCATCGGGGCCCTTCACGACCCGTCCGCCTCACCCACGGCCGAACAGCCAGCCGACAGCACCGCCCCCACCTCCCGCATCGAGCGCTTCAAACAGAGTGTGGTGTCCGTCTTCCTGTCTGTGCCCGACTGGCGTCTGTCGTTTATAGCGGGTTACCGAGGCGAGATGGGTCGGCTGGTCAGGGACGGCGAGGACCGCATGAGGGAGCTGGGGCAGGTGCTGGAGAGCGTCAAGGGCAAGTGGCAGATGCACGGCCTGGAGGTGGTCAAGCAGGGCGGCATGCCCAAGAAGGTGCTGCTGCAGGGTGGGCCGCTGGCTGCCCTCGACGCCGTCACGTCGTTGTGGAACGAGGTGAGGGAGCGGTCGGACGTGGCGGCCATCCAGGTGCCCTACTATCTCAAGCGACCGGTGCTCAACTGGCTGCAGAGAGCAGACAAGGAGAGGAACAAAAATCAGAGTGAGTCACGAACACAGGGATGGACACACACACATGGACGGACGCATGACATCTCGTGTGTGTGTGCGTGTGTGTCAGTGATATACTGGGTGATAGGGTCTGGTTCGCCTCCCTACATGTTGGACGAGCAGGTGGAGCGGTGCGCCCTCTACGCCCAGCTCCTGGCCGCCCTTCACATGGACATCGACGCTCAGGCGCTGAGAAGAGCAGCAGACCACACACAAGTGGTAGGCATGCACTTCTGCTACTATCGACAGGTCGTCACTCCGTCCTTCTCCTCGCTCCTCCCCTCCCCTCCCATCAGGCGCTTCATGATGACGCCTCATCTCCCCTGCCCGATTGCTTCCACCCCTGCCGCGAGCGGGCGTCACTGCCCGCCGACCAGCTGGTGTGGATCGCCCTGGGCGGTGCCCGCGACACCCTCGCCAAGGAAGTGGACGACATCAAGGGCAAGGTCCTCAACACACCCGTCATCGACTTCGACATATGCCCCCTCACCGACCCATCCCTCGACATCGCCCACCTCGAGCGCATCGGCGAGTGCATCCTGGAGGCGCAGCAGCTCAAGGGGGCCGTCCACATGCCGCGCGTGAAGGTCCCCGACGGCCATCAGCACCAGCCGACCAGTAAGGGTCCTTCGATGCTGTTCGTGCTGGACCCTGCCAACTGGGGCTACAAGGAGGGCGGCGGTGCGGGATTCATCTCAGACCCCAAGGTGGCCAAGGCCAAGGGCCACCTTACCCAGCTGGCCAACTACGTCAGGGAGTTCCTCGTCAAGGGGTCCCGTGTGGGGCTCAACTCCATCGAGGGCAAGCATCGCGCCCTCCTCGACCGCAAGAGGCACAAGAATCAGGAGCAGGCTGGTACGAGAGGGGAGGAGGACAAGGGCAAGGGCAAGTCGGCCGCTGAGGCCAGGGCCGAATACAGTGACCGGCTGGCACTGAATCAGGTCCGTGTGACGAGAGTCAGCCGCTGTTTGCTGTGGCGTGCAAGTCACTATTGTGTCGTGCTGTCTTGCGTCTGCTTGTAGCAGATGATTTTGGGTGCAGGCCAGATCGGCCTGTCGTCGTACACGCAGGAATCGGAGCGTCTCAAACAGAGCTACATCGACAATCGACCCAACAGCCGTAAGCACACTCTACAGACCCCCCACTCATGGCGAGCCTGCAGGCAATTCGTCTGTGTCGCCCCCTCATCAATCAGAGCTCGTTGGTGTGCCCGGCCAGCCGCCGCCTCCCCCACCGCCTTTCACCCCGGCCCCCCCGCCCGAGGATGGGTTTGACCTCGCCTTTGAGGACTGCCAGCCGCCTCTGTTTTCCTTCCCATGCGAGGCCATCAGTGCCGACAAATGGCTGCACGGCGAGCACCTCATGGAAGAGGCACAGCAGAGGCAGCAGGACAGGAACCACCTCACCCGGCGGCCAGCATTCGGCAAGGAGCTCTTCGTGTCACGATACGCCGAGAGGGCCTCGACGGTCATCTCTGCCGACGGCGTGCGGGGCATGCTGCAGTCCTTGATGCGCGTGCACGCCCCCGCACCTCCCCCGTCGCCGCCCAGGAAGCCCAAAGTGACCGCCCCGCCGATCAGCGAGGACCCCATGTGCGGCGATGTGTCTGAGGAGCCGCCCATCCCTGGCGTCACGGAGCCATCCCCGTGGCTGCCGAAGCCGGCCCGCCGTGAGGCACCTGAGGGTCTCGAGACCGTCAGCAGCGATGAGGACGACCGCAAGGACGACAAGCGGCCAAAGCAGAGTAGCAACAAGCCTGATTTCACACTTGGCTTTGGCGCCGGCTCAGTGTCGTACAGCCCGCAGGGAGCGGCCAGGCCACGGAGGCCTCCGGACGCCGGCAAGCAGCCCAGGCCCTTCTCGTCCACGTCATCCATCACATCTGAGCATCCCTCTCTCCCTCCGGTGCCCACCGAGTCACCTCCGCCCGCCCCGTCTGACCCACCTGCTCGCGCCACCTCACCCAAGCAGGCAGCTCAAGGCGGGAGCGACAAGTCGGCCCCCGCCGCAGCTGCAGAGGATGCCAAGGCGGATGCCGCAAAGGACGCAAGGCAGGGCGGCGGCGCGGTCGGTGAGGCGGCCCCCGGTCATCAGAAGGAGGTAGCTGCCAAGGCGGCCACTTCTCCGCATCGCAAGGGGCGTGCAGATGATGACGGCATGAAGGCCAAGGGGGACAGCAAGGATAATGAGCGACGAGAGGCCGTGAAAGTGTCGCGGAAGCGGGCCCTGGGCGACCGGCGTCACGCCCAGGACATCAAGAGCCGCTCTCGATCTCGCTCGTCTGCACACAAAAGGCGTCGGAGAGAAGAGGCTGAGAGGCGCGGGCGTCACGAGAGGCACAGCAAGGATAAGGGCAGCAATTCAGATGAAGACGAATCTGACGAGCACCACCGGGAGCGCAGGCGGCACAAGAAACATCATCACCATCACCACCATCACAGTGCGGACAAGCAGCACAGAAAGAAGAAGCACCGCCACAGCAGCTCGTCCGAGGAGTCCTCCAGCGACAGCGACAGCGGCCGCCGGCATCGGCGAGGCGCAGAGAGTGACGACGGCAAGAGGCCGCGGGGCAGGGAGCCCATCTCGAGGGACCTCTCGCGCGACAGGGGGGACACAAGAGACGACGACAGGCGCCCCAGGCACGACGACGATCGACGCCACCGCGGCCGTGACGACATCGACCGCCGACCTCGCAACCCCTTCGGTTGGTCGCCTCCCCATCCGCATCGACCCTCGCCACCCAAGAACCGACTGGGCGATCGTGGTGCCCAGCCGAATGACCGGCCAGACAACGACAGGGCAAGTCGGGACAATGGGCCGCAGCGGATGGTGGCCACGGATAGTCGGGGCGACAGGGGCGGCGAGAGGGATCGGGAGAGGGACAGGGATGATCGGCAGTCGATGAGGGGGCGGGAGAGGTCTCCGCACCGGCGGGAGGCCGGCAGGGAAAAACGACTGCTGGGCGACCACATACCCAGAGGACAGAAGTGAGGACATTCGTCAAGGTCGTGCGACCACGAAATGTGAGCCCTCTCTCTGTGTATGGGAAGAGGACGTGTGTCGATGTGTTCATGTGTGTGAGTGTTTTGATGAGCTGGCTAATTTCTGTCCGACCGACCGATGCATGGTATGGCACAGATGGGTGACGCGTGTTGGCTACCGACATATGCTTCGTTCCAGCGACATGGATGCGTGTAGGCACTCTCACACACCGAGGTCTTACAATGCACCAGTGCTCACAAGGATGGCCGTTGCCAATCTGTCCATCCAAGACATAGCTAGCCAGTAGATGATACGATCGTCAGCCCATTGCATTGCCGCGAAAAGGGGAGGAAGGAGAGCCGCCGCTCGCGGCCGGCCCCCTCCTTGTGCAGCAACGGGACATGCATGTGATGTGCGTCTGTCTGTATTTACATGTGCGGGCCCATGGCTCGGCTATCTTGTCACTCGGGCGGCGGGGGGAAGTCAATGACGTGCTTGGTCCCGCCGAAAAACCGTCTGCTCCCTCTGATATTATGATAGAGACAAGGCAGGGAGGCAACATGCAATCAGTAGGTGTGTGTATGGGTGAAGGAGGGGCTGCGGCTGTCACGCCTTTCTTTGGTTGGTACCTACCCGAGTGTGGGTGCGGCCAGTGAGCCGTATGCCTCGAACGAAGGAAAATAGGTCAGGTCGCCACCTGACCAAACCAAGGGAGGGGCAGAGGGATAAGACAAACAATCGACCGCTTTTCTCGGTCTGTTTTTGGTCTGCAGAGTAGCTTACGGAATGTCGCTGCGCTTTGTGCCTTCATGGCGGCGTTTTTCCTAAGCTGGGGGAAACCTGTGCCTGCACTCGTGTGTGATGTGAAATGTGTGACGCATGAAGGACAGACAGACACGTGGACCAACCGTCCATCTGTGCGTGGATTATGTAATCATTATCGTCGTGTGCTGGCTGACCGCTCCCTCCCATTTTGATGTCTTCAGCTAATGACCACACTGCAGTCATCGACGAGGAACAACACATCCAGACGCACCACGCCACATGTGTGTGGTGCACCAGCAGTGGGTGTCTGTCTTCCGTACCTGTGGCGAGGCAGTACGCCTCGATCAAGGTGAGCGAAACCATCGACACTATCACAAACATACGCGTGGCCCCACAGGCAAAGGCCTCGCCACCTTGCTCTCTGCACACACACATCCATCCATCCATCCATCGCTTCCATGATCGGCATACATACGTCAGCGCGCCGGGGATGAAAGCCTTAGAGCAAAACCCCGTCTTCACGCCGACAACAATGATGAATATGACGTCGACGACGAAGCTGATGGCGAGGAACACAAAGTAGAGCCGCACGCTGGTCTCCACTCGCCGCAGAGCGCCCCAAATCCCTGCAGCTCCAGCAGCCATACATGCAGAAAGAGGATGATGGTTGACCACCGGGGCTTGGCTGCATGTATACCCACCCGTAATGATGAAGGGAAGCGCCACCAAGCCGAATATGGCCGCTGACGTCCAGGACAGACAGGGCGAAAGTATACAAGTTTGTGTGTACAGTACGTTTGCTGGCTGGTGGGTACCGTACTCAATGTTTGTTGCGCAATTTCTTGGTCTGATAGGGTGGGTCCCGCCTCCGCCCGCAACACCAGCGTGGCCGTCGTCAATGCAACAAATATCACCGTCTGGATCTGCAGAGGGATGGATGGATTCATGGATGGACAAGAAGGAACAAAGGGGCTGAATGCTCGTCCATCCGGTGCGGTTCTGTGTGGGAGGGCGATTCCTCTGTCCATGGTACGTACGTACCAGGTGGAGCGTTGCGATGAGCAGCACCTGCACAGCACAGCTCACACACAAATCGACCGACCATCGCAGATGCCATGCAATCTTTGCTGTGTGTTGTGTGTGCGTACTGTACCCCAAATGTGAGGCTGCAGCCGCAGCAGAACTCGCGAAGGGGCGCAGCCATCGCCTTCCCTTGGTGATGTGTAAACTCGATCGGGAGGAAGGGAGAGGAGGAGATGAAGAAAGGAGTCAAGACTGATGGAGCGAAGAAAGGGCTTCGATTCGATGAGTCGGCTGCGGGTGACGCTGGGCGGGACGATGCTGTGTTGGTCCGGTTCGGGATGCTGCGGACTTACAACACCTATCGGACCTTCTTTCGGCTGAAAGTGGCGAAGAACGCACAGGTCAAAGTGGTGGAGATCACACCTCCATCCGCAGATATCAGTCTGAGGGAAGATCTGGAGAGCATCAATGAGGTAGGTACATGTACCTACGTCAGCAGAACCACACTCACGCACACGGCATCCAGCATACAGAGGCAGACGGTTCGTGGCACTCATTGCCGCGTGTGTGTACGTGTGTGTTCAGTTGGATGAGGAGGAGGTGGCGGATTCTGACTTCGCGGCATCCAGGCGGCCGCCCACCGCATCAGGGGCACATCGCATCACAAGTGAACAGACGGTCCATCCGTGTCGCACTAGACATCTTCCAGATGTCACTGCATCCTGTGTGTGTGTGTGTTTGTGTGTTTGCAGCATTCCGTATCGACTACACACCCAAGTACTGCGGGGCGTTCTCATACGTGGCAAAGATGGATGTGGGGGATGGCACAGTGGAGGTCACCATCAAGGGCAACGGCATGGGTGACTTGACTGAGTGAGGGAGGGAGTGGCCAATCCATATATGGGGTGTGTGTGTGTGTGTGTGTGTGTGTGTCAGATCGGGGTGCCGGGAAGCCTCAGCTGCGGGCGGGTGTCAAGGAGATAGCCAAGGGAGATCCGCCGCTGGACAGCGAAGCGGAGAGATGAGATAGTGAGTGGAGTGGGGTCACTCGCGGCGCGGCAGGGAGCGCTTTTTCTGTTGTGTTGCTATGCTACTGTATGTATGTATACGTGTGTGAGTGCGTGTGTGTGTATGTGGATGCGCCGTTGCCTGGCCGTGGGCAGGTAGGTGATGTGTACAGCCAGCTGTGGAGCTACTTACTCATCTGCATGATGAGATGATGTGTAGAGCTAGCTATGATCGGTGTAAGGACTGTCTGCCTCACGTCACGTGGGATGTGCACAACCCTCGTGCAGTGAGCGCAGTGCACGGCTGGCCTCGCTTGGACTCTGTCTACTGCCGTGCAAAGCACTAAGTATATCAAGCAAGACGCTCTGCTCGCTTCATCTTCTTGATGATCCAATCAATACCACGTGACGTGGTCACTCTGCCATCCACAATGCCACACGGAACATACGCACGGCACGCAGTGCAGTCAGGCATGGAAGAAAGAATCCGTGGCACTCAGAGTGAGGCCGCACATCAAGCTTCCGGCCTAGAAGCTTCTCTGTCTCTGCACAGACTGCCCCATCACGGCCACCCCGCCACGTTGCGGCGGTTCTACCTCTTCTTCCAACAAATAATCGCTGAACAGCCACCCCTTGTGCATCGTCACCTGTGTCCGCGGCCTGCCGATGCCACCTTCACCAATGATATCATCACCCTTGCTCCCCCTAGCCTGGTCGACCCACTGGATGGACGAGCCCTTCTTGGGCCTGGGGGAGTCTGCTGCTGATGAAGGGGAGGCTAGTGGGGCCTCGTATGCGGCGCTCATCCTACGTTCCTCGCGAGCCTGGTCGGCAAAGGCCGCCTCTGACCTCATGCCACCGACGTCTCGGAGCTCGTCAAAGGCCTGCGATAGACGAACAGAGAGCCCTTAGTGCGTGCGCGTGTAGATGGACGGGACGGACATGTGCGTACCACAGCGTCCTGCCACAGGAGCCGTCGAGCGGACACGTCAATGAGCTCGATTGAGGGGATGAAGGCCAGGTACTTCCACGACAGCAGGTGCAACCTGCACACACACACGGAGACAGACAGCCATGAAAACACACACACGTGCCTCCGTCGATCGTGGAACCAGCCGTGAGACAGACAGACAGACAGACATGCATGAATGGCCGGCCACACAAGAGAGTTCGCTTACTGTGTGATCTCGCCGAGATTGAGCTTTCTGGAGGCACAACCGATACAAGACACCAAGGCGATGGATGGACAAAGAAATGTGTGCAGCATACCTGCGGACGATTGCCAGGCAAAGCCTCAGCCGCCAATCCTGGGCAACACACACAAGTGAGCCAATGAGAGACAGATGTAAGTGCCCATATCGCTGCTGCGCTCACCGTGAAGGCGATAAGAATGGCATCCACCAGAACAGTCACCAAGCCATAACTGCCCACACACACAGACGTACGACACAGGGGCATGCAGCACCAAGCATGCCTTTCCCGCCGCCCACAAGCCCCGCTTGCTTACGCATGCATCAGCGGGTGGGCCCCATATCGGGAGCTGCTCACGATGGTGACCACGACGATGAACAAGACGGCGTGCCACGGCAGGTAGTACCCCGGGTGGGAGGGCTCGCGGTCGTTGAGGGACAGCACCGACGACACGATGAGGGTGGCGTACGCAAACACACGAAACAGCAGACACCAACGCATTACAAACGTCTCCCCGTCCATCCTGATGGATTGATTCGTGAACAAATGGATGGACACACGCCACTCGCGTCTCCGAAGAGCCAGCCATCCATGCTTCATTGAGACTCAGTGTGTGGCTGACCAGTGCACGGATATGACGACAATGGTGATGAGGCCCATGATGGCATAGGCGAAGCACGCCACACACGTCAGGTACTTGTTGATGTCACCTATCCACTCGTCGTATCTGATCAGCACAGAGACCCCGATGAACACATTGTGTGCTGCGCATAGTCCCTGTCTGTACATGTATTCTCGTTGCTCGAGGGAGAGGCGGGCTGCATCTAATGTGTCGGTGGAGAGGGAGAGAGCGGCGCCGTGTGGCTTCTTGATCATCTGCCTCAGCCAGAAGAGGGTGTTCGTCCTGCCTCTTGTCGGACGCTCCAAGGGCGACTTCATTTCTCGCTCTTTCCGAACGATTTGGCCTTCTTCTGCAGTGAGAAATGCTTTGGCCTTCTGCAATGAATGCAGCCGAAGGGAGTAGCGGAAGTTTGCGGGCTAATCTTGCGGATCGCAAATAAGCGCGCAAATTTGCAGCAGACGGCAAGGCGGCCGAGGGAGGGACTCATCGTCCGAAGATCAGCACCGTACCCATCAGCGAGCCATGTCCGACTCAACGAACGGCTCGACCCTCCCCCTGGTGGCAGCTGCAGGCGCCGGCATCGCGTGTGCGGTGGGCATCGCGGCGTACATCTACCACCAGAAGACCAAGACCAAGAAGTTCCTCAACAAGGAGCGGCAAAAGGTGACACTCATCGACAAGATCATCGTCTCCCACGACACGCGCAAGTTCCGGCTGGGTCTGCCGGGCAAGAACTACATCCTGGGGCTGCCCATCGGCAAGCACTTCAAGCTCTTCGCACCCAACATGAAGGGCAAGGTGGAGGGCGAGTGGAACAAGCGGCCGGATCCCGAGGCCGGCAAGGCAGAGATAGAGAGGAAGTACACGCCCGTGACGGGCGACGAGACGCCGGGGCACGTGGACCTGATGATCAAGGTCTACAGAGGGGGGGAGAAGGACAGCTTCCCTGACGGTGAGCGAACGATGCGATGCACGATGTGAGCTGCTGGATGTGTGTGTGTGTGTGTGTGTTTGCAGGTGGGAAGATGTCGCAGTATCTGGAGAGCCTTGAGATAGGCGACACGATTGACATGATGGGGCCCATTGGCATGATCGAATACAAGGTTCGACCGACACTTTTAAAAGGGCGACCACTCATGGCAGGCCATCAACACACTGCTGTTGTCTATCCATCCATCCAGGGCAACGGTCTGTTCACGTATGGCAAGAAGCAGATCCCCAAGAAGAAAATCGGCATGATGGCGGGAGGCACCGGCATCACACCGGTAGGCACACACATGCACTCATGGACGCCTGCCAGTGACCTCTCCTCCCACCCCCCCC
>CDMY01000275.1:190819-233226 GCA_001179505.1 Vitrella brassicaformis | reverse complement strand
CCACCCCCCCCACCCCCCCCTCTCTGCCCCCTGCTGCTGTTGGCTGCTCTGCTGCAGATGCTTCAGGTGATCCAGGCGGTGCTGGCCGACCCCAACGATCCGACCCAGCTGTCGCTCATCTTCGCCAACCAGACAGAGGAGGACATTCTTGTGCGTGACATGCTGGAGGCCGAGCTGCAGAAGCACCCCGACCGCTTCAAGCTGTGGTACACACTGGACCGCCCCCCCTCGGCCGGCTGGAAGTACAGCAGCGGGTTCATCACCAAGGAGATGATCCAGGAGCACCTGCCGCCCCCGGCCCCGGACACGCTCATCCTCATGTGCGGCCCCCCGCCCATGATCAAGTATGCCTGCAAGGCCAACCTCGAGGCACTCGGATACCCAAAGGAGGACATGCTCGAGTTCTGATCTTTGGCAGCAGGCCGGGGGCAGTTCTTTGGCACACGTAGAGAGAGAGCTTGGGGTGAGAGCATGGAGAGCATCATCGCAGTATGAGACGGTGTGTGTGTCTGAGCTGGTGGCTGTGGCTTGGGATGGCTCGGATGCTTTGTGTGTGTCTGTGTCTGTGGCGGGTGCGTTGCGGTTTTTCGCGGCGCTGCGTGCATGTATTGAGGCGGAAGCGTGTGAACCGATACGCAAGGGACTGCGTCATTACGACATGACTTGCTCATGACTTGACGCTCTCATTTCATGATCGTCCCGGTATGTGTTTACGTGGCAAAGCGGAGAGTGATTTTCCCTTTTCTGCTCGTGGCCGCCGTGTCTGTTGAAGGAGTGTGTGCAGCCCAGACGCATGGCAGATATCCTGGCGAACTCATCGTCGAGGCCGTCGCCAGCCTGACAACGCTCGGGCAAGGGCGGGCTGACCCGAGGCAGCCATGCACGTGCAGCTGCTGCCTGACGCAGCCGCTGCCGCAGAACGAACCGGCCCTCAACGGCCACTGCAACCTGTAAGTACGTCAGATGCATGAGATGAGGTGTGAAGTGCATCCATCGATCGCGAGATATGGATGGATGACTGCAGGAAGTGTGGTTTGCCTCCCCTGTCATCGGGGCTACGGTGCAACGACGCGTGTGCACTGCAGGGCAGCCCCATACTCGCGGCGACTGAGGTGAGGTGCGCACCGCACCCATTTCCATTGCAAACATGAATAGAGATGGCATACATGTGTCCCGCCCCGATTGTGCGTGTTCTGTTTGAATGGATGGGCAAATAGTATGCGGAATACGAGGTGGGCAATGCAACTGACAGACAGACACGGAGGGCGAAGACGAGCAGCGCCCTTATGATGGATGTTTGTTGCTGCAGCGATTCTGTCTATATGAGTGCACCGTGCCAGCAAATGTCACCGGAGTCGACAAGGAGGTGAGGTGAGAGGGTGGGTGAGTGGACGAAATGGCCGAGGGCACCCGGGGCCCCTCGTGGCAATTCTCTGTCTGTTCTGCCGTGTGTGCGTGTGTGTGGGTGCAGTGTGTGTCGCGGCTGGCTGACGAGTTGATACATGAGATATCGCCCGATGGAAACGGCAGGCTGCAGCCACTCGCATGCTGAATGACATGACCGTGCAAACGGACGGACGCCGCTCACGTTACATACATGTACTAGATAGAGATAGTCCTTCGTGCTGACTGACACTCACTCGACGTCGATCGACAATCGCACGCATGACATGACTGCAGGCACGCTGCTGACCTAATTAATTCACTGACTGCTACCTGATTCATCTGCTACCTACCTGAGATCACATGTATCACACCATCTCATGCACGCGCCACCTGACTGGCCTTCGTGACTACAAAACACTGACTGACTGACCAAAACACTCACTCGATTGAAGGAAGAGCCTGACTGACTGACCTTTTTCAGAAGGGGCTGGCTGGCTGGATGTCTCGCCAAATGCAAGACGAACCACCCGATACCTACCTACGAACATACGCACTTTGGAATATCCATACCAGGCATGCCGACAAATAGATAGATGATAGGGAGATAGAAACCATGGCACACCACACCACACCACACCTGCGTTCGTCCACCTCACCTGATCTGAGAAGAGAGGGCAGTATACAAACATAACATAACATAGACACACATACACACATACGTCCATGACATGCACACCGATAGATAGATAGGCAGACAGAGAGAGGCAGAGTAAATAAGGTCTAGAAGACGGTGAAGTTGTAGGCATATTGCGGCGAGGGGCCCGATACGCCCAGTGCGCCGTCGACCGCCTCCACCATGGCCCCCCACCAGTACATGATACTCCTGCTCAACGTCCGACACGCAGGATACCGCTCCTACAAACACACATACATACACACAGACCAATCAATGAATGAGAGACACACGTTTGTGCCTACCCTGAAGCAATCGATAGCCTGGAATTTCTTGAGTGAGGTTTTCATGTCGGCTGCTCGCACATACACATGGGCAGCTGCGAGCGCGCTCACCCACCCACTGTCCACGCAGTCACGACCCTTACACGCACCCTCAAACCTGACACGGACACACCAACCACACAAGCGTTGCGTTGCCATGTCAGGCATGCTCGCTGTGTCGTCTGTCTGTCTGTGTGTTCAGGTAGGTACCTACCTGTCCCAGGCCCAGAGCATCCACTTGGGTTCGAGTGCTTCGAAGGACAGGGGAGAGAGGGGCAGCAGCTGGGTGCCGTGGGCCGCGTTGGGTGAGGTGCTGTAGGCTGGGGAGTAGGAGGCCTCCATGTCGTAGAAGGCACCCACGTGACGCATCATGCGACGGACTGACACGGGGTAGGTCTCAGACGCTGACAGACACACACCACACGGGTGTTGCTGCTGGCCCACCATTTGTGGGTATACATACACACCTGAGTTGATGTGCATGAATGCGTTGGCGAAGAGGATCTCCGTCCCAGTCAGAAATGACGCCCACCTGCACACACAGCGTTAAGAAAGGAACTAATGTCAGTCAGTCAGCCTTGCAGTCAGCCTTGCCGTTGTCTCTCTCACGTGTGCAGGTCCTTGTCGCCCACAGCCAGTGCATACAAGCCAATGGCGTGGTAGGCGAAGGCGATCTCCGATGCGCTGTCGGTACGCGGCCCCCGACCGTCGGGCATCATTCCTGCACGCCCACAAAGCGAGTCGAGTAGATCGATGTGTCCCTTCAGTCAGTCAGCGGCCCTTTGCCTACTACCTGATGTCCACGAGTTGAGGTACCACCAGTCCTTGTGTCGGTGGGGAGCAAAGTGACCAGACAAATGACCCTGAAGCGTCGCGTTGCTGCACGCAAGGAAGCCGCACAAGCGACAGGCTGCCACGGTGCCTGCCTGGCGTAGGCCTTTCCTCCTCGTTTCCCTACCTCCCTACCTGTATGTGTGTTGTCCGATGATGTGTCCGGGTGTGGCCACGTTGCGTATCCACGTCCACACTATGTCGTGGTAGGAAGCACTCAAGTACACACCATTAGACACCTGCAACACACGCAGGGAGGGACACACACTCAGGCCATGATGTGTTGCAGTCAGTACACCCACCCACCCTTATTTGGATGCGCCTCGTCAGGAAGTTGGGCGAGAATCTTGCCGTGACGGCGGCGAGGAAAATGAGGTAGCCGAATGCGATGATGTGGGACGAATAGAAACCCATACCTTTAGCCACACACAACAGGCGGCCGGCGATAACCCAATCAATGGCCAGCCGGCCACGCGTGTCGGTCGGTCGCTACGTGTGCAGCTTAGCTTGCCTGCACACCTGAGTCGACATCGGCCATCTGCAGGGCGGGGCATCCCCCCGTCTCCCAATGCATGGGACCTTTCATTCACCATCCACCAGTCACAGAGACAGACCATGTTTGAGGTGCGGACGGATGTCGTGCTGTCCCCTTGGTACCTACCTACCGTACCTTTGTTGTAGCACTTGCCCTCAAAGACATCACAGCCACAGGGCACCAAACCTCCCCAGTGCGTGTCGTACATGAACTTGTTGCCCCCAGTGAAGTTGAGCCAACGCTCAAGACCGTCCCTGGCGTAGTTGGTGGCCTGATCATCAGACGAAAGAAAGGAAAGAGACACAGACAGACCTACTCCCTCCCTCCCGATTGGTTCTCTCTCCTCGTGACAGACAGACAGACAGACAGACGCACTTACATAGTTGAGTTCCCGCTTGCTGGACTTGCCCAGTGCGTCAGCGATCAGCGCCATGCGGCCAAACTTGTACATGACCTGATTGATTGATTGATGCATACATGGGTTGAAAGGAGAGCGGGATGGGATGGTTACACAGCACAGGCAGGCCCTCCTGCCGTCCGTCCGTCCGTCCGTCCCTTCTCACTCACCTGTCCGAATTCGATAGGGTCGACCCGCCCCCTCATGACCCTCTGAGGGGGGATGATATTCTTGTCGCGGACGTCACGGATCAACTGCTCTCTGATCAGGAGGGCCCACTGCTTGGGGATGGGTGCGGGGCCGTGCCACGATACCTGTGAGTACGGCAGCCGCCTGAAGGCCACTACCACCTCATGGCTGTGTGACGCAGATTCGACCTGTATGTACCAAACCACACAACACACACACCGGTGTGAGTGGTTTGCCGCCCTGTCGGCTCCCGGCATCCATCCCGTCCCACTCACAGGCACTGGCTCGGCTTCCCACGCGCACTGCTCGCCCTGAAACAAACATACACAAAAGATGAACAGAATGGTATCTGTGTTCATTGTGTCTGGATGGGTGTGGGGCGGTCTGTCTTTGTGTCTCACGTGGACAGTGTCGATGCAGTCGTGTGGCGGCACTGGGTCGTCGTCGGTCGACGTAGGGTCTGGCAGTGGCCGAGGGCGACGCGATGCAGGCAGCAACATCCACCTGGCACGGCACACAGATTGGGGGAAGGGAACACACATTGGCGGGCCGTAATTGGCGAACAGCCGGCAGCCATTCTATTTGTGTGCGTGCGGACCTGTGGAGTGCGTGTAAGAGGACGATGGCCTTTGGATGGTTGAGGGATGAGGTAGTGGAGGGCAGCCGGCGATACCGATAACGGTAGTACAGGTCTGCATGGCCGTCCTTCAGGTCGATTTCCACAGTGCCGCCGACAGGATACCACACAGCCGATGACCAGAAGGTGCTCCTGAACACCACACCACATACGCACGCACACACACAATGCGGGTAGGTATGTATGTTGGCTGCCCCCTGGCCGCCTGGCCTGCCAGGCAGGCCTGTGTTCACCTCTTGAGCTCTCGTGTTTCATCGCACAGGCGTCTGATTCCCTCCATGTGCATGGCGTTAATCTTGTCCATGTCGTACTGCCCCACCACATGCTCGTGCTTACACGCAGACATGAGACCCACACGCACTATCGTCCCCTCGGCCAGTGGGTAGTCGCTCTTGAGAAGTGAGTGGCGGCTGCGGGAGTCGTAATGGCAGCGGAGGACCACCTGAAGGATGGACAAAGGTAGGTAAAGCAATGAATGTCTCTCTCGGGCATGTCATGTGTGTGCCCACGGTGCGGTGCATCTATCCTTCTATCTTACTGGAGCTGAGAATACGAATCCCCACTCTGATCCGTCCATCAGCTGGATGTAGAAGAGGTCAGACTCAACCTGCACACATCCACATCAACGACAGACATCAGACACGCGCGGCTTATGGACGGACCAAGCTCCCCAGCCGCTGATCAATCCCTTAGAACTGACCGGTGTTTGGTTGGCGAATGTGTCTTCCGTGCAGTTGTACTGCTCGCCAGGGGTGCCAAACCTTCACACACAGACACCCCTCCACGGAGACTCCCCATCCATTGATCCCATTGATCCGTCCCCCACCCCATCCACGATCTGATCTGATCTCACCATAGGATGGTGTTGGGTAGGTTGGCATTGCGGTTTCTGTACACAGGTCTCGCCTCGAAATGGTCCTGGGGCCACTCTAGGGTCATGAAAGGGCTGCCGCGGACCAGCCAGCTGCGGAGAGTCTTAAATCTCCCCCGCTTCGACACTCTGTCGGCATAGTGAAACACCTTGGTCACCGACAGCTCGTCGAAGTCCTCCACCAGATGCCGATACGCCGAGCGAACGGGGATCGATATGCCCACGAACCATCCCATGGCGTCCGGCCCAAATGGCGTCGAGTATGCCTCCACCGTGTTGACAAAGTCGCCATCGCCCCCCTGGTAGGTCACGCTGTATGGGGCGTGGACGTGCAGCCCGATCCGATGGACATCGGCCACCACACGCACCAGATATGGCGCCTGGTTGACGCCGTGTTTGTCGCCATGTCCGGGGGGCATGATGAGGTTGGACCACCATTTGTTGGTGGGCAGCGGATGGGCGGGAGCGGGAGGGAGGGGGACGGATGTGTTGGATGTGTCGGCAGCCTGGTCATCAAAGGCGGACAGCCGACGGCCCTGTGGTGATGATGCATTCCGAAAGAAGGCACCGCTCCAGAGATCGGGCGCCGCGGGGCCGCCTGAAACATATCCAGACGCATACGAAAGCAGCAGATCTGCAAATCAAACCCGCTGCCGTTGGTCTCTGCTCCCTCCACTTTATTACCGACACCGGGGAGCTCCCATCTGGGTATGGCGAAGAATCCCACCCGCGACGGCTCAAACTCGACGTCCGTCACATTGCGGGGCACAAACGGCTCATCCACAGCATACAGTGCACCCAGTATGTACACCACCAGCCGCCACATCAACACCGCCACGCACGCCAGCCACACGACCACGAACCATCGCCTTTTGCGCCAGACGGCCAGGAGCGCCAGTCTGCGAGCAGAGGGGCCGTCCTGACTCTGCGCATACAGCTTGCTGAGGAAATCTGCAGTGAGTGACAGATCACACGAGGGAGGAGAAAACCAGGATGCGAGTGCAGGAGTGTCGAATTGGCAGATCTGCGTTGCTTACCTTTCTGCTGACTGTCGTAGTCCCATGTTTCTGCTGCAGCGACAGCGGCAGAGCGCCGGGGCATCCCCTCGACCACAACTCTACCCCTCCGTGAAACCGTGGCTCTTGGCTCGCACCGTGGAAAAAACGCAGCCAGCCGTCAGAAAACGAGCGTGTTTGAGACTCCGATGACAAAAGAGGCTGAAGAAAGCTTGGCTTCCCACCCGTGACAGCTTTGTCGACAAGCTGGGATTTGATGCGGCGAGGCGACGAGGAGCTGACCCTCTCGGTGGCGATGAAGGCGTCGTTCGTTTGCCTGTAGCGGTGGGCGATGGCGACTGCCTACGTTCGGTAAGACGGGGACGAGGGAGGGGGAACACTGGGGAGCGGAGCGAGCTCACTTGGATTTCGCCGGATGACTTTGATGGCGTTGTTCGGTGTTCAGGATGACCTCCCATCCCCAATGGGGACAGCCATTCGACCCGTGGAACCCACATAACACCACGTAAGTCGACCTTAGACGACGGTGACGGTGCGTCCGTTATTTCTGACACCATCTTGGCTATGGCTGGCTTGGTTGGCTTCCCCTGCAGTGTCTCTACCTTCCCGAGCACTCACGGGTATGCTGATGACGCTAACCAGCCCCTTCCTGCCCATCACAGCGCGTTCCAGCAGCCCCAACCGCACCATCAGATGTCCTGGTTCACCAACAGCACCACCGCCAGCGTCACAGAGATGGCCGACGTGGCCGCTGCTCCCTCCGCACCATCCCTACCCACGCCGTCGGGCAAGCGGAAGCTCAACCACATGTCCACGGCTGAGGGGCCTCTCAGCGCTGACTCGTCGTCTGCATACCCCCCCAGCAGCGACAGCTACTACTCGGACCGGATGCAGGTGCATCGCAGCATGACGCAGCACTCGGACCAGCCCATGCAGACGGCCGACGGATGGCGGGTGGTCGGCAACGGTGGGGGCATGTCTGACCCGCCATATGCTATCGAGGAGGCGCACCACTCGGCTTACCGGGGTGGTCAGCAGCGGCGGTTTGCCAAGCATGGTCATTTCACGAGCACGTCGCCCCAGTTTGCGGGCAAGGGAGGCTATGGTGGTCCGGTGGATCCCTACATGGGTCACAGTCACGACGGCGGCCATGGGAGCTTTGTCTCGCCCAGTGGAGCGCAAGCGGCTTCTGGTGGAGACATGGCCCACCACCATCCTCACTATGGTGCGCACCGCTCGTCGCCCGGCCTGCGCGCGAAGATGCGGCGTGTGGACATCGGCACTCACAACGCCACCGTGGAGCACCCCGTCGACCTGCGATATGCCGGCCGGCCACAGCCCCCACCATACCAGGCGTCGGCCCTCCGCCACGCCCCTCCGTTTGCGCATCCACAGCCTCGAGCCGACCCCTACGCCCCCCCACCCCACGCCCCCTTCCGCCCCTCCGACACGCCCCCGCTTCTCCCCACCGCAGCCAACGGCCACCGGCCGCGAAGCATCGCTGTGTGCTCGTCGTCCCGGTCTCGTTCGCTGCCGCGGGATCGGCACATGAGGGCCATGCCAATGGGCAACCACTTGTATGTTGGAGGGCAGAGTCTGCAGTCGGAGGGGCAGCCACAGCGGGCCGTGTCGTCGGTGAGCTCGTCGTCCAGTTCGTCATCTGGCGAGAGCTCGTCTGGTCGTTCCAGTAGCGACCCTCGCAAGTGGCAGGGGCCGCCAGGGGCAGGCCAGGTGCCACCATTGGGCTCCCATGTGCCCTCTTGTGCGCCATGGGAGAGACAGGAGAGCGGCGCGGCATCGGCAGGGTACTCCAGCTCGCCGCTCATGACTTACGACAATCGCAACTACATGCCCCCCGCCCCACCCCACTCACGGGCCGTCGCCCCTCCCCCTCCCCTCTGTGGATCAGGCATGGAGGTCAACAACTCCCCCAGGTATCACCCGGGCATGACGAGCGGCGCGGGGGCACAGCCGGGCTACCAGGCCGTGTATGTCGGAGGCGGTGTGGGGGCCATGCCAGTGGGTGTGCAGCAACCGCCCCAGCCCCAGCCACCAGCTGTGGGAGTGCACCATGCGCCTGCGGTGCATGTGGGGGCCAAGGGTGTGGGTAAGGGCAAGGCCAAGCACAAGGATGAAGATGACGACGAGATAGTGCATTTCGAGTGGACTGCCGGCATGATCATGGGGCACAGATATAGAGTGGTAAGTCAGCGGAGGGGACACACACACACATGATGGAGGGATGGATGAAAGGAGGGATGGATGGATGGACCTATTGCTTGCCCATGTGCTGTCTGCTGCATGCACTGCAGGAGAGTTTGTTGGGCGACGGTACGTTTGGACGCGTTGTGGCCGCCATAGACCTGCGGACCGGACAGCGAGTAGCAATCAAGGTACGCACACTCACATGCGCCAACACAGGCAGCAACGCTCGAGCGCCCCTTCTGTGTCGTCCGTCCATTCAGGTGGTTCGTGACGTCAAGAGGTACACCGATGCCGCCAAGATAGAGGCCGACATCCTGCGAGAAGTCACAAGCAGAGAGGCCGAGCTCGGCGGCGGCGGGCCTGTCGACCTCTCCCACTGCGTGAGGCTTGTCGACACCTTCTACTTCTGCAAGCGCTGCAACGACGTGCGCGCCCACACCCATTCTGTGTCGCCATACGACATGCCGGGGGGCGATGTGTGTGGTGGTGTTGGCGATGAGGGGCAGCACATCTGCCTGGTGTTCGAGAAGCTGGGGTCGAGTCTGTACGACCTGCTGAAGCGCAATACTTTCAAGGGCTTCTACCTCGAGGACACCCAGGCCGTGGCGAGGCAGGCGCTGGAGGCACTGGACTTCCTCCAGAGCATTCAGCTCACACACACCGACCTCAAGGTGAGCTGGACCACCGGCATGGCGGGGCGGAACGTGATGGTGTCGTGCCACATGCTTGGGTGGGTGGCTTCTTGTGTGTGTGTGTGTGTGTGTGTTCAGCCGGAGAATGTGTTGTTCGTCGACCCGCACACGGTGTCCACAGTGCCGCCATCACGGGTATGCTCACACACACACACACACACACACACACACAAGAAACAGCCGGCACGAACATTCGTCATCCGTCTGTCTGTCTGTGTCGCTCTCCCCGCTGCAGATATCTGGCGTCTCTCTGTGCGACCACTTCTGCCGCCCCGCCAGATCTGACATCAAAAGTACAAAGGAACACAAAACAGAGAGAGAGCCAACCACTACCCCACACCACACTCATTCGCCATGCGCTTTGAATGGAATGTTGCAGTCATAGATTTCGGTGGTGCGACGTTCGAGCACGACCATCACTGTAGCGTCATCAACACCAAGCAGTATCGCGCCCCAGAGGTGGTCTTGGGCGTCTCGTGGACCTACAGCAGCGACCTCTGGTGCCTCGGATGCATACTCATGGAAATGGTCAGCCAAACAGCGGAGGGAGGGAGGGGGGAGGGAGGGAGGGAGAGATGGCATGGCACACGCAACAGTGAGTGAATCTGGCCATGTGTGAATCTGTCTGTCTGTCTGTCTGTGCAGTATACGGGCGAAATGTTATTCAGCACCCATGACAGCCTCGAGCACCTGGCAATGATGGTACCTACATTCATTACACACGCACTGCACTGCACACCCACAAGGCATCCATCCACCCGACACACACGCACACACGGCTATGCGTTCCTCTTTGTGTGTGGTCTACCTATGCAGGAGGCTGCGTTGCATCCGATTCCGCAGGCCATGCTGGACCGCGTCCTCATCAACAACGACGTGGCCACCAAAGAGCTGGTCAATCCACGAACCAGACGACTCAACTGGTGTGTGAAATAATCATTGACCACACTTTTCAGTCAGCAAACAGGGACACGCCACGCACGTTGTCGTTGCCTTGTGTTGTGTGCATCAATCAGGCCCAGCGGTGCCGGGGGCAGTTCCTCACTGCGAGCCGTGCAGCGCACAAAGCCATTAGAGGTAGGTACACAGCCGACACATACGAGACGCACGCCACCCCGCCCACCCAGCCGTACGCGACGCGCTGTCATGTGTTTCTGCCGGCTCTGTGTCTGTGTGTGTGTGACATGTCAGAGTCTGGTGTCCCCGCGGCACCGTGCGTTTGCGGACTTTGTGCGGCTGCTGCTGCAGATCGACCCAGCCATGCGGGCCGGCCCCAAACAGCTGCTCACCCACCCCTTCTTCCGCATCAACTTCTGCGGCGAATGACGGACCGACCGACCGACCGACCAAGACACATCAGTCGACGGCCAGGCCAGCTGCAGATGGTAATGCACGTAGTGGGAGGGGAGGGAGGGAGGGCCGCGGGCGGGGCTGTGTGGCTGGGCGGGTGGCAGTCTGCCTCGATAGCCTTTTTTCTGAGGCAGGCAGCAAGCGGATGAATGAATTAGAGAGACAGGAAGGCGCAGGCAGCTAGACAAGCACTGACTGCCTTCCTCTCTGCCTAGTCTCCGACTGGCTGGCTGTATCATTTCTCTGTATTATGCTCTCTACCTGTGCCTGCCTGCTGTCTCTGTCTGGTGTGTGTGCGGTTTTCTGTGTGTGTCTCCGGCTGTGGCTGGCTGGGCACTCATCCATCGGCGCACACCGACCGACACACGCACATCGTCCTATCCTGCCTGGATCGTCCTCATTTGCTGGGATGCTACGCTGATGGATTGCCTGGTGCTACTCTGGAGGGCGAGTGGTGCAGGTCTGTCACGCCACTTCTGCCTGGCTGCCTGCACCGTGCCCAGCCCACACTGAGATGGATGCCACTTGTCTATGGCCGAGTGAGCTCAGCAGAGGAAAGCCCCAAAATGGCATTCAAGAAAGCGGAGCAAGCAACTCACCCATCGACAAGAGAAGGAAGAGAAGGAAGGTCTATCTATCTGAGTTGCTATCTGACGACATCAACAGCATCCGCATCATCAACCAACTAGGGAGGGCACAAGCTTCAGTGCAGCAGCGAGCTGAAAAGAGAGAGGGACCACTCATCATCCACAAAGCCAGCCTGCAAGACTGCGTGTCGAGTTGTCATCCCAATCATCGCATCACATGAGCTGCCTCATCCCCCCCTCACCACATCGGTCAAGACACCAAGACTAGACTTAGCTGCTGTTGCTGCTCAGGCGGAAGTGGACATCATGTGTGTGCTGCCCGGGCTGCTCCCTGGAGGCGTCGGTGAGCGACGTGATATGGTATCCGGCGGGGCATTATTTACTGACACTGCATGTGAATCTGCACTGACACATCTTTCCCTCCCCCTCGTCCACCGACTGGCACAGTCGACAGGGCGTGTAAGCTTCACAGTCGAAGGTTTGAGCTGCACACGAGAGCTGACATGGTTCAACTTGTCTTCTCGAGTCGCCAATGCTTTGTGGACGTTTCTCTGCCAGCCTCTCGTGTTTCTTGTCTGCAGGTGCGATGGAAGGAGTGATCTCTGTCAAGGGCTGGCTGATCTGCAAGAAATGCTGCCGTCGTAATTACAGTCATCGCTGTACTGTCTGCACCTCTGCGGATTGCGGAGCGAGAGACCTGTAGGTGTTCCGTTGTAGCTGTCCTGCGTGAAGTAGGTTCTTTCTCGCGCATGAGTGAGTGTACTGTATCTTGGCTGTCGTGTGCCATGCCGTCTGTTGGACCTCGCATGCGTTCAATCGCCACTGCTGGTGCATGCTAAGCTCGCAGTGAATGGGAGGCGCGGAGAGAAACCATGGATCCTGACAACTTCTCTCAACCAGCACAGCCACCACCACCGCCGCCGATGGATGAGAATTCTCTGACGCGGCCCGTCAATGTGGACCTGCTGGTGAAGCGTTCCATCCAGTATGCGTGGCGGCAGCTGCAAGATCTGCTCAACCACGTGGCGCTGCAGGAAGACCAGCCCGCGGACAGCCAGGCGCGGGAGCTGCTGTGGCTCTACTGCCGCTCGTGGCGAGAGGTGTTCTTGCGGCTGATAGTGATGGTTGGGCTGGGGTGCACGCCGCTGACCGAGGAGGTCTCGGAGGTGGTGCATCTGAGGAACCTCATACAGGGACAGACCAACATGCTGCAGAACCTTATTGAGGTGAGGTGGGAGGGTGTGGTGTGAGTGGCGGAGGGAGGGAGATGGATGTGCGTGTGTGGAATGGACTGGACAGATCTCTGTCTGTCGTGTGTGTGGTTGTTGTTGTTGTTGTGTGCAGGAGATGCACATGAAGTATGCACAGCTGATGAGCCACTTCCCGCCCGCTCCCCTCATCCCTGCGGTGCCCCACACACTTGCACTCTGCCACACTGCCAACCGCTTCCAAGCATTGAGGGGCGACGTATCAGGAGCAGCAGACAGTGCGACAAGGCGAGAGGCTATGCATGAGGTCGAGTGGCCGTCAGGACTGCCTCTGCCGTCGTCCCTCGGCACGCATCTCGCCAACTTCAACCGGCCGATTCAGCAGCCGGAGATGCCCCCGCTGCCTAGTGAGTGACATGGACACACATCACACGTACATGGAAGGAGGGAGGGTCGGGTCCATCTGTTTGTGTATGGATCTCTTCGTGCTGCTGCACTGCACTGCACTGCAGGTGACGAGATGGAGCCCTTCTCGCGGTGGGTGGATACCAATGCGCTGCTGCAGTTCTATCGTTCCGAGTGCCCCAAAGACGAGCTCGTGTTCGAGACGGCCAAGGGCAAGTGCACACTCACCCTGCCCAACCAATTCAAGGTCCACCTCAGACACCAATTCGATAAGTACGAACGAGCGGAGGAAACGTCATGACTGACACCAACATATGTGAGTGACCCCTGTCTGTGTCTCGTTGGCGGCTGTTGGGTGGTGGCCAGTTGGGAGGTGCTTGGGGTGGAGTTGCTGCTGGGCACGTCATCGTCAGCGTCCCTGGGTGTGACGGCTCCCGCTGCCCTCGCCCAGCAACCTACCCTGCACGTGCTGCTCGAGACTCTTCTGCTCGACACCCTCCACCTGCAGCTGCACCGCATACAGGCACACAAGAAGCCGGCCACAGCTTGCAAGCGAGAGGATGCCCCCATGGCCGACCAACCAGCCAAGGGCGACGGCGATGGCCAGCAGGCCGAGGAGGTGGACGTGCTCAACTCGATCTACCAGCTGCTGCGGTCGTGCTGTCGCGGGACGGTGTTTCGCTACGTACTTGAGGCAGCCCTCAACGCCAAACACAATCCCTACTCCCCCGTCATACGGGTCGACCTCGAGGCGCCAGACAAACCCGCAAAGGCGCGCGGTGGGGCTGGCAATGAGGCTGCAGCCCCGTCCTTGGCCATGGACGAAACGATGAGCGAGTCGAGCAAGGCCGGCACCATGGCAGCCGATGCTGGTGCGTCTGAGGGCGGCACCTGCCGGCTCGACATCGTGCTGATCGACGAACCGGAGGTCAAGAAGCGTCTGCGTTCCCTCCTGCCCTTCCTCGCGGCCACCCCATCCCCCTCCTCCCCCTCCTCCCCCCAGCCCCTTGCACACCTGCAGGCCGCACTCGATCGGCTCAGTTTGGCGAGCATCTGTGGCGGCCATGACAAGATGGAGACCGATGACGGGCAGAAGAGCGTGGCGACCAGCAGGGAGGTGGTCAAGCGAGAGAACAAGGACGAGACCATGTCGGTCACCAGCAGCGACCACGGCAGGCCGAGGACACTTGCGGCGCGGCGCGATGCCGTCGAGTGGGTCATGCAGGTGGACTGGGATGAGGCTGACGGGCACCTGTCGGTCTCTCTGCGGCCCCTGGCTGCGTTCCTCGCCCTCCTGCGGACGCAGAAAGAGTCGGCCGCCGCCCGCATGACCGACATGAAGAGCCACCTGGCCGGCCAGACAACCAAGGACAGCAAGGAAGGTGTCATGCAGCTGGCCGCCGGGCTGGAGGAGCTCAAGATACGGATGCATGAGCAAGAGAGGGCGTTGGAGCGGCTGGGCGCCTTCTCCAGTCGGCTGGTTCGGTCTGTGTGTGAGTTCGAGGAGCCCCTGGACGTTTTGGTGAGCGAGTGTGTGCAGATGGTCGTGTATGGGTACTTTGTGCGGCTGTTCGAGGGCGCCAGCGGCCTGATGGCCGGAGATGCGGGCAGACGGCTGGAGGTGATGCTGGGTGTCGATTGAGAGAGTCTACTGACAAACCGGCTGAGTTGCTCTTGCAGAGTGTGTTGACAGTCTTGCAGAGTGTGTTGACAAGTGGCTGCCTGGCTGATCTTCACAGCTGAATGAATGGAAGACACGAGTGTGTGTGTGTGTGTGTTATCGTGGTCTGTGGAATGGAGTGAGATGCGGATAATGTTATCCATTCATGTGTGCGTCTGGAAAGGCTAATGGAGCATCCATCCATCAACCGCGTGATCCACCACGAAAAATACAAGGAAAGCGCCAATCGACTGATCACTCAGGAAGCTCCCTTTCCCACATGAATGCCCTGGACTCGCTGCTGTCTCTTCTTCTTTCTGTCGGCGGCCCATGTTCGCTTCATACTCTGAATCGGCTCAACCTGAAACGACCTGAAGGGAACAGAGAATGCCAGCCAGGCACGTCTTCTCCCGCGAAGTGTCCCGTCCGTCGGCATGCTGGTGATTGCTCACATGTCGTCGAGGCAGTAGGCCTGCAGGTCGTCCTTCTTGCAGCGGCGGGATCGCGTTTGCTGCAAAGGAAAGCACATTCTCATGTGGACGTCACCGGACCGGCGTCGAGTGAGTGCAGGGGTCCGTGCCGTGCACACCTTGAGGAAAAGGTCGCAGCTGATCATCCACGCAGACCTGCGCACAAGAAGGACGGCGAGAGACACGCACACATAATGGGTGTGTTTAGTACGTGTCTCAGCAGGCTGTCTGTCTGTAAGCCTACCTTGGATTCTCAGACCATCTAGGTATCTTGAGCTCCCGCGCCCTGCACAGATAGATACCCATACCCATACGTGTGCTCGTGTCTGCTCGGATGAGCGCCATGCTCCTGAGCATTCCTTCTTGCCTTTTCATTTCGCCGATATTGTACACACCCTGAGATGAGATGCAATCCATTGAAGGGAGAAAGACGGGTCACTTTTTCTTCCTCCGGTGTGAGCTGAGCTGCCTACATGTGTGTTGGCTTGATGGGGCACCGGGGGGAACTTGCCTGCAGGAACAAAGAAAGGCAAGTGAGTGCACAGCACATCTGAGGCGCTCCCGTCTATGCGCACCAAACTTGACGTGTCGGAGATGCCGTCTCTCGTCTGTAAAACCACGGCAAGATCGTCGATCATGTTGTGGCTCACTAAGTGGATGCCGGCTCCTCCTGACCTACCCTCATCGAACCGCCGTACGACGTCTGGTGGCACCCTGGCGGGTGCCTGCCCCTCCTCCTGGGCCCTCCTGAACTCTTGACGCTGCTCATACCGATCCTCCATCTGATGAATTAGGCCCCTGCACGCACACGCACCGACGGTTGAGCGATGGATCTGGTGTGTGGAGAGCTGGTGGGTGTCCCACCCACTTTGGAATGCGCTTGTAGAAGTTCTCCCTGTCAGTCAGTCAGATGCACGCATGCATCGCATCCACGGGTGTCCATCGTGTGTGGTGGTCACATGCACACAGAGTACCTGTCCAGTGCCAGCACTTCGACATGAGTGGCCGCGACAATCGTGTGGCGCCACCTCCCCGAAGGACTGAACAATCCCTCGTCGCCAAAGTAGGTCCCAGGGTGCAGCACACTGAGAACCTTGCCACGGTTGAGCATGCCTGGCGCAAACTCACCCTCAACCACACTTGTCTTGCTGCTCGCTGCGACCATCTGGCCATGCGACCGATAGGACGCTAGCTGCGTCCCAGAAGGCACCGTTGCCAAGCTGAGGGCGTCCGATTTGCGGTGAGAGCTGGGGCTCATCATTCCTGCCGCTGTTATGTCCTCCACGACATCGACGTGTGAGTGGGAGCTGGCACGGGGGACAAAAGAGGAGCGGCGACGCTCTCGGGACTCTCTGTTGTCGGCGCCTGCATCCGTCAATGGGGGGCAGAGCAGACCGATGGCGCCATTGTTGTGCCTACGTGTTTCTTACTGATGGGTCTGTCGGTTTGTACCACGCAGCAGATGCCGGAGGTGAGAAAGTACATGTGGGTGGCCTCCTGCTCATGGAGAAAGGAAAGGAATTAGACGGAATGCGACCTCTGCATTGTCTGTCGGTGCCTACCTGTCCAGCCAGTGTGATGGTGCCTCCCCGACCGACTCGGATCTTCTTGAGCACGAATGAGATGTTGATGACCACCTGATACGTCACATTCCTCAATATGCCCTGCAAATGATTATTGAGGGCGGGGGGCAGCGAATCAATAGAGGGAGACTGTTGATTGTGTGCGCAAACCTTGAGGAACTCCACCTGCTCCCTGTTGCCCTCGACTGGTAAAGAACAGAAAGCAACTACATGTGTGTCAAGATGGCCTGGCTGGCCTGACGCACCGCACCTTTGACGAATCTCTGATACTCCGCCTTGGTGAGAGTGGCCACCTGCAGGCACACGCGCCAGAAACACATCTATCGCCATTTGAACGTGTGTGTACGTACGTATGCATCAGTACAGTCAGTCTTACATATGTGGGATATGTCAGAGCCTTGCAGCTGGCGGCACGTGGCGCATCTGCAGCCGAAAGAAAAGGAAGGAAGGAAGGAAGGAAGGGTGGTCGATTCGATCCTGCTTTAAAATTCATGTCTCTCTCTGCACACGCATCGCATGTGCGCTGCGCTGCGCACCATTCATGAGAGCAAGTGTCCCGAACATGTCCATGGGATACTGCAACACAATACCTATATGTTATGTACACCACAGCGAGACATGCGCCTCCCACCGCTAAACATGAGGAGAGGCGGCCCGCCTGCCTGCCTGTTCCACTCCCTCCCCCACCTGTGTATGCACGCGCTTGGTGCCCTGGCCGATCATCTTCTTGTACACCCCCACAATCCCAGACAGTATGATGTACGCCATGTCGCCCACTTCACCCTACAAGTGAGTGTACGAGCAAGATACGTGTTTGGCTCCGTTCCGATCCATACATACATAAATCCTTGGGTGGACAAACCTGGTTGATAATGACGGCCCCTTCTTTGTACTTCTCGACATTCAAAGCACGGAAAAACTCCTGGCAGCACACAATCGATAGAGACAGACACATGTATGCCATGGAAAAAGAGAGCTCTTAGTGTCCTTCCTCTGGTCTTACCTTTCTCAATGACGATGTCTGCGGTAGCTTCGACTCTCTCAGCAACTGTATCTCCCCCAACACCTCCTCAAGCAACATCAGATCGTGTTCGTCCCTCACGGCGCCCGGCTTCACTGCCGGCAAAAGGTAGGTAATACAATGTGCCCAGCAGACAATTTTCCATGAACCCCGTAGATACACACAAGTACAACGAGCAGCTTACTCAGTGCTCTGACGGCCTGTTTGATCTTGGGGTCGAGCTTGATGCCTCCAGCGAGTGTGGAGGACAGCGCTGACCGGTAGGACGCCCCCGTCCCCTCCCGCTCCTCCCTCCTCTTCACCACCGGCATTTGTACGGCAGTCTCTCCCGCCGCCGGCTGTCCCTCGATGCGCACCGTGACCTGGGGCCGCTCGCCGGCCTCGACAGCGGCTTCTTCTTCATGAGCGTCAGCTTCTGGTGCTTCTGGCGCTGCCGACGAAGACGAGCTCGAGAGAGACTCCTCTCTTGCAGCAGATATATCGACTGGGATGATCAGCACACGCAAGGAAGCCCTCTCGTGCCTGTATGACTGCATGTGGACTCGCTCTCACCGCCAGCGTCTGATGATTCGCTGCTGCTGAAGCCATGGGGGACGATCTGAACTGCAGCCCCGCTCCTCTGCTTAAGCCGCAAAGCCATCGTGCCACTGGCCGCTTCAGTTCCGACTCGGAGTCAGAAAAAAGCGCGAAAGGCCCCCCATGGCCCCCAGGAGACGGCTTGAACTTCGCCTGCGCCTTCTCGTGCGGCTCGTCAGCGCGCCATCTCCAGCAGCTCTGCGACGGCGGCTTGATGAAGGGCAGTTTTCGCGGCGCCTCTGCAGCACTGCGGTCGCCCAACCGGTCCCCTGTGCACAAGACCCAAGGCAGCCAAGACGCTTTGTTCGACGACTTCCTCAACACGCTGTCGAGAAGCAGCCCCTACGCATCGCACTCTGCGTCGCCCAAGAAAGAGCGATCCCCGGCAGGCTCTCCGAAGAAGGGCCGCTTCAGCCCAGATGTGGACGTGAGAGAGGTGCCCAGCGGCAGCAGCGACTCGGACGAATCGCCTCCGAAGGCCAAAGTGATGGACACGTCAAAGCTGACGTTTCACCAGCCGGGAAAGACCCGCAAATCATTCCAGCTCTCGACAGAGACTCCGGACACTGCACTGGATGCGTGGAGACTGGGGCTGCAGGGGAGGCTGCCGAGTCAGCGGAGGGTGAGGCGGCTGGTGGAGTCAAACACGTTCGGGCTCTTTATCGGGTCGGTGATTGTGGCCAACTCGATTGTTGTCTGCGTTGAGACCGAGCGGAGCGCGCAGAAGGGGGAGCTACAGCAGAATATCCCTCTCAATGTGTCCATTTCCATGGTTTTCCTGGTCGAGTTGCTGCTGCGGCTGTACGCCTATGGCCTCCTGTTCTTCAGAGGGGCATTCAACTGGTCCGTGTGGGTCAGCAAATCGCTGGCTGTTCCTGCCCTGCCGGGATCCATATGTTGGGTATGTATGTTTGTTTGTCAGGTTTGATTTTGTGTTGGTGGTGGTGTCGGTGGTGGACGACATCGCCTTTGGCTTGTTTGGGGAAGTCATCTACGGCTCGGCCCAGACGGCAGACACACAAGGGGGACCGAAACTGAGGGCATTCAGCGTGCTGCGTGTGGTCCGGCTGATTCGAGTGGTGAGAGTGCTAAGGGTGCTCAAGTTGTTCAGGCAGCTGCAGCTGCTGGTTAAGGGGCTGATCAAGGGCATCACGGCCCTTTTCTGGGTTATGCTATTGCTGTGCCTCTTTATCTTCATGTAATGAATGGGCGACGTGAGACACACACATCCACCCCCTCCGGTGTGTCTCTCCATCTACCAACGAAGCGTCTGTGTGCTTGTGCAGCTGTGCGGTGTTCACGACGCAGATGTACGGTATAGAGAGGCCGGAGAACGAGGTGGATGAGATCGACTGGCAGGGCGGCGATGAGGACAGCTCATACATTGTGTCCCGCTTCTACTTCGGGGGCGTGGGCGAGAGCGCATACTCTCTTTTCCAGGTGGGATGAGCGACGCACATTCATCATTAGTGTACAGACATGTTCTGGCTTGCTTCGCCGGAGATGGCTTATGTAATCTTATCATGGATCAGATCATGACGCTAGAGGCGTGGGCGAGCTCGATGGCTCGTCCTATGGAGCGCGCCTACCCGAGGGCGTGGATCTTCTTTGTCGTCTACATCTGCTTCACCACACTCGCGATACTAAATCTTGTCACCGGTGGCCATGCATGGCACCACCGGCATTCTTGACACACATCTGTATGTGTACGGTGGGTGCTGGCTGCGTGTCTAGGTATATTTGTGGAGCAGACGATGCTGGTGGCCCGCGAAGAGGCCGACTTTCACCACTTCCAGCACCTGCAGGTATGGATGGATGGGCAGAATGAATGGGCGGAGTTGAGTCGCACAGAGGACGGCATGCGATGCACACGAGACGAGCATGGCTGTATGTGTCTCAGATCGTGCGAGAGCTGCATCAGTTGTTTGTTGAGGCCGACAAGAACCAGGACGGAACCGTCACCCGAGAGGTAGGTACTCAGGCGGTGCTTGAGTCAGTCATGCCTCTCTTAATGAATGCATTCATTCATTCAGGAGTTGCTGGAGCTGGTCGAGGAGGATGAGGTGGCTGATCGGTTATGCAATATAGGGTTGACACAGAAGCAGCTGGACGCCTGCTTCGACCTCGTGGATGAGAACAATGACGGCATCGTCAACATAGGTAGGTAAAGGCGCAGGACAGCAGGCAGCATTATATGCGGCTGAAAGGGCCCCCGTAAAGCGGTGTCCTGTCTGCTGTGCTGTCTCTCTTGGTCAGATGAATTCGTCAAGGTGCGCGAGTAGACCCATACATAGCGGAATGCTGTATGTATGATGCGTCGTTTCGTTTTGTCTCTTGTGTGTTGTGTTGCGTTGTACAATGCTCGCAGGGTGTGCTCAGCCTCAAGGGTATGCAAGTGAAGCCCACATGACATGTGGAGGGAATGGAGGCCGTCGTTTGTCCATTCCATTCACACGTCTACATGCGCTTCTCTCTGTCTGTTCAGCTGACGCGACCAAGTTCGACCTTCAAAGGGTCAACGCCGTCACCTCAAGAATACACAGACAGGTGAAAGACAGATATGGATGGCCACACAGGGGTGGGGTCGCTCGTTTTCACTCGCTTATCCATGTCTCCGCTGTCTTCCTCTCTCTCTCTCTCTCTGGCAGCTGCATGGCACCTCGACCAGCAATGCCCTTGCACAAGTCCAATTAGAGAGGATGGCGAAGCGCGTGAGATACCAAGACGCTCGGATCTCCCACCTGGAGATCATGATATCGGAAATATACCGAGACGTCCTCGGCCGCAACCCACCCCCTCCCCCCGACATACCCCCACTCTCCCATGACACGTCGCCAAGGCGGGCAGATGACACCAACCCCCACGAGCAGACACAAAGCGCACCGTTGCACCTGGTGAGAGAAATCGGCCCAGGGCAGGACGTGCTGCGGAATGAGGACAGTAGGGATGAAGGGGGAATTAGCCGGACGACGCTGCCCAACGAAGTGGTTGAGGGGGAGGAGTAGCCCGTGTGTATGTGTGTTATATATCGGTTTGGGCTCCATTGGATGGGTGGGTGGTGACAAATTGGTGTCACTCGTAGTTTGTGTCTCTGGTAGACAGCGAGTAGCCTCGAGACCCTTTGCTTGCTGGATTTTGGATGTTGGATTGGTTGGGATCAATCATACATGTAAGGCAGGGCGGGTTTTACACGAGTGGCCTCTTTGAACCAAGCGACTAATCGTCGGGTAGTCAGCCAATCTAGCCACACCGCCAAGCCGTCAATTCATTTCCGCCCATACACCCAGTAGGCCAGCGCCAAAAGACAGCAACGGGTCAGTCGAACACCTCGTCAGGGCCGCCAGAGGCCGGAGGGCTACGCACACGCACACGCACACACACACACATATCAGCAGCCGAAACGAACTGCGGCATGCTACTTTGCGTCCCTCTGTGTGTCACTCACGCGCAGCACATGTAGTATCCTCCAGCAAGGAGAAGGAGCGACCCCCCGCCCACCACAATGTAGAACGTCGTCGGGTCCATCCCCAGTATCTCTGCAGGCAGAAGAGTACGTCTTTAACCACCTTGTTGCCAGCAAGCGACTTACTCTCTTCGGCTGCCTTTGCTGTCTTCCCTACAAAGGAACGCACCGAGGGAATGCAATGCAGGCCCAGTAGAAGGCGGGCGTGTCTCTGTCTGTGCGTTGGTCACTGACTCAGTTCGCAGTGCGGTCCTTCGTATGCAGCCTGGCACTTGCAGTGGTACTTGGTCTGCCCGTCAACCACACATAGTCCCCCATGCTGGCACTCGACGTGATCGCAAATGCTGCTCTGACCCTCCCCCACTGACATCGGGCCAAAGGGATTGGCAGCAAACATTACACGTTCCATTGTGTGATGATGGGTGGGACTTGTGCACCTTTGGACGCCTCGATTAGTGATGCGATAGTGCCCGTGGGCCTCACCACCACCTCCGCATGGTCGTCCTGGGATGCGGCAATCTCCTTCTGCGGCACCAACACGCCAGACCACGATGATGCGATGTCCGCTGGATGTCAGCCACAGAGAGTTACATTCATTGCAGGAGGAGTCTATTGCTGATAAAGAGTGGGGGCGCGGTGCTTACGGTCATCAAGCTGCCCTGGTGATGTGTAGTGGGGCTGTGCGCTCAGGGACTCGACATAGAAGGGAAACGAAGACCTCTGGCGGTGTCTGCGAATGCTGATCCACTTGGGATCCTGTCAGTGACACACAAAGGCATTCCCGACAGGCACTGCAATGATGCTGAACGCCTCAGCCGCCTTTGCAGTTGTTGCCGCCACAGGGTCATCCGAGTAGGCCTGCACGCCCCCCTGGTGCGATGACGTCCCCAGGCAGTTGAGCACCACGACCGACAGAGAAGTGACCAGAAAGAGCGCCGCAAGGAGGGATGTTGACTTCGCCCGCTCTGCCCTGGGCTGAATTAATGCCGGCTCGGATTCTTGCTGCTCTCTGCAAGTGCAGGGCTGGGCTTGTTGGCTACTTTGCACGTCAGCGTTGTGGGGGTGACGTGTTGCGCTGCGATGTCTGGCTGAGTCCATCTCGGGTGGGGCAGAAGGGAAAGGCGATCAGTCCCCAGAATTTTGGCGCCACCGTACAGTCGACGCAGGAGAGCGGCTTGCCAGGATGAGCGCCGCAGCGTCCGAATCTTCCCCCGTTTTTAAGTCATCGCACAAGGTAAGCTCGGAGGCGGCAGAGAGAGATGACCAGCCGCGAGCGATGAGCCGCATCAAGCGTCGTTTGTATGGCTGATCTGCCAGATGTTTGACGTCGGTTCGCTTCCCGGTGACGCACTCTGGGCGTTGGCTGACCAGATGACCGTCGGCGAGTTGGTTCGTGTGCGCCGACTCAACAAAGCCGTCCGCGCCGGTCTGGGGCTCACGTACATGCTGCAGCGACTCGAGCACTTCAACGCCACTCACAGCGCCCGCAACTTGGTCATCTTCAAGCCCGAAATGCCCGGTAGGCAGAATGCAGGCAAGGGACACAACACATCTTGGCCCATCCATTCCCCTGCTGTGTTTGCGTGCGTTGATCTTCAGGCACCATTCGTTCCGCCGAGGAGGGTTGGTACGAAGATCGCCCTGCCGGTCCTCAGCCCAACCCCCTCGGCCCCTTCCCCGTCGCTGAGGATCCCAAATTCTCAACCAAGGTCGGTCACCACATTCAGGCAGCCACACAGCCACAATCCACTGCTCACTGTGTGTTGTGTTGCGTTGCGTTGTGTGGCGTCATCAGCGTAAGGTTCGTCGTGTGTTGGCGACGTTGTGGGTGGGCGAGGAGGGCGGCGACTGGGAGGCCTGGCGACCCGTCATGACCCGCGCGGCTGCAGACCCCCAGGACGGCGTCAGTCTGCCGGTGGTGGTGGTGGTCAAGGCGGGTGAGGGCCGTGGCAAGTGGCACCCAAGCACAAGCGCCAAGGCATACAAGGTAGGTGGGGGTGGGGGGGTAGGGGACACAAGCGCCCTGCGTCATCGCTTTCGCTCTCTCCCTCTCTCTGTGTGTGCGTGTGTGTGTGCGTGCGTGTGTGTGCGTGCGTGCGTGTGTGTGCGTGCGTGTGTGTGCGTGCGTGTGTGTGCGTGCGTGTGTGTGTGTGCGTGTGTGTGTGCGTGTGTGTGTGTGCGTGTGTGTGTGTTCAGAGTCACCCGGCGACGTTTGCCCAGCTGACGTATCTGCACCACCACCTCAACTGCACGTTCCTGATGCCTCGAGCGGGTACCACATCCCGAGTGTACCGCCTCGAGCTGCGCAACAACCGACGCGCCACATGGAAGGTCCGATGCGCACAGCGGGGCGACACATCCAACGTAAGGATGCAGACAGATGAGAGCCCACGGTCTCTCCCATCAATGCCTGCGTGCCTGTGCAGAACCCCCGCATCGTGGCCCGCCGTTGTGTGGGTACGTCGGTGACTGAGTTTGCCAGACCCTTCCTGAGTTTCTTCGAGTACGAGTACTTCACTCCCACACCGCTGCCGGCGGTGGGGCTGCTGGGCCTCCCCGGCCAGCAACAGCTCAATCCCAATCCCAATCCCAATCCCGCCCCTGCCCCCGCCCCTCCCCCTCCCCCTCCCCCACCCCAAGACACACATGACACACACGACACACACGACAACCAAGATGACGACCTGGCCGCTCACATCAGCGACGAGCCACAGCCAGGAGGAGATACCGAGGAGCAGGAGGGGCCGGTGGGCGACAGGGAGGGAGGGGAGCAAGAGGGAGTGGGTCCTGACGAGGGGGGTGATAGCGAGCTGGGCGTGTGTGTGGAGGATAAGGGTGTGGATGGTGGTGAGTGTGCTGACGATGAGGGCGGGGAGGGGGAGCAGTACAGTGTGGAGGGAGAAGAGCATGACGGTGTGGACGGCGAGGCTGACGAGGGTGGTGGTGGTCTCGATGATGACGGTAACGATATCGACATGAACTCCGAACACGAGCAAGATGAGGTCAGCCCGCCCGCCAGATCCCTCTCTGCATCCCTCTGTGGACACATGTTTGTCGTGTGTGGTGTGTGGCGTGGCGTGCAGGATGGTGGCCTCCCCCAGTTCTCAGATTGGGACTCGCTCGTGTCCTCGTGGGGCGAAGACAGCATCATCAGGCACGGACGCAACCCACGCAAACAATCCGACCCCTCTGCCATCTCTCGTGCGACCTTTTCTCTATCAGTGGCGACACCCAGTGTGAGTACGAGGCGACGTTTGTCGACCGACGCCGATTCGCCGATGAGGACAGCAGCGACGAGGGGGAGGGGGGCGACCAGCGGCGGGAGGAGCGGGACGAAGCGGAGGAGAGAAACTGCCGAGAGATGAACCAGCACATCGGGCGTATAGTGCAAAGACGACGGGACGAGAGAGAAATGAGGTGGGCGGTTGAGTGGGTGAACAATTATCGACGTTCATTGGAAGGCTGCCTGCCCTTTTGCCCTGGCTTCAGCGAGTTCCTCACTTTCATCGCTGGCATGCGCAGGCAGAGGACACACAGGTACACACGTCAACACGCCAGAGACAAGACAGACACACCGTTCTTGTGTCTCCCTCTGTGTACATGTATGGTGCCTTTGCCTGTGTGCAGGGACGATGAGATGGACGACGACATGGACGATGAGATGAATGAGATGGCCGCACCCAGGTGGGCACATGCATTCAAGAGAGGAGTCGCACCGCTCTCGTGCCTCTCACTCTGTGTGTGCAGTGCTGCTGCTGCTGCTGGAGGGCCAACAGCTGCCGACAACAATAGCAACAGCAACCCTGACAACACCGATGACATGCAGTGATCGAGGTGAGGGAGGCAGGCAGGGAGGGAGGGAGGGAGGGGAGGGCACTGGTAGCTTTCCTCTGTCTGCTCTGTCTGTGCCGCCAGGTTGGTGAGTGATGGCTTAGCTGGATGGCGGATATAGCCAATTGGATATAGCAGACAGACAGACAGACAGAGTCTGAGAGTGACCGCAAGCAGACTGACACTAAAAAAGCACAGATAGACAGACAGACAGACAAGCGGACGGATCACGATGGATGCTTCGTCTGTTGACGCCTGGTTGGTCCCGCCCACAGCTGGCCACCAGCCATGGAAGACCTCCAGCCGTGTCTGTCTGCATGGTGTGTACATGTCAGTGAACGCCTGCCTGCCCGCACGAAGGAATGAATCGATGAATGGGCCGCTGCTGGTGGTGCTGGTCCCTCAAGAGTTTTACAAATTAATTGCTTTGCGCCGGTCGTTGGCCGCCAACCAGAATCAGATAGAATGATTGAGGGGAGACTGACTGTGGCTGTGGTGTCATGTCATCAAAATTCAGCCCGTCGGCTTAGCCAGTGTCACACACACACACACACACACATCAGAAAGACCCACAGACACCCACACAGACCACACACACACAAGGGGGGCAGGCAGGCAGACAGACAGGTAGGCAGTCCACCACTGAGTGAGCCAGCCAGCGACACAAGAGTGAGTGGATGGGCACGAGTCTCGCTTGGTAGCTCGATATGCCCACACACGGATCAGCCGGCAGGTAGACAGGCAGGGGCAACAGTATCAGGCAGGTGATGAGAAACCACCGGCAGACAGTGCGTGCAAAACCCCAGGCAGACAAGTCAGGCAAGTCAGGCCAGGTGACAGGCAGGTGGGCATGGTTGGTTGAAGGAAAAAAGACAGAGGCGATGGATGGCCAAGTGTGGGGGTGAGTGAGGTGACTGTGAGTGAGATCATGATGATGTGTGTGTCCAATCCATCCATCCAATATATTCAGTCAGTACTTGTATAACACACACGACACCACGCCACGACCACTGTCAAGTGATCGTCAAGTCAGGACGCTCACGTCAATGAACCAACCAACGGGCCAATGCAATGCACACATTTACAACGCACAGACAGATACGAAAGGAACCCCAAACAAACAAACGAATCAACGAATGAACGAACGAACGAACAGTCCATCCATCCATCCAGCCATCCACTCAGCCAGCACCGACAGACACAGATGTTATGTTATCTAGGATAATATGAGTGTACCGGTGTGTCCATACATACAGTCTGTCCGACGGCATCGCATGCACACACGCACACTCACAGTGAGTGAGTCCCACCACCATGCATTGCACGCATTGCATTGCATTCGTCCCTTCATTCATCGACGGCAGGCTCCGCGCCTCACTGCTGTCTGCACTGCACGCGGGGGCCACCTGAACACACACACACACACGGAGAGAGAGAGAGAGAGAGAGAGAAACGAGACAAGACAAACCATCTCGGTGAGTCGGTCGGGGTGTGTGTGTGTGTGTGTTTGCGTGCGTACCCATTCCCTCATCTTCGTCCTCCTCGTAGGCCTCCCCCGACCTGGCCGCATCCTCCTTCAAACGCTCGGGGTCGACCGTCTGGCCACACCCCAAGGGCAAACACATGTCACAACCTAACTCTTCGTGCCCATGGGTGAGTGCGTGTGGACGTAGTATAGTACCTCGACGTAGTGGACTTCAGCGTCGAGTTGGTCGTCGATGTCCATGTCCATCTTGCGGGGTGAGGGGAGCAGCTTCTTGAGTGCGTTGCAGGTCTTGTCGTCGAGTGCGTCGGGGAACTCGACATCGAACGAGATGAAGAGGTAGCCCCTGATGAAGGGGTTCTTGACCGAGGGCATGCCCTCGTTGGCGATCGCCTTCATCTCGCCGGGCTTGATCACCTCATTGGGGTTGCTCTTGATGATCAACTTGCTGCACACACACAGAAGGGAAGGGTCGGGCACGCCACACAGGCATGCATATCAATGCATGGAGAGAGAGGGAGAACCATGCATGGGATATGGATGTACCTACCGGTTGTCGAGGTGTACGAGCTCGAATGAGAATCCTGTGAGAGCCTCCAACAAAGTGATCTTCTTCTTCATCAGCAGGTGGGACTTCTTGCGGGTGAACACCTATACACACAAACACACACAGACACACACGTCCCGTCCCTGGATGCAGGTCAGTGTGTGTTCGAGTTCCCTGCACGCCACGCCACGCACCGGGTGTTCTTGCTGTTGGATGACGAAGATGACATCGCCGGGGAGCTGACCCGGCCTCTCGTCGGCCTCGCCCCTACACACACACACACGTGAATGCATTGCAATGCAGAGACCTGTGTGTGTCTGTGCGTCCCTACTCACCTGAAAATGATCTTTTTGTTGTCTGGCGCCCCTTTCTCAACAAACACCTCCAGCACCTTCCGCTCCTTGATCGTGCCATCCTGCAGCAAACCATGCACACAAAAGCATGTATGTCATCTGTCTGTGTCCATGCCATGCATTATGGTATCAGTCGTGGGCGGGCGTGAGGCCAGCAAGGCAAGGCAAGGCAGGCGTACCCCTCCGCATCTCTTGCACTGTTTGTGTTGCGGGATGTACTTGCCCTGCCCCCGGCACTCGGTGCAGGGAGACTGCATCTGCTGAATCATCGGACCCATCTGAGTGTATCCAGCCAGCCATCGACAGACAGGCATACACACACACGGCAACAGAGGTGAGTGAGACACTGGCAGCCAGCCAGCCAGCCAGCCATTCACTCCTGTCTGTCTGTCTGTCTTTCTGTCTGTGCGCACCTCACCTGTCTGATGGTGACTCTGATGCCTCTGCCCTTGCAGGCAGAGCAGGTCTCCATCGCAGACTGAACACACACACACACACACACACGCACGCACGCGGAGGATCCTTGTGTGTCTTGATCCATCCATGTGTGTGCTACGGTACCTCTGGTCCGCCGACGCCATCGCAGTCAGGGCAAATGATGTCTCGGTTGATGGCCAACTTGCGCGTCTTGCCGTTGTACAGGTCAGACAAGGTCACCTGACAAGCAGACACACCGATCCCATGTGCCCGTCCATCATCGATTCTCAGTGCTTCATTTATTCCCCTCCCTCCCTCCCTGACCCTGTGTGGGTAGCTACCTTGAGTGGGTGCACGACGTCCTCCCCTTTCCGCCTGCCGCCGCCCCCTCCCCGCCGCCCACCACCGCCACCGAAAAACAAATCGAAGATGTCGGTCGGGTCAGATCCACCACCGCTGCCCTGGTGGACCATGCATACAAGGAAGGTAGATAGAGGATACCAGTGATCGATGATCGATCACAGCATGGGACTCTGGATGTGCATGCTGGTTGCCGTAGCGTCAATGTGTACGTACCTCGAGCCCCTCCTCGCCGACTTCGTCGTATGTCCTCCGCTTCTCGGGATCGCTCAGCACCTCGTAGGCGCGACCGATTTCTTTGAACAACTCAGGGTCGCCTCCCTTGTCGGGATGATGCTTCATCGCTGCACAAGTGAATGCCACACACAACAAAGATGCCACAACCCGCGACCGATGTTGCAATCAACGCCCTCTCAGTGAGTGAGTGAGTGCGATGAATCGCGATGCGCTTACCGAGTTTCCGGTAGGCCTTCTTGATAGTGTTGAGGTCGTCATTCTGGCTGACGCCCAGCACCTCGTAGAACCGCTTGTTATCAACCTCTGAAGGACACACACACACAGAGGGACGGACAGTCAGGTCAGCCATCCCTCCCTCATGCCAACGAAGCGCGTGCATGTGTGTGAGTGCGTGAGTGAGTGAGTGACCCTTCTTCTCTCGTCTCATTCCCGGCATTCCCGGATGCGGCCCATCCTCGAAGCCGCCGAACGGAAACCCGCCGAAGAACATCCTCGCTGCCTCTCTCCCAATATATGGGATTGTCACAGACTCAGTCGCGAGTCGATTTTTGTCTCAGCCCAGTGGCCAGGACACCACGAGATCCTACGCCAATCCCTCCTGCCTTCACACCCAGTGCCTCTGACTCAAGCCTGTCGTTTGAGCTCGCACGCCGTTTGCGAGCTTCGCCGAAAAAAGAGATCTCGCCAACATGCGTTTCGTGAGTGGTGATCAGTGTGGGCTGTGGAAGTGCGTCTGCGTCGATGGAGAGAAGCCGACGGTGTCTGCTCAACAGGGCGGCGGAAAGCAGGACCGCTCCCTCGCTGTTCGATGCGTCGCCTGGACGGGAGGACGCAGGTGAGTGTGCAGTGCGTGCATGCCGCAGCACCAACACGTGCTGAAGAATGCCTCATGGCCACCAGTTGATTGATTCTCTCTGTGTGTCCTGCTGGCATCAGCGGGTGGGATGAGTCTGAGGTGACGATTGGGCGGCAGGACGGCAGAGTGGAGAGCTTCACCGCTGAGGGGGTCCGCACGCGGCGATGTCTGTTCCCATCGGCTGTCCTCCACGTCGGCTGGCTCGACGCCCCTCCCGCAAAGCGAAGCATCGACCAGATAAGAAGTCGCTATGGTGAGCAACCATTCATTTCGGTCACCCAGCATGATGGAGGGATGCCCTATCTCTGTCTGCACCTTCTGTCCGTTCAGCCTCTCCCCGTCACCTGCTGGTGTGCACGACGGCGGGCGAGTGTGCCATCATCCGCTGGAGGGGCACATTCGACAGCTCTCACACGTGGGTCTTCCCTGGCGTGGCCAGCAAGGCCGCCATGGAGACCAAGAAGACCATCAAGGCCAGGACGGCGTCAATCCCCTGCGAGTGGCATGCAGCTCTGCACAGCGGCCATGACAGTGATGATGGCGAGGGCGTGACGGTCAAGCAGGAGGAGCCGGATGATGAGGGAGAGCAGCAGGAGGAGGCTGAGGCTTCTGGCGGCGAGCAAGACGGCCGGCCGCCTCCCTTTGTGATCATGTCCTGTCGGCTTCCGGGGCCCATCGCAGCCGTGGTGTCAGATCCCCTCTGCCCCTCTCGTGTTGCTTTCGGCGGTGCAGACAATGACGTCAAGGTGGCCGATCTGCGGACGTGTGAGATGGAATGGGCCGCCAAGAACGTCAAGAACGACGAGCTAGACCTGCGGGTGCCCGTCAATGTGACTGCCGTGGCCTTTCTCAGCCACCTGTCGCTGGGCAGACCGACGTCCCACGTCATCGCCACCGCCTCCCTCTCTGGCCGGCTGCGCATCTACGACATCTCTCAGCAGCGGCGGCCCCTGGTTGATGTGGGCGTGAGCGAGCAGCCGGTCGTGTGTGTGGCCGTCCAGCCGGTGTTTCGGTCCATCTCAGCGGGCTGGAGTGATGTCAGTCATCGTGTGGTCAAGGAGGAGACAGAGGTGGCGCGGCCGGCCAAGAGGCGCAAGACGGGTGCCGCGGGTGGTGTGGCAGATGACGAGATAACGGAGTATGTCATCGATGACGATGAGGACCTACCACAGGATGGCAGCAACAAACAGCCACAGGAGGATCCAGCCGCTGACGCGATGCGGGCCAACACAACCCTCTACGCCTCTGCCGTCCCGCCGTCGTGCCGAAAAGCGGAAGAACAAGACGCCGCTCGTGAGGAAACGCCCGCACCAGCCGACAACTCTGCCACGAGTGCCGTCATCCTTGTGGGCAATACGGTGGGTGCACTGCTGAAGTATCGGGTCACAGCCAGGAGGGAGATCAAGGCAGGCAAGCGGAAGAAGCAGCAGGGGGAGGCTCCGGCGGCCAGTGTGGCATACAGCGCCGACATGGTTGGGGGCTATGCGGGCGTCATGGGAGGCATCAAGGGTGAGGTCGTAAGCGAGACTGAGGGGGATGTGTTTGGCTGGCTGTTCATCTTGATGTGTGTATGTGTGTGTGTGTTGCTTCTTCCTTCCAGCGATGTGCTGCCACGAGAGCGGTGAGTATGTGCTTGCTGTCGGTCTGGGCCGGCACGCATACATCTTCCACAACCAGTCACGAAAACTCATGACCAAGGTACTACAACCATACACAAAAGAAAGACACGCCCCACCCACTGTCTCCGTCCATCCGTCCGTCCGTCTGTCCGTCTTGTCTGTCAGGTGTACCTAAAGCAGAAGCTGACGGCGGCGTTGTTCTCCTCTGACCCCTACGTGCCTCCCTTGCGTGCTGTCAAGTCTGAGAATGAAGAAACCAAGACCAACACAAGGGCGGCACAGGACAAGGGCACGCTGGAAGCGAGCGATTCTGACGAGGACGAGAACGGTGATGTGGATGAGGGAGACGAGGATGACGGTGACGATGAGATAGGCGACGAGGAGGGGGAGGAAGAAGACAACGACAGCGGGGATGACTGAGTAAGGGCATTTCTGCGATGTGCGTGGAAAAGTTGATGAACGTATGTATGTGGCTTGTGAGACTGGCCATACACTGAAGCTTTTGATGCGTCGAATGTCTGTCGTTGTGTCAGTCGATCTGTCCACAAACTACGGAGTACCGTCCCCCTACCTACTCGTGTGTCTGGGCTGCGCAAACGCATACGATCAGTCAGTCAGTCAGTCAGTCAAGGCCTTCCTGTGATATGGTACAAAGCCCCGCGCTTCAGCTCTCTGAGTGTGTGACCCAAAACGTGGCCAATCCCTCACACGCACACATAACATCAGAGCTCAAGGCGATACGATACGCAGACGATACCGACACTCACGCACGCACACTGATTCAGCGCCTTCCTGTCCTGCGCCTGCCATCCTGCATGCCGGCCCCGTTGGAATGGCGGTGTCTGGCATACTTGCAGACACTGCCTCACCAACAGCACTGCCACCCAAGACGACAGCCGCAGGGCAGCCGAGGATAGCACAAGCATGGTACATCCACCCATCATGCAACCAGGGAAAAGCTCATCACAGCATGGTACAGATGGACCAGCCCCCTCCAGCAAAGAAGCACGACAGCCATTTCGCAAGCCGAATCATCTCGACACCTCCAAACAGCGCCTCCCAGAACCCCGGCCACCAGCTGTCCACCTTCTCCTTCAGAAGCTGCAGCTGCTCCTGCATAGCCTCCAAATCGGACACGTTCTCCCGAAGAGCCGCCACGTCATCCATCAAGCTCTCGGTCGCTCCACCCGCCCTCAGTGCCCACAGCCTTGTCAGTTCATGGGCTCTCGTGAGGTCGAGGAGAGACTCAGCGAGGTATCTGATCCTCTTGTCTTGGCCGGTGCTGTTCTGGGCCATCTGCATCAGCATGCCCTCGATCGCGGCCTTGTCCTCCTGCTGGGCCGTCCTGCTGGCGCGGACCTCATTCTTGGTCGTCTGCAGCTCCTGAAACGTGCGGCGCAGCACGTCCGCGAGGCCTGTCTTCGTCGCGTTGTGGTCGTGCCTCATCTGCATCAGTGACTGCTCAAGCTGAGAGATGGCCGCTTCATGGCGTGACAGTTGGCCGCCCATGTGCTGGATTCTGCCCTCGTGTGTCAGCGACATGAACACGAGACCTGCATGGAAAAGAACGGAAGGACCAGATCAGAGCGTTCTGTGTGCATGCAGCGAGTGCTCTCACCTCCAGATATCAACATTATCACGGCGAGCATGCCTGACGCGAACACCAGAACCATCTTGAGGCACTCAACTGTGTTGCCATACGTGTGGGGGGCGTCCCGCTGCCTATCATATCTCCGCCTGCGCAGATGCGGAGTGCGGGGATGGTGAACAAAGAAAGGCATCTTCTATCGCAGGCGGGGTAAACGCAACGGTTTCAGGAAGCTGCAGAGGATCGCTGTCGTTGAAGGGAAATGGTTTAGGAGGGGGGGTTTTGTGTCTAGGGTTTAGGGTTGTTGTAATTTTAGGGGGTGGAGATGGGGAATGCTCTTTGTAGGCGATGGGGAACGCTCTTTCGAAGTCGGGAGACTTGTACGAGTTTGAGTTTGCGTCTTCCGGGGGGGTGGAGGCCTAAAAGGAAAGGGTTGAACGGCTGGCGGTTGCAACCTCCAAGGTTGAACCGTTGGTTGAACGCCAGGTTGAAACGGCTGGCGACCTGGCGTTAATCTTGACGGCAAGCAAGACGGAGATTGTTGCCCTCGCCCAGCCTGTTTCTCCCGTCGTTTTCCTCTCCTTTCTTACACATGATGGTGCGGTTCGTCTTGGTTGTCGTGGTGGTTTCACTAGCTGTGGCGGCGGCCAAGCCGCAGGAGACCCTCAAGAAGGGCAAGGGCAAGGGCAGCCACCGCCAGCAGCCCAAGCAGACGGCCGAGTGCCTCGCCACCCCAATCAGGGCGTTCGTGGGTGAAGTCGCCACCCTCCCTCTCAGGTAAGGCGCACCACTGGCTGCTCCTGCCTTTCGTATCTCTCGCCTTGACTGCATTGCACTGTCTGTCGGCTCTGTGTGTGTGGTGACACGCAGCGAGTTCCTGACTTTTGCCGAGGGGCTCCCGGGCGGTCCGGAGTTGTTGGGCGAGGCGGTGACCAACGTGACGGTCTCCCCTCCTTTTGACGACGAGGCGAACGGGGTATCCGTCTGGACGGGCTCATCAACACACAGGAGCTGCAGCTCAGATGCGAAGAGTCACCCATCGTCGACGAGGTACGGACGCACACGAACGCAATGAAAGTCAAGAGGACATGCCACCCAGCCATCTTGCTCGTGTGCGTGTGTGTGTGTGTGTGTGGTGTCTGCTTGTGCGTGTGCTTGGCTGCTCACAGCCTGTGACAGCTGAGGTGACGTACTTCATCAATTTCGACGTCAACTTCGCCACAGGTGACGACCCGGTGCCGTTCGAGAGGACCTGCCCCGTCCAGGCGACATGTGTGACCCCGCCCACAAACACCACCACGGCGGCACCCACAGGCGATGAGTTCAGCGTCAAGTGCATGGACCAACAGCTCAACGGCAGCCCCGGAGAGGACACAAGCAAGCCCATCACGTACGTAGCACCGGAGGGAAGACTTGCTTACTGTGCTCAATGGCGGGTATGATGTGTCAACGGCTCTCTGTGCTGTGCTGTGGTGTGGTGTTTCTCTCTGTGTGTTCAGGGCCTTTGCACGTGTGGAGGGCGGCAGTGGGGGCTGGAAGGCTGTCGGTGTGAGCGTGCCCGCGTCGTTCAACAAGATGTACGGCCCCAAGACGAAGAACATGGGCCTGGCGCTCAAGAAGAACATCGGCACCCAGTCCCTCATACTCATATCCGTCCCAGAAGCAAAACCTCTCAAAAAGGCGCACACCACACCCCCCACCACACGCCCACTACTGTGGTCGATCCATGGCACCCACGTGTGTGTGTGTGTGTGTATGTGTGTGTGCAGGAAGTGTCGGTGCCTGTGCACTTCAAGTTCTCCAAGGGCGACAAGCATGTAAGCAAGACTTGCCCCGTCCGCCTCATGGTCGTGTAAGGGAGGGAGGGAGCCACCAGGGAGGCTCACTGGTGAGCGACCTGGGTGGCTGGGTGGGTGGCTGCGAATTTTCTGGAACTCTCTTCTGTTTGTCTGGAGAGCGATGAGCGATGCGATGCGCTGTGCTGCGACGTCTAAGTGCTTGCTTTTGCTGCGTACGACTGGCTGCTGTCTGGTGTGTATCTATCGGTCGTCCTATGGATGGATGGTGACTGACGCTCAGAAGAGCGAGTGCCATGTGTGCTGTGTGCCTCTTTGTGTACTTCTGCTTTCATCAGAGCACTATAGTGCACGTGGGTGATTGATGGGAGGGACGGGTAGTAGGGCCGGGAGGGGCATGTGCTGTCTGTTCTGTGTAGGTCGGTATGTGATGTATGTCTGTAGTTGGGTCGCATCCATCGCACTTTTCTACTACCTGCTTGTGCTCTTCTAGATATCTATCATATCGCATACACATCGACAGACAGACAGCCGTTGAGCTGTGTTGTGTGTGTGGTGTAGCCCATCTTGTGACACGTACGTATTTGTGGCCGCCCAACTGACAGACAGACAGATGTGTGATAGCATAACTCGGGAGTACCGCTGACTCCACGCATTTCACTCACGAGTCGATCGAGACGGGTACGAGACACGTACGTGTGATGCAGACACATACATGTGTCGTGTCTACATCCACACAAATGACATGACTGACTACCACGGTTTGTTTGTTCTGGTCTGTCTGGCGCCATCGCCGTAAAGTCACATTGACATCCATCATAACACACAGCAGCAGGCATGGATACCACTACCGTACCGCACCGCCCCTCCCTCTACCGGTAGGTATACATTTACGTGTTTACTGTACACAAGACAAGACCACCCCACCCCACCCCGCCCCACGGCACAGATAAACAGCTACAACTGAGCTGAGCCGGGCAAGGACGTGAGCGCCTTACCGCGCTCATATCACCCTCTCTCCGTCCATCCATCCGTCCATCCATGCATCCATCCATCCATCATTCTCTCTCGCCAATCCAGCAGACGGATCGACCGACCGGTATGGACACATCCCATCACATCACCCGTCTAGATGGAACTCGGCCACTTTCTGGTGCTCGTTGCCCTCCCCCACACTGCCACTCGACGGTGTGTGGTACTGAGACGGCGTCCTTTCACATGTGACATTAGCCGGCGAGGGAGACAGGTGCTGCTGCCGCCCCTCCCGCTCGCTCGTCGACGGGGTGCTGGGCCACTCGTCCATCCCTCCTCTGTCTCTATCACGGTGGTGGCTGGTCTCATCGACCGCTCCCACCAGATCCGACAAGACGATCCAGTCGCCGTCCTCATAACCTGATCGAATCGATGCCATGGATGGCGACAACACATCATAGATGTGTGTTTCTGTTTTCCGAGTGCGAGTGCAGTGCGTGTGGCTGTGCTGTGTGCTCACCTTTGAATGATTCCTCGCCGTAGTGGTGGCCAAAGAGGTCGCCGAGGGCAGATGCAGGCCGCGGCGGAACCAGGCTATGTAAGGCCAAGGGACAAAGGGAAAAATCCAATGGCACAGGGAATGAATATATGCAGGGATCCGGCTGGCGTGCCAATGGGATAAGAGTGCGTGACGTGGTGTACCAGCCGAGATGTGGCGAGCTGATAATTGAGTTCAACAGCTGCAGTGTGTCATCTGACAGAGACCCGACGGACAGAGCATGGAATGGCATGAATGAGGCGGGGCGGAGTGCATCGCTCGTCCCTCCGCAGTCCGCACCTGCACAAGGGTGTAGTGTCTTACCGTGCTGCCTGAGTGGTGGGTGTTGTCCCTGCCGTTCGCACATGTGCAGCAGCGACTGATTCAGCAGATGCAGCGCCGCAGAGAAATCCGATGTGCACACGCCGTCGTAAATCGTGAAGGCATGCGCAACACTGCAGCCACACCACACAAGCCAAGGACACACATGCTGGATGCCTTGATGCCTCCTCCCCCCCCTCCACTCACATACCCAGTGCCCCTGTGTATGACTCTGGGCACGGCCCATCCCTTGGTGCCGCCGTCCCTCTGCTCGCGATGCCCGCCCCTCCCCAAGCCACCCTTCCGCGCCATCAGCATGGCCGACACACCACTGAGCGACCCACGGCCATGCCGCAGCTGCTGACCCACTTCGGTCGTCACCTTGGCCACACCCATGGTCACTGTCTGGGCCACAGACGACGATATCGACTGGCTGCGCGATGATGCGTGTGAGGCGGGTGAGCGCTTGACCTGCCCGCGGGTGGCGAGGGAGAGTGAGAATGGGTAGTCGCCCTGGTGGGAGTGAGTCGACTGGTCGTCAGAAATATTGGAGGGCATCCTGTTGGGCAGATCGGACGGCATGGCGGGTGGAGGGGGGATGGGCGAGGGAGAGGGGTGGGGGCGGGGGTGGGAGGGGGTGTCTGCGAGCCTGTAGATGGGGTCTCGTGCGCTGATGTTGCGCTGGCAGGCCTGGCACTTCCAGTAGTGGCCGTAGACGATGGGGAAGGGGAGTGGCACGTCTAGGTAGGCGGCGAGGCCGAAGACGATGGGTGCGATGAAGGAGAGTGCGGCCTCCACCTCCATCTCCCTCTCAAACGGCATCTCGCCGCTCGCTGCACTCAGGTGCATCACAAGCATCACATCAATCAACGAACGCACCGAGGAAGAATGAATCCGATTCGATGTGAGTGCGTCGCTCACCTTGGAAGCTCTCTACTTCCGCCAGTGTGAGCATCTTCTGCCCATTGCACACAATCTTCTTCAGTGGGAACAAACTGACACACACACACACACACACACATACACACACAGCAAGCATCACGATGCAATGCATCCGACGCTCAAATCATCTATCAGTGCAGCTTCTTCCTTTCCCCTCTGTCCTGTCCACCTTACTTACCAAATGAGCTCCGAGCACTTCTTCCTCCGTTCTGTCTGCATGGCCTCCATGACGGCCTTGAGCTCCTGGTAGATGTGGAAGGCGCCCAGGCCAGCCACATTGCATGGCGGATCATCCAGAAACTGACCCACAGACCACACAAACAACCACACGACACAACACGACAAGAGGGAAGCGACTGAATCAATCGAATGACGCATGTGCACTGCAGTGTCCCCCGCTGTTCGGCCCACCCACCCTGTGGAGCGTCATGGGCAGCAGTTTTGACTGCAGGATGCGTGTGACCTCCGTCAGGTGCTCCCTCTGCTCCTCCAGTGCTCGCCGCCGCTTCTCGAGAGCTGTCCGCAGACGCACCACACGAGACGAACCTGCGCACATCCACGACAACAAGCATTGAGTATATGGCATCCTTTCTCTATCTGTCTGTGATTGTCTGTCTGTCTGTCTGTCTGGTGTGCGTACGTTCGTTTGCCTCGTTCCGTTTGGCGTGTAGAGTGTGTTTGAGTCTGTCGACCGACTGGCGCAGCGCATCCCTGCGTTCCCTCAGGAGCTTCTCTCGGCATCCCTGCAGCCGGCTCAGCCGACGCTGCACGCGCTCGCTCAGCCGCTGCACGTGCTGGTGGAGCGGCGGATGCCGAGCCTTCTCAATCCTGCACGACGCACAGACCAGACAACACACAACACGGCAACAAAACAGATGAGATCACATCACTAACTACATGTTGGTAGATTAGATTGTCGGAAGGTTGGAGGGCGGGTGTTGTTGCTTCTCGTCAGACTGTCTATCCGTCCGTCGTCTGCTTTGTCTGCCTGCCTGTCTGTCTGTCTGTCTGTCTGCCCATGCATGGTTCCATCCATGCCATGCACATCTTGCTGCTGAGCTGACCGGACGTGTATGCAGTCGGCGCAGAGGAAGAATGTCGTCCTTCGGCAGCAAAAGGGACAAGCTGACGCCATAATCACGTCAGCTGCCTCGCTCCAGTCGCGAGCTCAAGCTTGCACTCGAGCTCCTTCGTTTCTCCTGGCGTGAGCTATGCAATCACGATGGGCGACAGATCCTGAGCTCATTGCATCAAAGCAGCGTCGAATTTAATGGCGGGAATGCTCCCAGTGTGATGACTGACGGAGACGAGCAAAGCCTGTTGAAGCATCCAAGCATCAATCAGTTTGATTCAGACACCTTGAGGATGGACGGCGTCACCACTCGGGTGAGGGAATAGAAGCCTGCAGGCCAAGCAAAGCATGAGCAAAGCGCGGTGTGCGTCGGGAGGTGGTGTTGAAGGAGGGAGAGGAGGGGGAGGGTGGGGTCAGGGCGGACATCGTCGCTCGGGGCGTGTGGGAGCGGCAGGCGGCTGCGTCGTTTGACATCTGTATTACGGATCCTGACGCAACGTCTTACGCTTCCAAGAACCGATCGACTAAGTCCATCCTGAAGCAGCACGAGACCGCCAAGAAGAAGAAATACCGCTCGGCCGTCTGCGACTCCCGCGTGACCTTCTGCCCTCTGGTGGTGACGTGTGACGGTGTGTGGGGACACGATGCCAACGTGTTCATCGCCCACATGGCTCATGCGCTGTTGGAGAAGGAGGGGTGGAAGGGTCGGGGGTTCAGTCATGTGTCTGGATGGATTCGCTCTCGCTTGTCTATCGCCCTCGCGCGTGCGACTAGCTTCTGTCTGCGTGGGGGAGGGAGGGGAGGGTTTGCGGGACTGGGGTGTGCTGATGGGGCGGAAATTGATCCCTCCTCCCCTTGAGCCTGTTTGAGTCTGCGTGCTGATGGGACTGTATTTGTATGAGTATCACGGACACACAGACGAGTGTTACGGTTAATGACAGTTCCCCCCCCTGAGCAAAGCGCGTGATCTGATCCATGGCATGTTTGTCTGTGGCTTTGTCATGCGAATCTCTGCAGACGATGACAGCGATACGGGAGCAGCTGCTGCCCCGGGTACAAGTCTATCGGCTGAAGCAGGCTCAGGTAGCCAGCTAACCAACACACCAACCACCTCATCCATTCCATGCAGTCAGTGCATCCAAAGCTCATCGGCTGCTTGCTTGTGTGTGTGCGGTGTGCGTGTGCAGGTCAACAGCTGCATCGACCAACTCCTGTGGATGGACACCGCAGCAGCTGCGATGGCACCACTGGTGCGGCAGGCTGCCAAACACACCACACACCACGGAGCTCTCTCTGTGTCTGTCGAGTCTGCTTTGCTTGGCGTTGCTCTCATCGTGTTGATTCATTCGTCAGATGGTGGCCAAGGTGAGTCGTCAATTTGCTGCGGTGTCCGACCTGCTGGCCGAGTTGGCAGACACCATCAACTCGACCATCGCACTCACACGACATAGCCGCACACAGGTGGGGGAGTGACTGACCACAGGCACAAACACAAGACACAAACTGATGTGGTGTGCACCTCTTATGCGTGTGTGGTGCATGTCCTTCTGTGTGTGTGTCATCAGGCGCGACTGTTGCATATCTCTGACATTCCCGCCAGTCCCATGAGCGTCATCCTGGCACTGTCTGACCTCACCACCGTCTCCAACCTCAAGTCGACAGCCCGGCCCATCAGAAATGCCCTCCGGCCGATCGTCCGCCGCCTTCGGCTGCCGAAGGCCATCGAGCGGGCGAGGGTGGGCGGGGTGGTGCAGTTCGACGATCAGCTGAGCCACGGCGATGTGATGAAGGCCATGTGGGTGATGGAGGAGGGGGGCGAGGGCGGCTGGGGGGAGGTGGGCGACACACTCAGCGTCGCCGAGCACTGCGGCTACTGCCAGCTGCCGGTCACTGTGGGTGCTGCAGATCTGCAGACACACGCCACCAAGGCGGTAAGCACGACACACAGAAGAGGCAATGGGAGAGCCGCTGGATGTGAGCTGTTGGATGCAGGACTTCTTGGCGCTGCCCCGTTTCTGTGCTCAGTGGATGCTCGTCGGTCGCTATGTGGCCCTCCGCCGCCCCACCGGCCAGCATGACGGCACACTCGAGCTGTTCCGCCACAACAACAACGAGGTCCGGATCATCCGCAACGAGCCCAACTTCACCATCACACTCAACCCGCCCCTCCCCCTCCCCAGCCGCCCCGTCCATCCCTTCTCGCAGCACCCGTTCACCCACCACGCCAAGACACACGACCCGCCCGTCCGCAGCTGCCTTGTGTGGCAGAACGGTGTGGGCTGGGCGACGGTTGGCGCCAACAACGGGCTTGTTTACGCATCGGCGAGTTCCATGCTGAAGCGTCTGGTGCTGCGTCACCGGCTGTTGGCTGTGGGCGGCTTCATCGACTCACCAACAACAGTGGTGGTTGACCGGTGAGTGGATGGACGGCACCCAATGAGAGGGCGAATGGCTATGTGGTGCGTTATTGATGTGTGTGTCAGGAGTGTGCGGGGTGGCCACCTCGACCGCATCATGACCCAATCGCAGCACGCGCCCCTCAACGGATGCTCACACGTGATGGCATACGAGTGTGCCAGTGGGTGGTGTGGGCAGGCGCATCGGCTGACGTCATCAGACGACCCATTCATCTCATGGATTTTCTTCATCATCCAACCAGGCAACAACCAGGACGGTACGCATTCATCGACATATATTCACAGCATATGCTCATGCTGTCGTGTCGTCGGCTGTTGTCTGCATGCAGTCCACGTCACCATCCGTACCAGCGAGGCGCCAGCAGCAGGTGTCCCTCATGACGCGCCCTTCACCCAGCGATTCCCCCGGACGGCCGCCAAGGTGCGTCGCGTCCTCGGGCCGACCGCAGCCATCGTGCTCGACGGCCAGGCGCCTTAGACCGTGAAAGTGAGAGGGCCACACACGCAATGGGATGATGATGCGCCTGTGTGTTTGTGTCTGTGGAGACGTGTCTCCTTCATGTTATATATGCAGTTGTGCTGACAAGCTGGATGTGTTGAGGAGAGGGCCGCTCAAGGTGACTGTAGCGTAGCGTACTGCGGATGAATGGGAATGCGAGTGTGTGTGCATGCATATGGGTGGACAAAACCTTGAGACTCTTACTGACTCGTTGCACACCATTTTAGTTAGCATGCAAGCTGTGTTTCGTGGGCCATGCACACAAGCGCACACAAACATACACACAAACATACACACACACACACACATGCACAGCGTCTACCGCTCACTCCACTCGTCCCCCAAAGACCCACCCACCCTTTAGCTAGTGGGCATGCGCGACAAGGGATTTCGATCCGTTGATTCGACCGGTCATTTCGCACGTTTGTCCAGCCACGCCACCGGCCATGGATGCATTACACATTCGGTCCAGGTCTGTGAG
>CDMY01000275.1:156753-190519 GCA_001179505.1 Vitrella brassicaformis | reverse complement strand
GGGGGGGGGGGGGGGTCAATTGAACTCACACGCACAAAAGACAACACGGCGCACAGACACACAGACAAGGGACGAAACTGACATGTATACTAGAGAAAAGGAAGTCGATGTGCCCCACGGTCACACACGCATCCGATCTGCCCACTCGCCCATTCACATATATATGTACAAGTCCTCGCCTCAAAGAGAGGCGCATACAAATGCTAAGCAGTGACGGAAAGAGGGACTGGTTTGTGTTTTTGTGTCTTTGTGTGCATCGTCTTGCGACTTACTTCGGCACGATCGGCATCGGGTAATTACGAATGGATAGAAGGGAGAGGAGGAAGGTATGACTGCATGTATGGGACCGTCTCGACGCGTCACGCGTCAGCAATCTATCTTCAATTGAGCATCACGTGAACGTCTGTCTCACGCCATGCAACACATGAACGGCACGAACTCACAGACAGGCCGTCCGATTTCCATACGCCCGCAGCTACCCACTGTAATGCTTGGCAGCGATCATGATGCATATATACTGAGCTTATCATCTCGCTGCGAGCACGATATGGCCGTGCCCTCCAGGCTGCTGAGCTGTGCAGGCACGGCAGACTCGAGCAGGCTGCGTGTCTTCGCGTCCAGGCCCCGCAGCTCGAGGAGCAGCGCCTTGCACTTGAGCTGCAGCAGCGATCTCGTACTCGAGCAGATGAACTCGACGAAGTCGGAGACGCCAGCAGGAACTGATGGAGACACACAGACAGACATTCGTATGCAGGTCTCTTTGTGTGTCTGTCTTTGTGGGACTGTCTACCCTCCAACCCACCCACCTGTGAGATCGACAACCAGTGTGGTCGTCTGGGGGAATCCCTCTCTATGCTCCCCTACGTCGATGCCCCCGCTGCCCACACCCCGAATATCAATCGCAGCCACCATGTCGAGCTCCCGCTCACACCCGATCGCCTTGATAGCCTCAGACGCCTGTTTCGCCGGCACACCGCCCAGGACGGACAGCATCCGCAAGTTGGGCATCTTGTCAGCCATGTGGGTGCCGGCCGCCAATGCCGTCTGCTTGTTGAGAACCAGCTGCGACGGTTGCGGCATCGGCTGGATCTGGTCGATGATGGCGATGGCCGGGTGGGTGGGGGTGGGGGCGGGGGCGGGGGCGGGGGCGGCTGGTGCAGGCTGGTGGACACCCAACACAAACACACTCGTGGCCTTGTTGAATGCCAGGCCTCTGGCCATGTCGAGCATCGCAGGCGTGGGCGGGATGGCGAGGTCGGACCCCCTGAGGTCGACTGCCACCTCTGTCGCCTGGTCGGCCAGCTGCCGCATGAGTGTCTTGAGGAGGGGTGAGGGTGCAGGGGGGGAGAGGTGGCTGTGCAGGGTCATCAGGCTGAACGATCCTGCAGCACTGGTGAAGCTGATCGGGGCGTCCCCGATGCACACCGCACTGGCGAATGTCTGCAGGGCCTCGGCGAACCCGAAGACCCAGTGGCTCGCACCCGCAAAGTCGATGAACTTGACCTTCAGCGACTTGAGGGACCGACGACAGCCTCGTGCCTCGAGGGTCGACCCCAGCATCTGAGGAAGGAAAAGTATAGACACAGTAAGTGCGTCATCTGTTGTCCATTTGAAAGTGATAGCCTGCTGACCTGCAACCGAGTGGACCAGACCGTCAACGTAAGCAAATTCGCAATATCGTCGCCGGAGACCTCAATCGGCCCGATATCCTCCAAGTTCGCCAGCGGCCCCGGCTGTCCCTCCTCTTCAGCAACAGGCACCTGCTCCATCACCTCGGCTTTCTGGTTGACCGTCGAGGGCACGTCGAGCACCCTCAGGCACCCCGACGAGCCGACGAGTGGCCCCAGCGTGTCGATGTGCTCGTGCGCCTGCACCCGCTCCAGCGACGGGGCGCGCCAGCCGCGGTTGCCGATGCCACGGTGGTGGGCAGTGAGGCCGCTGATGGATGTGAGGGCGGGGAGGGAGGGGGGCTGGGCACAGCTAGGGGGGAGGGTGGGGTTGGTGCGCCCGACGGACAGCATGTCCGCGTCGGTCAGCTCAGCCGCCTCAAATGTGATTGTCGTGACTGAGCCGTCGGGGATGTTGGCCGCCTCTCCCCGCCTCTCCGCCTCTGCTCTCTTCTCCGCGACCATGGCTGTGCGGCCCTCTGTGTGGCCTTCGATGAGCGCCGTGACAGCGTCCAGACACCAGGCGCCCTCGCCAGCCGGGTGACAGCACCAGATGCGGGTGAGTTTGGGCATGCGGCCGCCCCACCTCTTAGCCACGTTGACGGGCATCGCCTGCCAGAAGACCCTGTCGGCGGCCCTGGAGCAGTCGATGTCGAGCTCGCGGCACTGAGCCCCGGCCTCCGTGGCGATGCTGTTGTTGTAGAGCGGCTACACGCCATAGCCAGAGATGTGAATGAGGTCCTCACGCGACAGACGCCTCCCTACCTGCGATGGGAGAAGCTCCACCATCGTCGAACGCATCAAATTTGGCTTCCTTCTCATCTTACCGGTCCCTCGTTGGTTGACCGTCGTCCCGACTGATGGATCAAACGAAACGATGTGCCGGTCGTGCCAGCTACCCCGCACACACCATCATTACCTCTACCCCCTGCACACACAAATAAATGGACGGCAGTGAAGTGATTGGCGATTTCTGCGTGCGTGCACTTCTCTCTCTGTCTGTCTGTGGGTTGTGCCACCCAATGCCTGACCTCGGTTCTGTCCGCCCCCCGCCTCGCCCCGTCCTTGCCCGCTGCGATTCGGTGCCGCCCCGCTGCCCTGGCTCATCTGACTGCTGGACGAGATGGAGGACATGTGCTGGTTCTCGCCACCTGATCGATGGATGGATGGGATGGATGGACACACACACGGAGAGAGAGAGGGGTGTGGCGTGGTGCGGTGTGGTGTGTTGCTGTGATGGTTGAGGACCTCGTTTGCGTCTGGGCAGGGCGCTGGATTTGACGTTGGGTTGCCCTTCCATGATCCGATCTGATCTGCATGCCATACACAACACACGGCACACAGCACACGGCGACGGTGGTGCGGCCCATCCAACACGCTCCCTTGCGCCCTCCCAGCTGACCTTATGGGCTACCGGCGCGCGTCATCGGCACACAGGTAAGTAAAGATGAGAAGTCCCCGCCGTGTTCGATAATGGCCGCTATACAAGTACGCGTGCGTTGTAACAAAATTGGCTATGGCCAGATGCTCTCGAAACCGAACACCTCCGGCCAGGAAACCAAAGCTCCCGCCGTTTTCCCTCGCGCATCCGTTCTCACCATCGCTCCGGACAAAGCGAATTATCTGCCGAGCCATCCAGTGTGCTGCTCTTCCGATGGAGCGGAACCTGCCAGGCCACGCACTGCGTCACGGCCGCAGCGGCGGCATCAGCAGCCACTACATATCGCCTTTGTCCCGGCGACAAAGGCTTCTCCTCGATCCCGGCCTTGCTGCTTGTCGGTTTGGCCACGGCGTCAACGTGGGAACCATGGAGTGTGTCTGGTGAGCCGTTGGTGTGGGTGTACGTGGTGGGTTAAGTCAGTCGCCCTGCAGACAGTATGCAGTTGATGGATGCACTGGTTGGTTGGTTGATCAAGAGCGCATCACCGCACACAGAACTACATCCACACGTAGCTAGCTAGAGCGACCACCGAGCGTGTGCCTTCTGGTCCGGCACAGAAGGACCGCGCCACTCCACTCACTCCTCGCGACTGCTGGTCAGCAACTGCAGTGAGTGAGCCTTCCTCCACGCACATCCCACACGTACTGTACTGCCACACGCACATGTCTGTCCTTCCAATATAATTGTCCACTAAGCTTCACCAGCACCTGCCTGCCCATCTCCACTCGGCAGGCCGCCCACCGACATCTCTGTGTCCTCCCTCTTGTCGCCGCCATCCCCGCCGAAGCCACCACCAGCAGCGGCTGCTGCTGCAGCAGGATGCTGCTGTGACGGTTGTGCTGCAGGGACGGCTAGGTGTGGCTGTATGGCCTGGATGACCTGGTCGGCTGCCCTCAGGCCGCTGCACCATGCCCCAGTCACCGTCTGGAAGCCGACACGACTCGTCGCCTCACCTGCACACACAGAGGCAAAAGGGGTCAGCACAGATGCATACACGCCCCGTCTGGCTGGCTATGTGTGTGTGCTGCGATGCGATGCGATGCGATGCGCTGCCTGACCGGCGAATATGAGTCTGCCGTCCCATTCTGGGGAGGCCATCTGCTCGATCAGACGCTCATCGCTGCCCTGCACACCACACCATTCCATTCCACACCCCCTCCCGTGGCTGCGCTGCGTGTCGTCTCCCTCGTTGCTGACGGTGACCTACCCACCTTTGGTATGAATGAGTAGCTGCCGAGGAAGTCAGGGTCCTGCGTCCACCGCGACACGCGGTAGTCGAGGAGCTGTGGCAGGACGTCCACCACAGAGTCGTCCACAGAGTTGTCGCTGCTCTCGGAACTCTCACGCAACTGAAAGAATGGATGGATGTGACACACAGAGCAAATAGACGCGCGGCTTGCTGGCAGGTAGGGAGGCAGGCTGGCGACCCTTACCTACCTCTCGTCTGAGGCTGCTGAACATGCCCCGGAGCACCTTGAGACAGTCATCCCTCACCTCTTGGTCATTTCGGCCTCCCCAGTCATACGCCAGTGGCGGCCCCACACTGCAGCACACCAGGCCAGCCTTACCTGCATAGACAGACAGACGCACACAACCAACCGACCCTTTATTGAGCCAATCAGTTCCTCACACCAATCACTCAATCCATCACACATGGCGTCTGTCTGTCTGTCTGTCTAGACCACTCACTGGCCGAGCCGGAAGAGTAGGCATGGAGGTTGAGGAAGTAGTAGTGCGGGTGTGTGGTGGTCCAGTTGGGGATGTGCCCGTAGTACGTCCACAGCGGGTGCAGGTCGCCCTCCTCCAGCTCCGCCGCATCACTGGCACTGGCACTAGCTGGACTGGGGTGGGGCTGGTGGTGTCCGTGTGGCGGTGGGTGACGCCTGACTGAGAACCGCAGCAGCACCTTGTTGGTCGCACCCACACCGAATCGACGGATGGCGGCCTGCTTGGCGCCGCTGAGGGGTGGGTCGAAAGCCAGGGCGCTGCTGTTGCTGAGTGAGGATGGAATGAGATACAATGCACAGGGAGGGAGGGAGGGAGGGAGGCGGTTTGGTTGGTGTCTGTGAATGGATGGTTGTGTGGCCGAGAGGGAGGGAGGGCATTTACTTACTTGTTAGTGTCGAGTGTGTCTTGTCTTGGGTGGCACTTGAGTGAGGCCTTGAGCACCCCGATAGGCACAGTGCACACCACAAAGTCGCTCTCAACGACCTGCGTAAGTAAAGCCATTAAGTACACATACACACCAAACGTGTGTGATATCCTTGTGTGGTGTGTGGGGCTGGGCTGACCTTTCCGCCTCTGAGGGTGACCTCACACGCAGTATGGCCGTCAGCAGCGCTGTGCAGCCCAGGGCACCGGACGCTCTGCACTGGCTCAGACAGCGATATGTCCGGCTCCATGCTCCCCCCCGCCCCCTTTGCGCCCTTTACCACAACCTTGTCCGTCACCAGCCGCGTGTAGCTCGACAGCACCACCCGATCCCCAAAGACACGCTCGTCGACATGCCCCGCTGGCCGCCTACCCGGCCTAGGCGCACTCGCCTGCTCCTGGCTCCCCTTGGCGAATCGGTAGAGAGGGAAGTCCATGACGCCCTGCTGCACCAACCTGCTCGCCGCGTCCTTGACCAGGTGCTTCTGGTCGGAGAGATAGGGGTCGCCCGGCAGCCCGACCGTTGCCGCAGTGAGGGCCTCATGCGCGAGGTGGTCCAGCGCCTCAGGTGTCGGCTGGGAAGCGTGTCTGGTGGTGCCCTGCCCCAGCCCAATGGACACCGTGGCTGTGCCGTAGAACTGCGTGGCCCCGCTGTGTCCGTCGTTCATGCCGTTGCCCTCCAGTGTGTTGAGGAAGTACTCGTGTTCGATGTCGAGATCGCTGGGCATGGCGCAGTAGCCCCACCGCCGCTGCTTGGCCTTGTGCAGCAGGGCCTCCTCGGTGAAGGACAAAGGGTACTGGATGTCCAGCCGCTGACACACTGACACCAGGTTCTGGTGAAAGGCATCCTCAATCGACGGCAGGGGCAGGCTGCCACACCGACGGCCGACGGCCAGCTCGTCTGTGTCGGTTCCGTTGAGCATTGGCTGCTGCTCGTCAAGCATCATTGGTCCGTCAGCAGTAGCAGCGGCGGCGGCAGCAGCAGCAGCAGCAGCTGGGATAGGGCTGGGAGGGGCGGGGCCTGGGGCTGGGGCAGCTCGAGGGCTCTCAGCAGTCTCCTTGTCGTCCACAGCCGGCCCGGCGGCCGCTGCGGCTGGGGGTGGTGCAGGAAGACCACCCAGTAGGTCACCACTCTGGCCGTTGATGTCTCCACCTGATGTTCCTCCCAAGAGAGCCGCCTCCTCTTTCCAGCGTCCCTTGCGCCACCCCCCACCGCTCTTGCTGCCCTTGCGCCACCTCTCCGCCACGTGCCCCACGCCCCTCTGGTCACTCTTCCACAGCCCATGTCGCCATCCACGGATCTCGCCTCGCCTCTTGGCGTCAAGCGCCACGTCCCATACCTCCGATGGCTCGCGCAACTTGGTCCCCGCCCCGTCCATCCGGAAGGGGAAGCACATGTCGATTGCATTGCACTGGATGGCCGCCGTGATCTTGTCCAGGACGAAACCCAGCTTGACGATCACCTCTGCCGGCACCGCCTCGCCATTTAGGTGGTCGAGACAGAGACCTGCCATAGCAGGGTCGGCGTGGGGCGTGGCGACGCCGGCCTGGGGCAGGCCGAGCCGCTCTCGCCGTTCGAGGGCCGTCCTGTAGACGGGATTGATGTCCGCCATGCCGGGTGAGCAGCCATGGATGTATTGTGCGCCGAGCTCTGCCTCCACGTCCCAGGCCTCGAGGTCGTCTGCAGGGTTGCCTGTGGGGGTGGTGCCGCTAAGCTTGACGGTGTGGATGCGGCCGCCGATGCGGTCCTTGGACTCGAAGACCAAAACACTCAGTCCGCGACGAATCAGCTCCCTTGCACACACCAGACCTGCAGTCACACGCAAGCAAGGATGGAAATATATGCGACATACATGAGACAGAGCTTCAGCGAGACTCCTGTGCAGACGTGACCATGTCCGTACCCGCAGTGCCGGCCCCTATTATGACCACATCCACGATGTGGTCATCAGCGGCAGCAGCCCTCTTGACTGCACGGTGGCTGACGACCGACCCACGGTAGGTGGCGTACTCGGGCACGTGGGATGCCACATGGAAGGCAGCGTTGTCCTTGAGCTGCTCCAGTCTGGACGGATCGAACAGCACCGTCTCGCATGCCCTTGAGCCGTAGGTCTTGACCAGCTCGTCATCGAAGGCGCGCTGGGCCGTCTGCAGCGACCTAAAGGGGCCGAAGCGACGCTCGAAGCCGTCACGGATGAAACGGGCAATGTAGTCGCCTCCAGGGCGGGCAACCACGCACCAATCTGCAGTGCACACCACACCAAGCCGGTAAAGTGGAGTGAACAGTCTCCCCTCCCATGTGTGTAGTGTCTGTCTGTGTTTGTGTCTGTCTCTTTGTCTGTCTGTGCAGTGCCCGCGATACGTGGGTCAGTTTGTATGTCGCCCGACGGCTCGATCACACGGTCGTGCCGTGTCCTCTTCTTCCCCCTCGGGGCCCTCTTGTCGGACTCAGGAGCCCCCTCTGCTGCCGCTGCAACCTCACCCCCCGGCCCTTCGGCGGGCTGGCCATCCACAGGAGCGCCACCCCCGTCGCCGTCAGCCACCACAGACGACATGAGATCCTCACCCCCGCCACCACCTCCTTTTGTCCTCGGCTTCCTCCGCTGCGTTGCGGCTGCCCCGTCTCTCTGTCTTGTGCGAGGTTTGCCGCTGGCGTTGTCGTCGTCGACTTGAATGTGCTTGACCCACACCTGCAAGGTTGCCTCGGCCCATGCCGTGGCCAGCTCCAGTGCCTCCTCGGGCGGCCTGGCGCCGGGGGGGAAGTCCTTCTTCTCCCGCACCCTGCCGCCCACCTTGACATAGCCCTGATAACGATACACTGTCTGGCCGTTCAGACGCACACCTGACACACACAGGCAAGGAGCACGGGAATGAGACGCCTGGTGGTGGTGGTGGTGGTGGAGGTGTTCTGGCCTGGCCGAGCGACGGACCTACCTACCTGCCTCAACGGGCACGGTTGTGGTGTCGTCGATCCTGACCTCCTTGTGCGCAGGTGGTGCCGGCTGAGGCAGCTCCGCCTTGGCCCGCCTGACCTTGTCGCTCTCTGTGACCCGCCGCCTCTTGCCACCCCGCTTCGGCCGCGCATCGCTGTCATCCTCGTCGCCCTCCGCCTCACCATCCATGTCCTCATCCGATGACGCAACATCCGACGGATTCGCCACCCAATCAGCGTCGTTGTTGCCAGGCACCTTGGGCTTGTGCAGAGCGGTCCGCGGCCGCAGGCCGCCCGTTGGCCGCTTCGACACCGCCTGTGAGGTGGGGGAGAGGGCCTCAGCGTGCTGCTCGGCCAGCTTCTCCTGCCGCTTGCGCTGCCTCTCGACGTGTCTGAGGATGGCCTTTCTCCCCCACTCCTCGGCGGCCTTGGACGCTCCCGCCACGGCATTGTTGTAGCTACCGAGCTTGAAGACCTTCCTCTCCATAGACCGGCCGTTGAAGCGCACCCGACCCACAATGGATCCATCCGCTTCACGATGGTCCTCCAACTCTGATGGATGGAAAGAAACGGAAATAAAATGCGTCTAGGTACGCACTGCACCGAACGCCTGTCTGCCTGTGCTGTGCTGTGCTCAGCTCAGCTGCATATATGTGTGCAATGAATGCATACCGACCGAATGTGTAGCCCTCGGGCACGTCAGTGATCTCCTGGCTGGCATCGTCGTCGCCCACCGCACTGCCGGTTTTGCTTTGTGCCCCGCTGGCTCTTTTCGGGGCTCCAAGTACTGCCACTGGGCGACCCGGCGGCATCGCGGGCCACTGGTGTGTGTGCGCAAAGGGGGGCGGTGGAGGATAAGGGTGATATCCCCCCGGATGGCCAGGAGCGCCACCTGGCGGTGCGAATGGGTGCGGCGGTTGGTAAAGCAGTGGGCGAACCGGTCCGTTGGGCAGTGGTTGGGCTTGTCGATCTGGCGGAGGGGATGGGGTGGCAAGCCCCCTGGCTGGCGAAGCGGATTTCTGGCTCGATTGTGCTGCCGCGGACTCGTGGGCTTTCCGCGGTGGTGCTTCCTTGAGCAGGTCTTCATCGGCCATCTCTGCAGCAAGCCCCTTGAGCGTGGCAGGAAAACCATTCGGCGGAGGCAGTGACAACCGCGAACCGCCCTCACTCGCCGCACCAGTCGTCTGCCCACCCCCTCCACCTCCAGCAGCAGCAGCAGCAGCAGCAGCAGCAGCGGCAGGTGCAGAAGGACCACCTTCTGATGGTGGATCCACATGCGGCGGATTGCCGTGAGGGAACCACTGTTGGTGCTGCGGCGGATGCCATGGTCGATAGATGACGGGCATGTTAGGGGGGTAGGGTCCTGAGGGAGGGGAGAAGGGCAAGGGGCCGGAGGGAGGGCCAGGGGGGGCATACACGGGGTATTGGGGCGGCATGCCCATACAGTAGTGTCCCTGGGGGGGCGGCGCCTTGGCCTTGGGCTGCATCTTGGGTCGGTTCTGGGGCCGAGCAGGCCGAGTGGGCGGACGGGAGGCCTTCGAACGAGGAGGACGGACATCTCCGCTCGCTGGCTGCGAACCTGGCTCCATTGGCTGCGGCTGTCACTGATGCTGACCCTTGTGGACCTCAGAAGCTGTGGGACCGCGCTTGCACTGCCCAATCACCGACAGAAGCAAAAGCTGCGGATAACCGCCGAAGGGTCAGAAAGATGAGGTGCCGCTCGATGAGTGATACACCTCATGCAGGAATGCTGTGGATGTCCTCCAGCATGAGTTGAGTTGATGCGCCGAATGGCCAGATCTATCTGAATCTGATCTTTGTAGCTTGCGAGCGCCGTCATCAGCTCCAATTGACTCTTTGGCCACATGACTCATCGTCACATCATCACCACGCCCCTTCCCCCCCTGTTCTATTGCGAGCTTGCAGATCCGGGAAGGGAAGAGAATGTGAAGACCAATCTCAGGCTCCCCCTTAGCAATGCGATTGCGAGATGCCTCCGCGTGCAGGCCGTCTGAAGGTGATGGTGAGGGAGGCGTGGAAGGGCCCGCCCAAGTACCCCGAGATCCCGAGGAAGCTCATCAAGCGCTACTTCCAGGACAAGGCGGCCGGAGGGCCCGTGGACTGGAAGATCTTCCGCAACCTCATCGGATCAGAGGGCAAAAAGTTCAAGTGGGAGAGGCTGGATGTGGCCAAGGCTGTCAAGTCGGCGGGTGCTGAGGTTTCTGTCGAGTCGGCTGCGTCGGCATCGAGGTTTGGACGGCCGCCGAGATGATGCTGAAGGGGTGGCTGCTGGTGCCATGACGTCATCTGAGTCTCCGTTCGGTTCGTGTACAGTTTGTATCTTCAATCGAGATCTGACCCTCACTGTATGCCATGCCATCAAGGCTTCAAGGACACACGTGTGTGATATGATGTTCTTGTTGTACAAATACCCTAGCCACCTGCTTCGCTCACTCCATGAACCAACGAGAGCAAGTCACCGGCACGCAGCGGCACACACACACACATGCAGGCAGGCCGGCAGGCAGGCAGACACATCCATCCATCCATCCATTCCTCAATCTGACAGAGTACGTAAGTAAGAGATAGAAGGCCTAGATATGTCCGTGTGGGAGAAGGCAGCAAAGACTAGGTAGGGGATGTACCATCCATCGTAAGTAACGCACCACCAGGGCTTCCTTCGCTCAAGACTGAGCGACTGACACACTCACACGGATGTACACAACTGAATGCATGCCTCGATCTTTTCGTCAATCCATGCCAGCCGTGGACTGACTGCTCCTGCCAAAAGCATCGCCATCCCAGTGTGTTGACTGCCCTGCGAGAGAGATGCGATCACACTGAGACAGCGATATGTCGCCCATCCATCCGATGCATGTATGTATGTGTGTTTTCCCTCTTCAGCGATCGACCGTGTGGCATACAAGAACAAATAGATACACAGATACACACATATACAGGCTGGCTGGCCTGGCTGCCGCAGATCGGCAGGCAGACAGACAGGCAGGGACACACGAATTAGATAAAGAATGATCAACACACCCACTCCACTCCATGCACGCAAGGCAAGCGTGTGTGTATAAGGACATAGGGTGCACTCAGGCAAGAGAAAAAGAGAGACGGGCTGTCCGATAGACAGCCCGCAGACGAGGGATGCCAAGCTGGATGGATGGCTTCCTTCCATCGCAGACAGGGAATTGACAGAGAGACAGCCAGAGGGGGGCAAAAAAATTGCTCTACTGGTACAGACAGCAAGGTAGGGAATGAAGACAGATGGACAGACAGACAGACAGATAGACAGACAGACAGGGAGGCCGGCCGCCGGCAACAACAGAGAATCGACCACCCACCACAAACCTGCACCTGTCTGTGCAGGGTGACAAAAATCCTCTCTCCCCGCTGCTAATCATGCCTCATTCAAGCCACACATGCAACACACCTGACTCCTGCATGCCGAAAAGATGGTTCGGCGGGGCCGTCTCTGTCGAGATGGATGTGCCCAAGCCGTGTGCTACACTTGCCCTCCCCCTTGCTCGCTCAACGTCCACCCACCCCACACACGACACTTTCGCCACCCACCGACCAGCAACAACAAGAAACACACGAGCAGAGACCCTTTCTATAAAGCACCCATCCCATGCAGGCACACCGCACCGCACCGCAAACACATGTACATGTATGTATCCGTCAATACATGCACAGACGACACCTACCGAAGCCATCCCACCCACCCACCCGCCCATCAGCAAACATCCCTCACCCTCCGCCCTCCCTCTCCCCTCGCTCGCTGCCTGGTCTGTCTGCCTCGGTTGGTTGAGGTAGCTGTATGTATTTCTGTGTGCCTATCTATAGGCATGTCTGTCACCCACTCACACCGACCCATACATACACACAAGGAATGTCACGTGGTCAGGGTAGAACTGGTCTTCTTTCTTTTGATCCGCTGCATTTGCGGCTTGCTGGGGGCAGCCTTCGCGGCCGCCTGGGGGCTCCCCACCTTCTTGTCCTTGCCGCCATCACCCACCACACCCACCGCCTCCTCCGCCTCGCCATCTGCCGTCACTGAGGGCTCACGGGGGCGCTTGCTGGGCCGAGAGGTGCTCGCAAGGAGCGATGGAAATGCGCCATGATGGGCTGGTGGCCCGTCCCTCTTTGCCCTGCGCCCCTGATCGACTGCATACTCGTACGCGCCATTGGGCACCGTTGGCAGGTCGTCGGTGGTGTAGGGAAGGGTCATCTTGGCTGAGCGCTTGACGGGTCTGTGGCACACGGGGCAGGGGCTCCTCTTCGACGGCACACAGGTGCCGCACACCACGTGGCCACACGGCTGGAGGACATGGTCCCACTGCACACACACACACACACACCACCACTGGTAAGGGGAGGCGGACATTTGCTATCGGCCTGTAAGTTCTCAGGTACCAGTCTGATTTTGCAGATGCTGCAGGTCAGTTTGTCGGTGAGGCCCTTGGTCTGCCGCACAGGCCGCTCGAGCTCCTGCAGTGCTCGCTTGAGGTAGACGTATTTCTGTTTCGTCCAAGCAGCACCGGCAGGGTCGTCCCACGCCGCGTCGTAGCGGCTCTGCGCCTCACACAACCTAAGGAGAGATGAGCAGACAGACAGGGCAGGGAGCAACAGGCGTCCATCGACTGACTGTGTTATTTATTGTGCGGCGTCGCTGTCTGTCTGTCCGTTGTCATGTCAGCTCACTGTTTCTCGAGCTCGCGCGTTTTCTGCTCTGCGCCATGCGCCGTGGCTGCGATCTTCTTGTACTTCTCTATCCTGCGCGCAGACCCACCAATTGACACAACAGATGCAATGACATACGATGCATGGAGAGATTCATGTGATGTCTCTGTGTTGGTTGTGTGTCAGCTCACTCCTTCTGCGCCTCAACTGCCTTGTCCTCCGCCGCCCGCTTGTCACGCTCCAGCGCTTTAATCCTGGCCGGCCCAATTCAACAGCACACACAGAGGGAGAAACGAACGCACACATTCCTTCCTTGCTCCGGTTTGTCATTCCTCCCTCCCCAGCTGGCTCACTTCTTGTCGTTGTCGGCCTGCGTCCGCTGCAGCTGCTGCACGGCCAGCTGGAGGATGGCCACCTCCTGCCGCTTCTTCTCCAGCGACTGAACCGTGGTCTCGTCAGGCTGATGCAGCCTCGGCGACTGGCCCAAGTCATCCGACGAGTCACCATGGTCGGCACCCACCTCCCCCATCGCCTCGTCGCCCTCCCCACCCCCACCCTCGCCCTGACCCTCCGGCAGCATCTCGGTGTCGTCGGCTGCCACCGGCGGGCCGGCGAGCAGCGGCTGCACACCAGGCGTGAAGGCCCGGGCGACGTTGGCGTTGTCGTCAGCGGGGGGGAGGGGGGCAGCGATGTCCTCCCTCTGCACACCCGGCCCGTACCACAGCTCGTTGAAGTCGGCGTCGTCCTCGTCTTGACTACCATGATGCTGCTGCTGCTGCTCTTCGTGGTGCTTCTGCTGCTGCCCGTCCTGCTGCTGCTGCTGCTGCTGCTGCTGGGGCTGGGGCTGGGGCTGTTGCTGCTCGCCTTTGTTGCCTCCGATCTGGTAGCGTGAGTGGAGTGTGACAATGGTGTCGTTGGCCGCGTCGTCTGTGGTGGTGCTGAAGATCCAGGGGTACATGAGGAAGAGGGTGTCGTTGGGCGGCAGGGGGGAGTCGGGTGTTTGGAGGCTGGCCTCAGTGTTGATGGCGCTCAGGGGCATGCTGTTGCCCTTGCTGAGCAGGAGTGTGACGGCCGCCCTCATCCACTCGGCCAGCGATTGCTGGTACCGCTTGCATCCTACCAGCAGCTCGCTCTCGTCTGGGATGCGCTGCTGGTACGATGCCACCCCATCAGCCTGTGTGTGGACACCAGTCGTTTCCTCCTGCTAATCCGTCGCTGTCGTTGGGTGTGCACCTTCCCTTCTTACCTGTTGCATGATACGGTCGAAGTGGATGTCTTGGCGGCACAAGGAGACGCGGCTGCTGCCCGCACTGCTCACTCGCCACACACGATCGCGGACCAGACGATGGCCGAGCTCGTCCAGCAGCTCCTGCTTGCGGGCCAAATACCCACACGCCCTCAGCAGCCTGTCGACAGGCATCTGTCCTCCCTCGGCTGTGACGATGTCGAGCATTGTTGCGAGCAGGAAGGCGCGGCGCGGTGGGCCGGTCCGTGCGGAGGCCGGGAGGGGGATGGAGGGGCGATTGAGGTCGCCCGTCTGCTTCTGCACGGTGAGCTGGTCCTCGCCCTTGGGCGAACGGGTGAGGGTGAAGAGTGACGGGAACCGGGGCAGGAAGGCCTCCAGATCGGGCAGAGACGCGACAGGCTTCGTCAAATGCTGACGAACAGAGACAAGAGAGAGAGAGAGAGAGAGAGAGAGAGAGAGAAGTACATCGATACTTGAATATGTGCAGAGCCTCCTCTCCTTCTCTCTGATGTCTCTCTATCGGCCCATGCGCTGTGCCCACCTCCTTGGCATAGGAGAGGCTGAGAACGCGTTGGGCCGCGCCGTGGCCCTTGAGACACACCATGTTGAGTACCTTGATCACCCACTCCTTGACGCCCACCATGTGCTGCTCCATCCCCATCTCGCTCAACGCCAGCTGCACCTTCACCTCTCCCTCCCTGCTGGTGTTGCCGCGGGGCGTCCAGGCATGGCTGTGGGTGTCCGCCGATGGCTGCTGCTGCTGCTGCTGCTGTTGCTGCTGCTGCTACTGCTGGTGGTGGTTCTGGTGGTGCTGCGGGCCATGGAGAATCGGTGGTACTGACAGAATAATCGGACTGGTGATGAGGGCCTTGGACTGCTCCTTCATGCTGGCACAACGGTACGCAGTCGCACAGAGGAAGGACATGAGAGCGGCTTATGGATGGATGGATGTATCTGTGAATGATTCTCCGGACGGACGGACGGACGGACGGACATACCTGTCGTCAACAGGCGGCAGGTAGCGCGAGAGAAGCGGCAAGAGCGCCTTGACACTGTCACAGCCACAGACAGACAGACAGACGGACGGACGGACGGTGCACTGCAGTTGGGATGGTGATTCTCTCTGCGGACATTCATTGATACCTACCTGGTGTGGCCCTTTGTGATGGCCGCATCGATGTCGGGCCGTAGCTGGGTGAACAACACATAGTCGCTCCAGTACCTGTCAGCCAACAAATGCCACCAAACGGCCACTACTGATTACACCGGTCGACCCCCCTCGGCCTCTCGCGTACCAGTCCTCCCGCACGATGGCTGACAGGGTCACGACCGAACTCGCTGGAGCCGACGCCAGTCCAACTCGCTAGCACACTCCACTACGGCTACCTCGTCGCCCTCTCCGCCCGCCAGCCCTGGGCAGATCTTGATGGGCTGCACCGCTGATGCCCACGTGGGTGGCGCAGGCAGCGCCGAGATGGCGCTGTTGACACACTTGAGCAGCCCGCCGCTAGACCTGACGGTCACACCACACAGACAGACAGACGTGTCTTGCGTAGACAGGCAAGTATGTTGTGTGTGTGGTTGTGGCGTAGATACACACATCGATTTGGGCTTGAACAACAGGAGGAGGCGTGTGTCGCCCTAGGTGGTGGTGCTCGTGTTGGTGCTGAAGGTGTCAGTCATGGTCGCAATCCAGTCGGAGTGGTCAATGGGCAGGTAGGCTTGGGGGGAAGTCACGGTGCGCCTGCACACGACACGACCACACCACACCACACCCACACACCCCAACGAACACATAAGCGATTCTCTCGATGCATCGCTATCATCGCGTCACATACATACATACTTGTCAGGATCGCATTCGATGCGGAGTCTCCGCATATCGGGGTCAAAGCCGGTTTTGACACTGCTATCGGGCCGGACTAGCTGCAGGCCGCCGTCACCGCACTCCTTCTCCAGTGTGCCGGCCGAATGCTTGTCGTGACACAAAACCAGGCCCTCGCCCCCCGACACGCACACCGCCGATATGACGGGCGGGTGGAGGAGGGGGTTGGTCTAGAGGGCCTTGGAGAGGAACTCGTGCATCAGCAACTTGTACACAGTGTCAGGCGAGATGCCCCTGCACCGCACCGCACCCACACATGAATCCTCGTTCGTTCGCATCAGGAAGGAGTAGATGGGATGGAGGTGTTGTCGTGTCCTGCTGTCTGTCTGTCATATCATTTAACTCACTCGTGGCGTCCGAGAAAGCGGATGGATACGGGTGTGGGCACGGCGCTGCTGATGCCGTCTATCAGGGTGTTGAGGGGGCGGCTGTGGAACTTGTGTGTTGTGTGGAACGGACGGCTCGGCAGTTCCCCGCCTACACCCACACCCACAGATACCGAACATGGCGAACGATGGATGCATCGCGGTGCTTGTGCGTTGGGTCACTGTACCGTACATACCAGGTTCGATATGGTCCCATTTTGCACACAGTACTGGGGACACATTCTTCAACGTCACACGCGACGGTTTGGTCGCAGCTTTCGTGTCGGTCGCATCAGCTGCAGCTGGCGGAGGGTGAGCTGCGCCTGGAGAAGGGGAGGGGCGGCTGTGGGACGGAACGCTCGGGATCTTGGCGGCGAGTGGTAGGAGACCTTTCTTCTCCAACTCTTCCCACTCGGCCTTGTTCTCCTGATACGTGCGTCGCTCCTGCACACACACACACACACACACACACACACACATGCGCACGTACCATGAATCATGCTATCCTATGTCAGCTGCCTAGAAGCATCCCGTGGCCGACCTGGTACGAATGCGCATATGGGCACGACTCGCTTGTGCACCAACCGGTCTGACACGGGCGCACACACCACACACACACGCATGCAGAGTGGTGTTGAGTGAGTGAGTGAGTGTGTCCCTGTCAGACTGACGTACACGTTGGAAGTCACAACTGCCTGTCCTCCACAGCAGCGGGTCTTTCCCGCCCATCACACCTGAGGCCAATGCCTCGAAGAACTTGCTGGCGCCTGCTGTTGGTGCCGAGGCAGACGCCTGCCTGCCTGTCGTCGGTGGAGGGGCATCCATGATGGCTGGCTGGAGAGGGGCGGGGGAGGGGAGGGGAGGGGAGGGGGTGGACTCTATGGGGAGGGGGAGGGATGATTGACCGTCAGCCGAAATACGGCCATGCACGGCTGCTGCTGCGTGACCCCGCCTGTTTGTTTCGCGCCACCCGAACCTGCGCGATCCCCCCGTCACCATCCATCCATCCACGCGTGGTTTCTAACCGCTCTACGCAAGAAGGAGAGACTCGCTGATCTGGTGCAAAAGGTGAGAAGGATAGAAATGCGTTTGGCAACCACATCACAGACTCTATCGTGTGATCTGTGCAACAGGAGAGCATCCGGAACAGGCCGGCTGGATAAAGCTGGGAGATACCTGATGTCATGGCCGCCGGCTTCTGTAGCAACCTGATCAATTACCTGATCTTCTACGTCGTGGGCGGGGTGGTCTCTCGGGTCATCGTTACCCTCGCAATCAGTCACGCAACTCGCACGGCACCGACCACCCTGAGCTACGGCTATGGGGGCGTGACGACACTGTCCGTTGGGATCCCCATGCCCGAGCTCCGCCCGACCTGGGAGTGCGGTGTGCCGCTGCGCTTTGAGAGCGATGTGCTGCCTTTGGGGCTGACGCTCAACGAGAGGACAGGAGTGCTCGCGGGAACACCGCAGGTCGAGTCCGCCGAGAAGATCTACATGATTCATGTACGGGGGTGCCTGCGGGAGAGAGAGAGAGAGAGAGAGAGAGTGGGGGAGGGAGGGAGGGAGGGAGGGAGGGAGAGGAGCACAGTCAAAGAGCATACACAATGTACTGATATGTGTTTGATGTGATCAGGCGATCAGTTCGACGGATCGCCCGACCGCCCGTGCGTCGGCCTTTGTGGGTTTGGAGGTGCGGCCGGCGATGCAGCTGCTGGGGGTGAACCGCACACGTGGATCTCCTGTGCTGGACGTCGAGGTCATGGGGCTGGAGACCACCTACTGCAGACCCTATCAAGTGTCTGCGGTGGTGGTGCCCTCTCACGTGCCCCTCACCGACATCCTCTGCCAGATGGTGCCCGTCCTCTCGGCGCAGGCCTACCCCATCATCCCGCTGCCAGAGTGCAGCGAGGAGCAGATGAAAGGGGGCGAGGACATGTGCTTTGTGAGCGGCTATTCTTCGGCGGACCTCAAGACGCTGCACATCGATCTGATGGGCAAGAACTGCTGTCTCCGTTCGCGTGAGAGCGACGCGCTCAAGGTGGTCGGTCTCGTAACGCTCAAGCCTGACGAGCACGCCAGGCGCGACGTGCCGTTGATTCGAGAGTACCTCAACAGCACGGCACATCGGCGACGACTCATCGATTATGGCGAAGACAAGGCTCTGATGATTGGGTTCTCTGAGCCGAAGGAGCTCCCATTCACTTTCGGGCTGGAGCCACCGAGTGCGACAGACTGGGGCACCCCTTATTCCACCACCATCCAACTCGACATGGGCAAGCTTCGCGTGAGCGATCTGCGCCAAGTGGAGTTCAAGCGCAAGCTGGAAGAGGACGTCGAGAAGCTCCTCGGTGTGCCGGACCACCGAATCGGCGTTGTGAGAATCCACCATCCACTGGTCGATGAGGACGGCCGCGTGATGGCCAACGTCATCTTCCTACCCGATCAGGCCAAGCACACCGCGGCGCCTTATGTGATGTTTGAGGACTTCTGGCGGCGCGTCATGGACCCGAGGAGCCACCTCTATCAAAATCGCCCGATGACTACTGGTGGCTGAACCGAATCAATGTGACCGCCAATCATCTGCTGCCCAGCGATCCCCTGACAAGGGGCGACGAGGAATGGCTGCCCATGGAACTACTACTGCCGCAGAGACTTGTGTCGTGCTGCGAAGGTGGCGTCGCAGACGAACCTTTTTTTGGCTGTCCATGTGACACGGAGGCCACTGTGGCGGCGCTGAGGACTCGTATCAGCCCGGCGGCGACCACCTTCACCCCCGGCTGCGGTCCGCTCAGCGAGTGCTGCAATGACAAGATCGAAGAAGCGTGGAGGCATCTGCGCGATCGCATCTGTGGATTTGCGCGCGAGGAAGGGGATTGCGACGGTACCATTGTTGACACGTTTGTGAATGTGGAGGTTTCGGGTGTGGGAGCAAGTGCATGAGCGATATCCTGGACGACTACGGGTCGGTAGTGGCTTGCCAACCCGGCGGTCGCCTGTCATCAAGAAGACTATGTTCGTTCTCATTTTTTTGGCTGCACGTGAGCTGCTGTGAAGTCACTGGGGAATGCTCGTATATGACAGGCTACTAGCCTCGTTGCGTGTGCACGCACCTGTCTGTGCTCCACTGATGGTGTCTTCGCGGATAATCGATCGACGCCCCTCTGTGGGCAGACCAGACCTTAGTTGCCCTGCCCTGCCCTGCCGCGCCGTGCTGTGCTGTGCTTTGTTTGTCTGTCTGAAGAGAGGAAGAATGACTGAGTTCACATCTGTTCTCTCTACGATTCGTGCCTGAGTTGTGTGTTGTGTTGTGTTCTGTCGTGTTGTGTTGTGTTGCGCCATTTCTCTGATTGTGGACCGTTTCTCCGATTATGGACCGTCTCCATTCCCTCACTCATGCATTCAACCTGCTGAGATATCACAGTTCGTTTGTGTGCGTCAGGATGGGACGAAGGCCCTTGGTCCCTTCCGTTCAGTGTCATGTGCCGTCAGTCAGTAGAGCATTTAGTCAGCCCATCTCTCTCCGTTGCATTGCATGCAGCCGGGCCAAGTTTCTCTGCTATGTACTTACTGTATGTGTTCCTTGATTCCTCCTTGCCTTGCCGTGCCTTAGGACTCCCTCTTGGTCGCTGCTGCTGCGGCATGCTGCTGTTCGTGTTGGATGGAGAGGTACTGCTTTTGGTTTTCGAGGCAGATCTGAGCGTAGAAGACGGCCTCCTTGAGCCGCCGGTCAACCACCTGTTCTGGACGCTTTCCCGTTAACACGTCCCACAACTACCGACACACGCACGCACACACACACACACACCTGTTTGCGTGTCTCTCTTTGTCTCTCTTTCGTGTGCCTTTGTCTCTTTGTCGAGGTGTGTCGCGAAGTGACAAAAGTCTTTGAGCGTCCAGATGTCGGAACTGAGCCGCATGGCACCAAAGTACCTTCACAAACAGGAAATACAAGAACAGACGGACACAGGAATGCGATGCGACGGCCTAGCTTGTTGATGTTCAGTTGTCACCCACCCCAGGAAGGCGTTGACGTCCTCGAGAGTCATCGAAGGGCCCGCCTGAGAGATATTGACAACGATTTGGGGGGGGGTGGACTCAGAACTCGATGAACGAACGGATGAGTGGGTTCGGTGGCAGCGGAGCGCTCACCACGAGCTTCGGTGGGGGCCCTGTCTCTCGGTGCTTAGCAAAAGACGCATAAGCACCCTTTTCAGCATCCCCCTCCCCGTTCTCCGCCTTCATGCACGTCTCTGTCCCAGCCTCTTCTATCTCTTCCTCCTCGTCGTCATGTTTCTTCCTCCCTCGCTGCTGCCTCACCCGCTTGGACACGTCCCCGGCTGCCCTCGACGAGCCGGGTCCCGCCAAGCCATCATCACGTGGGCGTCGGAGGCCCCGCTGCACCGTGGAGGGTTGGTCGTCGCCGCCTGCATGGCTGTTCTGAGACGGTGTTGGCGGACAAGCCGACGACCCCTTCGGCTTGTACATGCCCCATTCACCTGGTGGCATGCAATAGGCATGCTCGTGTCTAGGACGTGCTGTTGCAATCTGCCACGAACCGCGTACCCCGTCGTCGCCAGTATTCGTGCCCCTTGTTTTCCGTAGCCTTCATGCGGCGGATGATGCGATCGAGGTGGGACTGGTCCAGTGTGTGGGGCGTGTGGCCGTTCTGGCGGCGGGCGATGACGTACTCCTTCAGCTCACACAGCGCACGACGCTGGTTGATGGGCGGCAGACGACCGCCCAAAGGGGCCTGCAGCTCTCTGTTTGGGGAAAGCGACAGGCGATAGACATTCATTCTTGACACACCGAGCCGTGTGAGACACACGTACGGAAATTGGGCTGGCTTACATGATGGCGTTTTTGTGCATGTGCTCCGAGTCGCCATCGGTGTAGACGCACATGTACTGCTCATCGCCCTGCAGTGAGTGCAGGCAGGGAATGCCGCCCCGCCACACACACACATATGCTCCAACATGCCATGGTGCTCTCTTGTTGATCATCATCTCTCACCCCTTCTGCGGTCTTGCCGCGGCCAAGATACTCCTGCACACACACCAGTGCACACAGAGACACCCGATCCGTCTTCGTGTGCCCCAGCACAGCCTCCCTCTCTGTATAGGCTGACTGAGTCCATGGACTGACTGACCTTCCACGCAACGATGCCCCAATACAACCGATCGGCAAACTGCAAAACACCCCAGTGCAGTGCAGTAGCAGCCCCGGAATGAAGCAGACGATCCTTGGCGCGCCCTGGTGTGACTCTGACCTGTTTGTGGAAGTAGAAATGGTCCAACAGCACGTCATTCTCGTCCTCAAACACCACGTTCGGGTCCTCATATGCCATCCTGACACACGCTGAAAGGGAAAATCAATCCAGCACGTCGGCAGCAGCCACAGTTGCTGTGTTGTCTCAGCCCGTGTATCAGTCACGGAGAGGGGGGGGGGGGCGCTGGAGACGCCACCGCATGCAAGAAACCCTGAGCCCCCAAACCCTACAGTCTGCAGGGTGGGTAGAGGTGTGAGTGAAGGAGAGAAGCAGAGCAGATCCATCTTTCACGCTGGCAGAGACCGATCGTCCTAGTCGTTTCTTCTCGGCTGTGTCAGTCGGGGGTTCCATGCCGCAAGTGAGCACGCCCTCGTCTGCCGCACCTCTGTGCGTGTGTGTGTGTGGATCTGTGTGATGTGCTGTGTGCAGGTGACCAAGATGCATGGCACCGACATGACAGTGGCGCGAGAGCGCAGCACCACTGACGAGACCATGGAGTTCCACCGGTGAGGGCATAGCTAGGTGTCAATGACAGAGGGAGGGGAGATCTGCACAGCACATGCGGCGAGACGGATGTGTGTGTGGTTGCATGTGGGCTGTCAGATCCGATACGCCGACGCGCCTGGGCATTCGCCGACGCAAAGGAGCTGCACATGGGTACGCTACGAGCAGCGCGCGGCCAGGCCGCGTGGGTCATCCGATTGATTTGATTCATCGGTTGTGTCGTGTCGGGCTGTGATGTGCGTGTCTGTCATGTTTGTTGGCTGACTGACTGACTGACTGATTCATTCATTCAGGCACTCGCCGATGTTGAAGGATCAGTTCAGTCCGATGCAGAAGGCGCGTCAGAAGTGGCAGCCGGTGCTGCCGACCGTCCTGCGCAGCCCCGTGTGCTCATTCGAGGACAACACCAAGGCGGCACTGGCATCCGAAGGCGACGCAGAACAACTCGCAAAACTCTTCCCCAAAACGTGAGGACGGACGTCGAGCAACCCAGCGCCCACAGCACCCAAACCACACACAAACACACGTATGATGTGGTGTGTGTGGATCGGATCGACACGTCCATGTGTTTGTGTGCGGTGCATTCAATTCAGTTGGGGTCAGAAGTTCGTGAAGCTTCGTGCGTGCGAGGACGAGCGTGCGTGGCAGGAGCACCAGCCCATCCGTCTGGGCCTCGTGCTGTCGGGCGGACAGGCACCCGGCGGACACAACGTCATCTCGGGCATATACGACTACGCCAAGCAATGCAACCCCAACAGCCAGGTCTTCGGCTTCCTCGGAGGTCAGTCAGCCAGCCAGCCACTACGGCAGGCACAACGACACATACACAGACAGCACCACACAGCACCGACAGCAAACCGATGCAATGCATGCATGTGTGTTGTGGGCTGGGCGTGTGTGTGTGCGTTGACTGACAGGTCCGCATGGTGTGTTCTCGCACAAGTACATCGAGATCAATGACGCGCTGATGGACAAGTTCCGCAACCAGGGAGGCTTCGACATGATCTGCTCCGGTCGACACAAAATCGAAACCGCCGAACAGAAGCAAAGCTCGCTGCAGGTAGGTAGGTGGGTGGGTGGGTGCGTATGGATGCCGATGCATGCTCATGCGGCTCATCGATGTCCTGGGCGAGGGAGGGCTGTACGTGTCTGTCTGTCTGTGTGGGGTGGGGTGTGCTCTGCCTGTGTGTGCAGATCTGCAAGAAGTTGGATCTGCACGGCCTCGTGGTCATCGGCGGCGACGACTCCAACACAAACGCCGCAGTCCTCGCCGAATTCTTCAAGTGAGACAGCCCAACACACATACACACACACACACGCACACATGACCTCCCCGCCCCCTTTCGTTCGTTGCCTGTGTGTGTGTCGTGTGCACCCCTGTGTGTCCAGGGCTCAGGATTGCGAGACCAAGGTGATCGGTGTGCCCAAGACGATCGACGGCGACCTCCGCAATCAGTACGTGGAGGCGTCGTTCGGCTTTGACACGGCCGTCAAGACCTACTCTGAGTTCATCGGCAATCTCTGCACCGACGTGGCCACCTCCAAGCAGCACTACCACTTCGTCCGACTCATGGGCCGGTCCGCTTCCCACATCGCACTCGAGTGCGCCATGCAGACGCGCGCCAACCTCGTCTTCATTGGCGAAGAAGTCGAGGTCAGTCAGAGGAGACAGAGAGATGGGACAAATGAGGGGGGAGGCGTCATGTGTTGTGTCTGGTGTGTGTGTGTGTGCGATGTGTGTGTGTGTATTAGGAGAAGGACATGTCCTTGGAGGACATCGTGAGTGACATTGTGACGATGATTGTCCGGCGTGAGGACCAGGGCAAGGGCTACGGCGTCGTGCTGCTGCCCGAAGGGCTCATCGAGTTCATCCCGGAGGTACACCCCCACCCCATCCCACCCAGTCAGCACACACAGAGGACCTCATTGTGGTGCGTGGTGCGGGTGCGTGTGAAGGTTGGTACGCTGATATCCGAGATCAACAACATCCTGACGCAGGGAGACTTCGACAGCGGCAAGCTGTCGCCGCAGAGCATGAAGGTCTTTCTCAGCGCGCCACAGACCATCAGAAACGAACTGCTGCTCGACAGAGACCCACATGGCAACGTACAGGTGTGGGCCTATACTTACGCCCTCACCTCACAGACACACACACGTATGACGCACACGCGATTGGAATGTTTCCGCTATACAGGTGGCCAAGATAGCGACAGAGCGTCTGTTGATCATGATGGTGGCCGAGGAGCTCGAGAAGCTCGGCAAGGGCAAATACTTCCTGCCCATCTCACACTACTTCGGGTAAATGGGCCGGGAGGGACCCCCCTCGCACACCAGACCAGACAGAGATACTTACAAGAGCCCCCACGTGTGTCGTGTCGTCTGTGTGTGGCAAGGTACGAGGGTCGCTGTGCGATGCCGTCCAACTTTGACGCCAACTACTGCTACGCACTCGGACACTGCGCCGCTGCACTCGTCGACAACGGCAAAACGGGATACATGGCCGTGGTCAGTATCCCTCAGACTCACAAGAGGGGATGGACTTGACAAGACGGTCGGTGTGACTGATGTGTGGTGTGTGCACTGCAGGTGCGCAAGTTGGATCGTCCGTCTCCCGATTGGGAGGCAGCGGGTTGTCCGCTGACCATCATGATGAACATGGAGCTGCGCAAGGGCAAGCAGGTCCCCGTCATCAAAAAGTACCTCGTCGAGCTCGACAAACCTCTGTTCAAAATGTTCGCTGAGGTCAGCCACCACCCCCTGTTGACACAGACACCCTACACAGATGGATGTGTGTGTGTGTGTGTGTGTGTGTGGCCTTGCAGGTGCGTGAGGAGTGGAAGTACCGCGACTGCTACCGCGCGCCTGGTCCGGTTCAGTTTGAGGGTCCGGGTGCCAACCTGACCAACTACACCGTCACGCCGCCCACCAAGGAGGACCTCCTGCCTGAAACGCCATTCAACTACCAAAACCTCTCGGTCGGTCAGGAAGGCAAGGCAGGCCTCGTGCAAAGGGGAGGGGAGAGGAGGAGGCTCGCCGCATTGTGTGCACTGAGTGTGTGTGTGTGTGGATGTGTGTGGATGTGTGTGTGGCTGGTTGATGTCCACAGACACGCTACGGCTTCGTCAAGTGCGACACCTACCTCAGCACACTGCAGAAAACGCGAATCAAAGCCAAGGTGGGGGGGTGGCTGGGTGAATGGATTGAGCACTTACCGTGCACACGCATCTCTCATTGGGATGGATGGATGGATGTGTGTGATGTGTGTGGTGTGCGTGGTTGGTTAGGTTGATGTAGCGCCGATTCTGATGCATCCGAAGGCTCGTGCTGTGCAGGCCAACCGCATCGTCCCTGCAGACCAGCAGGCGCACAAATACGTCACACGGTCAGCACAGGCAGGACACACGGACGCTCACACACACACACACACACACACACATGCACACATGCACCCTGTCTGTCTACGTCTGTGTGTGTCACATCACACGCGTGTGGATGTGTGTGTGTGCCCCCCGTTTGTGTGTGTGCAGTCAGTACCCCCTGCAGTGCGCCCAGTCGCGGCTGCAGATGTACAACATACAAGGTGAGGTGGGTCAGTCAGTGGGGTGGGGGGGCCGGTTGGACAGACAGACAGACAATACAGACACCAAGACACTCGTCACGTCACACACACCCTCCCTCCCTCCCTCTCTGTTCATTCAGTTGACCTGCGTGCGCCCGAGACCCGCGCCCTCCGAGTGGGGGTGGTGCTGTGCGACCGGCAGTCGCCCGGCGTGCAGAACGTCGTCGCGGGGCTTTTCGAAAGGCAAGAAGACAAGATACCACACGAATGCAATGCATCCCCATGACAATCAAAAGTTGGTGTGGTTGCTTGCTTCCTGCCTGCCTGCCTACCTGCCTCCAGGCTGCAGATCGTTCGGGGCAAGTTGATAGGATTCCACGGTGCGGCTGGCCTGCTGAACCAGAGATACATCGAAATCACCAAGGAGGACCTCCAGCTTTACATCAACCAGGTCAGTCAGCAAATGCAACAACAGCCGCATAGCATGACCGCATTGGGTCGACGGACGGACGTCATAAGTGGTGGTGTGGTCCACTATGCGCCTTGTGTGTGTGTGTGTGTGTGCAGGGTGGTTTGGAGTTGCTGGGCCGCACCGAGAGGGAGGAGGTGCAGCTGAGGACGCAGGAGGGTCTCGAGAAAATCGAAAAGACCTGCACTGACCTCAGACTCGACGGGTGGGGTGGGTTCCTCTCAGCAACGCACACGCGCAGACGGACACACAGATGGCGACACTCCATTCGCATCTCTACCTCTTCTTCTCTCTCTCTCTCTCTCTGTGTGTGTGTGTGTGTGTGTGTGTCAGTTTGGTCATGTGTGGCGGCACCTACACCCTGACAGACGTGGCTGTGGTGTCGGAGTACCTGCTGCAGAAGGAGATCCACACGTGTGTGATCGGGGTGCCCGCCACGCAGAACAACAACGTCCGCCACGCCATGGTGGAGGCATGCATCGGATTCGACACCGCCTCCAAGTGCTACGCATCACTCATCGGCAACCTGCTCACGGACGCCGCTTCTGCCACCAAGTAATCTCTCACCCCCACCACCACTTTGGGCACATTACTTGGATGGCGTCTTGTGTTGTGTTGTGCTGTCTTTGTGTGTGTGTGTGCAGGTATTGGTATTTCGTCCGTCTGATGGGTCGCGACCCGTCGCACATGGTGATGGAGGCCGGCCTGCAGACACACCCCAACTGCACAGTCATCTCAGAGGAGTACGCCGCCAATGACGAGACGCTTGACGACGTCGTGCAGGTCAGCCACCCCACCTATCCCTCCCATCCCACCATACACACCCCACCCCAGCCCCACCACACTCTCTCTCTCCGTGTGTGTGCGTGCGTGGCTGCAGGACATAGCCGACATCGTCTGTGCGCGTGCCGAGCAGGGCAAGAACTTCGGGACGGTGTTGGTGCCAGAGGGGCTGATCTCCCACCTGCCGGCCACCCGTCAGCTGGTGGCCGAGCTCAACAAGATCACCATCGGCCTCGACCGCACCGCATACGCACAGGTCATCTCGGAGCTGGTCGAACTGCAACCTGGCGAGCAAGAGTGAGCGAGCGAGCGACCAGCTGAGCCACTGAGAGGGTGGTGTGATGATTGGTTTATCGTTCGTGTGTGCGTGTGTGTGTGCGTGTTTATCTGTGTGGAAGGTACTCGAGCAAGCTGACCCCCTGGAGTTACGCGCTGCTCAAGTCGCTGCCCGAGTTCTTCAGACGACAGCTCGTCCAGCCACGCGAGGGCGGACGCACTCAGGTATGGCGTGTGTGCGCCCGGACAGATGGATGGATGGATGGATGGATAGACGACACACACAGAATGTGCCCTCCCTCTCCTCTGTTTGTTGTATGTGTGCAGCTGTCAGCCGTGGCGACGGAGGAGCTCTTGTCTCAGCTCGTGAGTGTGGAGCTCAAGAAGCGCAAACACCTGGGCCAGTACAAGGGCAGCTTCTCGCCCGTCTGCCACTACTTCGGCTACCAGGGACGATCGGCAATGCCCTCGCCCTTCGACTGCGCACTCGGTAACCAACCACCCCTCCTGTGGTGCACACATGGGGGTACTGGGAGGTTGGGGAATGGCGTGTGTGTCTCAGGGATGTCCCACGGCTATCTGGCGAGCATTTGTATCGAGAGCTCGCTGACAGGGTATGTGACGACGGTGCGCGGTCTGTGCGGCCCCTCGCAGACGTGGCGCATGGCCACGCTGCCCGTCACGGCCATGCTCAAAGTCCTCCCAGAGAGAGAGACACAGGCCTACGGACGACAGGTACTGCCGCTGAGCATCATTCACACAGTCTTTAGCGGACAGTCATCTGTTAGTGATTTGTGTGCTGTCTGTCCATCCATGGTGTGTGCAGGTGCCCATGGTCCCATCTGCTGAGGTTGAGCTCAACGGCCGCCCGTTCAAAGCACTCAGGAGCGCTACGGAATACGTAAGCCGTCCGGTCCCCGGCCTTCCGCTTCTTTGAGCTGATTGATGTGCTGCTGATGCACACGTGTGTGTCTTTTGTGTGTATGTGTGTGTGGGCTGTGTAGTGGGAGAATGAGGATCGATTTTGCAACCCCGGCCCCATTCAGTTCCAGGGCGAGGGCGAGCGCTACTACACGAGATACCTCTTCGAGGAACAACACGAGTACCTCGAGATGCTCGGATCGGTATCAACACACACACACACACACACACACACAGAGAGAGAGAGAGAGAGATGAAAAGAGAGAGAGATAGGGCTGTGAAGTGTGTGTGATCTGCGTTGCATTGCGTGGGTGTGTGGTTGGCCGGGCTGTCTGTCATCGATGTGTGTGTGCGTTGTGTTTAGGTTGAGAAGATCACCAACTACATCCAGAACGTGTGCAGTTTCGGTGTGGACGAGACGACCCTGCGGACGGCGGTGCTGACGCTCAACTCGCTCAGGGAGATCATCATCGTCCAGCAAAAGGGAGACGGCGACCAGGAGCTGCTCTCGTGACGTGACCCACCCAATACGCACCCATCTGGCCATCACATCAACATGGGGAGGGAGGGAGGGAGGGGCACATCGGTATTTCTCTCGTATTTTGTCCTCGGCTATCCCCATTCATTCGTTGTGTCCCCCCTCTCTCTGTTGTCTGCGCGTTAATCTTTTGTGGGAGTGACGAGAGGCCGTCACGAGCAATGCAATCAATGGTGGGTGTGGTGTGGGTGCCGTTGGTTGCAGTTGGTTGCTTCTGTAGTGACACACTGGTTGCTGTGCTGCCTGGCCGCCTTCACACACACACACAGACAACAGTGGGGGAGGGAGGGGGGGGGGCACATGTGGTTTGGTGTGCTGGTTTCTGTCGTGAGTATGTTTGTCTTTGAGTGCCGGCATGACCTCAGCTCTTTGCCGTTTGATGCTAAGCGGCGAGAGTTGAGGTCAATGCTGGCAGCACAAGACAGACAGGCTCCACTCGGAGGTGTCGAAGTGTGTCTGTCCCGATGGATGAGAATGGTGTGATCCAAGTTTTGTCCCTCCTTGTCAGTCAGTCAGTCAGTTGACACATCTGTGCCTGCCCTGCATGAGAGCATGACGGATGGCATGATGATGGCGATGGCGATGCGGTCCAGTGGCCGTATTATTTTTACACGTACGTGCCCTATCCCTCTCCCATCTCCCTCCTCCCTCCCTACCTGTTCGTCTTGCCGGCCCTGCCTTGCCCTGCCTGCATCGTGGTTACGGGTGTCATTTTGAGCGAGTGCTTGCTGGTGTGGGATGCGTTTTAGCTGCACCGACGGGCTGACGGGCGCGCGGGCGGGCGGGCGGGCGGGCGGGCGGGCGGACACAGGCGCAGGAGAAATGAGAGAGTTTGTGCCTCAGGCACGCAGCCAGGGGGATGGTTGGGGGGAGCTGGCCTGGCCCGTCGATTTGATGAATGAATGTTGGTTGGTAACACGTCAGTCACACGTGTGACGTGTGGCGTCACGGTGAGGGACTCTTCAAGGTGGTTGACATGTCCGTCAGTACACACATATGCACCGCACCCCCCACCACACGACACCAAGGACAAGTTTTTAATCCAATCCGTCTGTCTGTTGTGTGTGATGCGATCGATGCCAACTAAAGGCGAGACATCCATCCGTCCGTCAGTCAGGGCTCTAGATGATGCGAGACCCACGCCTTCTCTACGAGTGTTTCATGTGAAATGCGATCAAGACTGTCTCTCTGCGCTGCCAGGCCCTCCGTGCAATCACTGTCTTGGGTCAATAGACACACAAGCCCAGCCCTATTGCATCGTCCCACCCACCTCCGTCCTCATCTTGTCATCTCCTCTCATATTGGCCAGTTCCACAAACGCCTCGACATACGACACTAAATGGAAATGGCTCACACCACCACCGTAGGGCAGCTGCTGGCCGCCCTCTTGCAGCGACACTGGCGTGAGGAGGTCATGCTGGTTCGCCAGAAGCCACTCGGACACCTGCACAGCACAGCACCGCACAGGAAGTGCATCTTGACCTTCTTTCTCGTGTGTCCATCTCCCTCCCTCCCTCCCGTCACCTTGAATGAGTCTCCTCTCGTATGCAGTGCGTATCGCACCCTCCGAGTCGACCTGACCATGACGGGACGGGCACCGTCATCCGAGAGCATCTGCACTCTCACTGCCCGGTTGTGGGTGAGCTCCAGCGACCGCCGGTCCCAGTGGAAACCGCCCACACAGCCTACCAGACCTGCAACCAACAAGGAAGGGGACAGACAGATAGGATAGATAGACGACAGAGGGGAGACAGACAGGCTGGCGCAGTGATTGATTGCCTCGTTGATACCTACCTACTTACCTCTGTGGAAGAAGATTGTGTCCCGGTGCTCAGCTTGTGTCCGGTCAGGGGGCTCCAGAGACAGCGGCTGACCCACAAGAGCATTTTCTGAAGCATTGACTGCGAGACCATCCTCAGCCTGGACGGGCCCAGCCACTGGCACCGGGACATCAGCGGCAGCAGCGGCAGCAGGAGCTGGGCTAATGCTGTCGCCACCACCAGCGTCAGCATCACCGTGTTGTTCCGTCTCCTCCTGCTCTCGAATGATGTCTCCAGTGGCCATATCCCTCACAGCCACACGCTTGCTCCGCCGCCCTTGACCAACCACCGCCACCACCACACTGCCACCACCACGCTCATCAGGCGGCGTCACCATCGGCAGACTCACCCGCCGCTGCGGCCGCTGCAGCATGGCCCGCTCCATCGCAATGCGGTGCAGCGCCCGCATGGCGTCTGATGTGGAGAGATCCATCAGCCAAGACGGCAGGGGCGTCGACCAGGGGGGCCGTTTGGGTGAGAGGTGAAGGTCGGGGTGGTGGTTGGTGAGCTGTGTGAGGCGGCTCTTGACCTTGGTCTGCGCACATGTGGGAAAGCTGAGGAAGTAGCGGGATCTCTCAGCAAAGGCAGGGCTGACGCCCACACCTGCCAGGCCAGCAATACAATAAATAGCACACAGGAGGATGGATGCCCTGTCTCCCTGCCCTGCCCTGCACGTGTGTGTCTGTCTGTGTGGCTACGTACGTTAAATACCTGAAGGGAGCTGCGGCTGGATGGACATAGTGCGTTGTACGCTGCCGAGTGGCCGTGCAGAGGTCAGCTCGGCGGCGGCCGCTGATGCCTCGTGAGCGATGCGCATGACCTTGAGGCGGTATGAGATGTAGGGCGCATGCTGCTGATAGAGGCGGGGGAAGAGGAGCTTGAGAGCGTTGGCGAACAGGGATAGCTCCTCATACTCACCATCTGCTCGCATGACATTGACATTCAGTGTCGTCCACACGACACTGACCAGCCACCCCTCCTGGCTTGTTTGGTGTTCTCTTGTCTGTCTGACCACGTGGCGCCAGTCGTTTGGGTTTTCCCTGTGCCTGCCACGTCTCCAGAATGATTGCCAGCAGCCCCTCCACAACCGACCCTCGCCCACCAGCAGCGAGGAGGCAATGGCCGCCCCATCCTTGATCCGCCGTCGTGTGCCGTTGTTGCTGGAGAGCTCGGCGGCGGATTTCCAAGGCTGTCAACGCCAGCAGCACCCGAGGCAGCCGATGGGGGGGCTGGGAAGCACACACACATGGACGATCAGAGGTGGACGATTTTCTCTCCGCCCCTTGGGTGGGTGGTTTGCGTACGATCTGCTTGAGCGCTTCAGCGGGTCGCTTGTCGGTGGCATCCTTGTCTGCAATGGAGCCTGCGAGCATGTTGCGCATCTTCCCTGATAAATTCAGACAGACAGACAGACAGACAACCGGACATCGATAAGATAAGACAAGCTAATCTTGATGGGTCAGACTGTCTCCTTGCTGTATGTGTCGTTGTGTGTGCGCTCTGACTTTGCATGAAGCGTGAGGAGCCCCGTCCGTCTGTCGGCGATGCAGCAGGGCCCTTGAAGGCCTCTCTGAGGCGCGGCAGCAAACCCTGGTGGATGCTCTCGACCACTTGATGAATGAACGTCAAGACACATGATGGACGTCTGTGACCTTCCCCTCCCCTCTCACCGTTCGCTTCCTCTTTCAAGACTAAGTCACTCGACGTCACGTCCATCATTCCCCCGCACGACGCAACGGCTCCAAATGCCCGCAGCAAAGAGTGTGCAGGACGGCCGCAGTGCATGGCACACTCGACGGCCTTGACGAGCGGCACCACTGACGCGGGCTGCGACGACGGCTCGAGAAGAAGCACCTTCGTTGCACCATCGAGAAGTGTGCTTGGCACAAGGCCTCGGTCGACCAGGACGGCTATCGTCGCCAGAGAGGGGGCGGGGGATAACAGCACCCTCTCCCTAAGGGTGTCGCGGAGGTCGCCCAGCAATGCAGTGGACCGATGCAGTGTATCTGATTGCTGGGGGCTGTCCAGTGCAGCGAGATGCCGTTGCAGATAGAGCACTGATGCCAGCACGTCTGTGTCACCAGACAGACACCAAATACCACCAACGGATTTGCTCAAGGACCATCCTGTCCTGCTTGTTTCTTCCACCTTTGTTCGATGTGTCCGTACCTGCGAGTGGTTCTCTCCTCAAGGCTGCGTCGGAAGAGACCACTTGACGTACTTGATCGATGAAGGGCTCTTGCAAAAAGGCAAGAGGCGCCACGAGGCCCCGCATGTCGTCCGGCACGACCGTGCCGCTCAGGTCGACGCCCACTCCACGCGCCACGGTCCATATGGTCTCGCCACCACCACCACCACCCCCACCACCCTCCAGCCGCGGCCAGTTGAGCAACACACCACGGAACAAACCACCCAGACTCTCGTCAAGAGGCGGCTTGCACGGTGCACCATCTCCCGTCAAAAGCGGTGCATAGCTTTCCGCCAGCCAGTCGATGACGCGGCGCCTCAGCTCCCAGAAGGGCCGCATTGCAGGTGTGAAGAGCGACAGCCGATGACAGGGCGGCTCTTGTGGGACTTGTCGGGGCACCAGGGAGCGGTCAGGATGAACAAGTGGAGCGGGTGAGGTGTCTGCAGTTGCCGGCTCCTGAAGTGTCAGTGTGAGGGATATGAAGGGGGGGGATGACGGGCGGCTAACAGCATCTTCAGGGCCGTTGGCGTCGTCAGCGGCTGTTGCCTCGATGAGATGGGTCGTGTCATGGAGAGGGACGTCGGTCGGCAGGACCGCCAATGAAGACAACACGTAGTTCAACTGTAAAACACAGCACAACACAACACAACAAAAACAGCAACAACCACATCGGTCAGTTAAGTTAATGCATTCAATGCCCCCGTCCCCTCTGTAGGTGTGGTGTCAAGTCACCTCCTCTAGTCTGGGTGTCCACTCGTCGGAGGATTGTTCGATGAGGTGCTTCCACAGCATCATGAGAACGTCCATCGAACATGCCCTGTAGTTGCCGTGTGTCCGCAGCAGCTGGGGTGTGAGGGCTGGGGGGGCCTTGTGGAGGGGGCGGCGGCTGGCCAGCCATGACGTGTAGAATGTGAGGAACTCGTGGTTGCAACACAGCCACTCGTACATGCCCTTTTGGTTGATGGCGCTGAGGATGGCAACGCGATCAGAGTCGGCCATCATCTCCAGATTGCGGCCGTTGAAGACAAATCTGGTCAAGCCCCCCCCCCCCCCCCCCCCCCCCC
>CDMY01000275.1:87460-156453 GCA_001179505.1 Vitrella brassicaformis | reverse complement strand
ACAGGCAGGCAACGTGATTCCTGCAGCCAGTCCATCGGCCTGGCTGGCCTCACTTGGTAATGAGGTTCGTCAGCTGCCTTTGTCGGAAGGGCTCATTGGCGAGGCGTTTCCCCACGGTTGCTGCCACCACACTCAGCTCCCGCCCCGTCAACCGTCCCATCCACTTCTTGGCCATCCAGTCCAACCAGTACGCCAGCCCATCCTCCCCATCCCCCAGCGGCCGCAGCCGCCAGTAGGCCGAAAACAGGAGTGACAGTGAGGTGCCGTCGAAGCGCAGAGGCAGCCGTGGAATGGTTCGCCAGAGGATCGGCATCAGCACAGGGTGGCTGTACTCGACCTGTGCGAACGCATTCGCCAGAGTGCTCAGCTGCCGGGCACTTGGCCGCCAGACAGTTGTTCCGCTCCACTTTTTGGCGAAGGCCCAGTCATCGTGTTTCTCTGCAAGGTGGCGCTTGACGGCATCCACATCGGCGTCTGCGTCAAAGGCGCCATACTCATCTTCCTGAAGCGCAGTGAGCTCTTGGTCTTCCCTTTGGCGATGCTCCGCCGCCACCCGCTCATAGTGCAGCAGCCGGTCAGCTACGATGCCGCCACAGCGATCGAACAAGACGCGGATGTCGTCAAGGGAGAGGCCGGTGCGCTGCTGGAGAGCCGGGCCGTGATGGCTCCACAGCTGACTGAACGCATTCAGCGTGGAGCTCACCACGATCAGAGGAAGATCGGTTCGCGTCAATAGCTCGTCGTAGATCAGCCGCCACACGGCCGAGGTGTCCCGCTGCCGGTCGGCTGTCCTCTCCCGGCAGCCGAGCCGCTTGTAGACCACAGCGAGATGCATGACATCAGATGAGCTCCACTGTGACAATGCTGCACCACCCGTCGAGTCGTCACTGTGCCCATCCTGCCTTCGTCGGTGCCTCAGGTATGTGAGGCACGCAGGCAGCGTGTCGGCGAAGAAGGGATCGTTGACATAGCCCACTCGCGTCATAGCCGTCACAATGTCCATCAACTCGCCCGATGAGAGCGCCGCACCAGCCGTCGTCCGGTCGTTCGCTGCCTCCTGCCGCTGTTTCTCCATCTCCGTCAAGGCCGTGGTCCGTTTAGCCACTGCGTCCCAAAAGGCCCACCCCTCCACCTTTGGCGTGACCTTCATGACAGTCTCCCTGTCGGCCCTCCGTCGCTGCCTCTTGGGCGTAGCATGGTAGCGGCAGAGGGTCACCAGCTGCGGCCCCTCACACGACGGCAGATGGAACCGGACACGCACTGCAGGCACGTCACTGGCATCCTCGCGATGATAATGGCAGTGACGCCGAAAGCGATGCCCGTTCGCCACCAGAGGATGAGTCTGAGCTGTCTGCATCTCGCTGACGGGGTCGCCGCCAGTGCAGTGGACCGAAGGCAGATCTTCATCGGCTTCCACTGCCATGCCTTGCGATGAGTGGAGGCGGCGCACGGTGTGATGGAAGGGAGGAGGCGCCATCGGCAGCGGCAATGAGTCCGGGGACGTCGTCACGAACCGCCTGGTCTGCTTAAGATAAGCCATAAGTCGCTGTGGGAAAGATCTCTAGATAGATCTGCCGCAGTGTCATACCATGCCTGCGGCCCGTTCCGGCGATCTTTGCCCTTGGGGCGAGCTAAACCCTGCACCTGAAACCCTCCAGATCTCTGGCCACTATGACAATGCAGCTTTCCCCTTTGTGTTTGCCCCTCGTGCTCCTGCTGAGCGTCATCTGCCGCTCGTCAGCGTTTCAGGCTCTATCATCGCTCCGCCGGCATGGGTTCATTTCACGAGGCCAGCAGCACGCGCCGAGGAGGCGAGGGGAGGACAGGCCTACCACTGTGCTCTACAAGGGGTTCTTCTACAGAGTGAGGCCCACCAGCCAGCGCCACTCATCCATCACAGAGAGGAGCATTCTCGTCTCTGCATGTGTGTGTGTGTTGGCCAATATATATGCAGCCTGCGCCAAAGAGCGAGGATCCTGACAGGCCGCCCTCGCCGTACGAGGACCCCTACAAGGGCGAGAAGCTCCTGCACTCACCGGAGCCTGCATTCCTGGGAGATGTGGTGTCTGAGCCCACGGGGGACGTCGAGAGGGTACCGGTTTGGCCGGCCGTCAACCTTGTAACCATTCCCTACTTCACGACGAGGGAGATTGTGGTCGAGGAGCCCAGGTATCGACAGCTGCTGAGCGACCTTGAAGCCGCTGGCAACAAGACCTTCGGGCTCGTCATGATCGACCAGATCATGGTGCCATGCACACACACTCACACACACACACACACACACGCACACGCACACACACAGGTAGACGCTCACACAGCCATCCAGTGAATGGCCTCCCTCCCTCTGTGCCTCCCTCGATCAGACTGCGGGTCTAGCTGTGGTGCCGAAGTACGCCCGCTACGGCACAATAGTGGAGATCACGAAGAAGGAGGAGCAGGATGACGGCAGGACCAAGATATGGGTGCAGGCCAAGGACAGGTTCGAGATCGTCCAGCCGCCGGTCAACCCCCAGCCCGGCATCGACGACGGGCCGCCCTACGTGATCGCTGCCGTCAGGAGAAATGTAACAGACAACCCCCACAACGGTGAGGAGAGTCTGCCTGCGTGTGGGCGTGTCGGCGTGTGCGGGGGCAGGGCAGCTCGTGTGGTGTTTGTGCTGATTGGTTGGCTGGTTGAATGTGGTGTGGTGTGCACCCACCCAGGTGACCCGTCGGCGCTGCAGGAGATCAAGGATGAGGTGTGGAATGAGCTCCAAGAGGTGGTGGCACAAGTGTCGAAGCTCTACCCAGACAAGGAAAAAGTAAAGTTTGACGTGCTGGGGTACGACTCGGATGATGCGTCATATTTCTCGTGGGGCGTGCTGGCTCTCTTCACCAACATGCCCGCGGCGCGGCGGCAGCTGCTCCTGCAGTCCAGGGACGCCTACAAACGACTCAAGTCAGTAAGAGAAATGTGACTGACGGACAGGCACACACGATACCCATCATGGATGGCATCACCCAACGAGCGAGATGTGTCTGTCTGTGTCGATAAACAAACAGGTATCTCAGGAAGGTGCTCTACGACACACTGCAGTATCGGCGGGCTCAGGTTGCCGTCAAAGATGTCTTTAAAACGAGCTAGCTGATGGACGAGACGAGCCGCCTGCTGCTGCTGCTGCTGCTGCAGCTGGTCGATGCGACACGAGAGCATTGGCTGGGGTGCGTGAGGATGGGGGATGGGTGGCGTGGATGCCTCGAGGGATGGTGGTTTGAATCAGTGAGAGCTCTTTCTGCCTGTGGCCACCCGTGAGTGAGTGTACAGTAGTGGGTGGGTGGGAGGATGATATGAATGGGAGAGTGTATTGTAGTGTTGTAATGTGAGTGACTCGTGGGGCATGGCGGCCGGCCGAGGGATGGAGGGGTGGATGCAGTGAGGCGCGACAGAAGAGGTCCCAACTGTGACCTCAAACGTGATATGATTGTGGGCGTATGTTTGTTTGTTTGTCCGTCTGTCCGTCTGTGTGTCTCGCTGCCTGTGTGCGAGAGGTGGACAAGGTAGAGAACGCCGTGTGTGCATCTGTGAGTGTGCGCATGGAGAGGGGAGAGGATTGGACGGGCTGCCTGCCTGCCTGCAGGTTTTTGCCGTGTGACTATCGCCTTGCAGTGCGGTGCGGTGCGGTGCAATGGAGAGCTAGAGGGAGCTGTGATGGACAGACGGACATCCTGACAGATGGTCATTCAGCTCTTGAGGGGACGGAGGCCACATGTTTGTTGATTGATTGACCCTACGGCATCGAGTCAAGTTCTCACAAACACACATACACACACAGGCAGGCAGGCAGGCGGGCAGGCAGGCACACAGGCGGGCAGGGATCAGCTCGAGAGAGAGGGATAGAAGGAGATGGATGCATCGACGACAAACAAGAGATGAAAAAGGAGAAATACACTCCACCCAGCCGTCCAGCCCAGCCCAGCAGCGTATGGACACACTCCAGGCACACTCCACTCGATGCTGAGACAAAATCTATCGGCCAGTCGATCGATGTGGGTGGGAAGGTGCAAGGGGAGGTGCGCGTCCATGAGCAGATGAGATGGACAGGTAGGTAGGTGGATGGCGTGCCCTTTGTGTGCCCAGCACTAGTCTACAAATGGCACCCTCACAGTCTCACTCACAGCATCGATCGCCACGACTCACTCGTAGATCTAGAGCGACAGACAGACAGACCTGACAGACAGGCCACTTTGGAGAAGAAAGGCACGGCAGGCGTGTGTGGTCAGCTGACTGCCGCCGGCGACCTCTCTACCCGCCCTCCCGACCAAGGGGTGGGCATGGAGGTCGACAACGGAGGCAGCCCCAGAGACCACACAGTCCATCCGTGCAGTGCTCACACATGTATGGTGATTTGGATAAAGAGCCCTTCCTTCCACACAAAACCTCTTTGCAGAGCACAGGAAGGGACCACTTTGACTTCACACACCCACCCCACCCACCACACCGACCAGAAAGACCGACAGACTCGCAATGATTGAATGAATAAAGACAAACGGACAAACGGACGGACGAACACACCTACCTGAATAAAACACGCCTAAACAAAACAAGAGAGAGCAGTGTCCATCCTGCCTGCCCTGCCCTGCCCTGCCATGCCATGCGCCCCCTCCTCCACGCATCCATCCATCCATCCACGCCGCCACACGAAGAGCACTCACACCCACACAGACACACACGCACATCCACACATCCTTGCCGCCAATAATTCAGCAGCAGCAGCAGCAGCAGCAAGAAAGCACTTACACGCAGCAACTGCAGCACATCAGTCGCATCACTTGGTTATCGGCAGGCATGATCCGATCCACTCATTCCCGCCCGCCCGCCGCCCGTCCTTCTGTCATGTCAGTAGGTCAGATCAGGCAGTTTCATTGGTCCCGCACGCGTCTCGCTCGGGAGGATTCGTTGATCATCTACTCATCCAGCAGACAATGCAGCCAAACGACGAGAGAGACAGAGAGAGGGAGGGTGAGTGAGTAGGGAAGTCAGGCAGTGGTAGGTAGGACAAGAAAAGGGGACGGACGGAGGGTTGGGGACACTTCACACAAAGAGAACCAGATGCCGCGGGGCGGATGGACGGCGGACGGGCAGCAATCGAAACCCGCCTCTCTCCTTGTGCCGCGCTGCCGGGCCAGCTCGGCTGGCTTCATGACCAAAATTGACCCGTCCATCCATCCATCCACCCATCCGTGAGTAGTCAGTCAGTAAGAAGAGACAGCAAGCACGGTGGGTGTATCGGTGAGCAGCGCGTGTGTGTATGGCGAGGGAAAAGAGGGGGAGGCTAAAACTGTAGCAGGCAGGCCGCTGGGCAGAGCGATGAAAAAATAAAAACGACCGAGAGAGAGAGAGAGAGAGACCAGTCCAGCAAAGGCGCCGCGCATCCCTCACACCATCCATCCATCCATCCATGTGTGTGTGTGTGTGTGTAGCATAGGCAACTATGTAAGTGAGAAGCGGACAGACGAGGCCGCGTCCGTCATGTCATTCGCCTTCAAGATAGAAATTAAGTGCCAGCAGCACTGACCCGCTCTCAGGGCCACACCACATGTGTCTACACCACACCTACACCCGCCCACCCAACGACCAATCACAGAAATGCACCCACATATACAAGCCACAGAGGCACGCCATACACGCACAGACACACACATGAACAAAAGCCTCGCCTCACGACAGACACGACATCTCATGAAGGCCCCCTCCCCCTCTCCCCTCCCGCACCACACCTCTGCCCCCACACCACACCGCCCGCTGGCAGCCTCCCCTCCGCCCCCTCTGGTCTCGGTCTCTCGTCAGATTTCTTGACGGGTGACCGTGAAGGAGCTCCATCGGTAGGGGCGGGCGAGCATGTGTCTTCACATTGCGAGGCCCGGGCGGTGCTTCTCGCGCTCTTGCCGGGGGCCAGGTGGGGGGGTGCAGGATGCGCATCGTCTTGTTTCTGTGGGATGGGCGTGAGCACTGTTGGGTCTGGTGTGTGCGTCTCCGCCTTGCTGTTGGTCTCTTTGAGATCCTTCTTGACGACATCGAAACCCAATCCCTTGCGCGGATTCACGTACGAGTAGATGATCGCTGAACACACACACACACGCAGGAGCAGGAAACACCACAAGTGTCTTATGCAATACGAATGCCGAGTGTGTGTGTCTGTTTGTCAGCTCACATGCGCTTTCAAATATGCCGAAGAGGGGGATGAGTACGGCCGTGCCGACGATTGGCGCCACGTAGTTGACGAGCCAGTCCAGCCAGCGCCGCACGCCACCTGTGGCACCTGGTGACCGCCCCCATGTGAAGTTGAGCACGGACCCGTACACGAAACACCAGTACCAGGTGCCCTGAAGAGCCAAGCAACCGGCGTGTGTTTGATGTCAGTCAATATGTGTGTGCTCTCTGAGTGCTTACGCTGGTGAGTGTCTGGAACAGTGCCAGGATGAATGTGCGGGGTACGGGGGGGATGACGGACGGCACCAGGCCCAGCAACGTCCATAAAGGCACCAACGCCCACACGCACTGCATGTACAATAAAGCTGCACACACACACACACACACACACACATACACACACACACACAGGTATGAGCCGCCCGGTGCGATGTGCCGACGTGGCAAGGGAGGAGGCATCTTACGTAGTTTGGTCCTCCATCTGATGTCGGGGTGTCTGACGACCAGCCACAGTCCCAGGAACCACCGACGCCTCTGCTTCATGTAGTCGAGCAAATCAAAAGGGCTCTGCTCGTGCATCACACCCTACACGACACATCAGAACAACAAGATGAGCCGGTGAACGGACGTCCACTGTGCCCCAGTTTCCTTTCTCACCTTGACGAAGCCGAATTTGATGGACTGCTGCGGGTGAGGCCGCGAGGCGCGGTGGCTGTTGGCCTTCTTTGTCTGCCTGGCTGTGCTCTCTTGGGTGTCGTGTCTGCCGCCCATGTCGATGGCCTTGAGGGCGAATGCCGCGTCTTCCGCGATCGATCCATGCGGCCCCAAGTCCCAGCCGACAAGCCGCTCCACCCACACAGGCATGACGATGAAGGAGCCTGCCAACAGAGACACAACGCACGGATATGCTATGCTATTCTGTCCTTGGGTGCATGCGTGTCGGATGTGCACGTACCCTTCATGCCGAGGATGGGTTTGGAGAAGTTGAAGTATATTCTGTTCTTGCAGATGTCCTCGCACACTCTGATGCTGTCGCTCATGGTGGTCAGGGGGTTGACCACACGCCCGTGGCCGTACACCACCGTGCCCATCCCAATGCGGTTCCAGGCGCCCTGCAGGAAGTCCGCAATGCCGCGGACGGACGACGCGTGGAGGAGGGTCTCCTCGTCCAGGTGGACGATCAGGTCGTTGTCTCTCAGAGCGTACGGCAGCCTCCCCTTGCTGTTGCCGCTCTTGCCGTCTCTCTCTGCGTGCACCCACTTCTCGTTGGCGTAGTTGAGGGCCCGTGCCTTGAATTTGGTGCCCTTGGCGGTCACGTAGCTGTCAGGGACGACTATTTCGTCGATCCTGCTGCTCGAGGGCAGTCGCCTGGCTGCCCTTCTCGCCTTGTACTGCTGCTGGTTGTGGTGGCCAAGAGACACGGCGGCTGAGGGAGTGGGGCCTCTGTGGTCGTCGGGCGTGGTGCGCTGCTCCCGATCGATGAAGTGCTGCTTGACGCCGATGGGCCGGTCGGTGACCACTTCAAACCGCCACGAGAAGCCGCCGGCATCGTTCTGGAGCGTCTCGTCGAGCACGGCGATGTTCCTCTCGCACACACTCGCCACCAGCGCGGGCTTGTCGCCCCGCGTCACCACGCGGAAGATCACCTTGCCGTGCTGGTCGCTCTCCCGCCCGTCATGCATGTCTGGCTCGTCACCGCTCGTGTCGTCGTCAAAACCACTTGCACAGACGTGGTGGGCACGCATCCACGCCCCGTCGCTCTCGTCATTGACCTGGTCGCTATCTACGTCGCTGTTGACCTCCAGTTCGTGGCGCGCTGCAGCAGTAAGGGGCGCCTTCCTGTGTGAAGGGGAAGCCTTGTCCTTGGGCGCCTTTGTCGTGCGGAGGAATGCCGCGGTGATGGAGGGGATGAGAGGTGCCGGGTCGATGAGCCGCATGCCGTTGGACAGCATCGACTTGAGGGTGCTGGGGGGGTGGTCCTTGACGCTGATGGGCGCCACGAGGCAGTCGAGCAGACACGACAGACACAGCAGGGGCAGGTGGATGCAGCTCATCAGACCGTACTGGACACAGAGCGCCACGCCGTGAGCAATGGATGCCATTCGCTGGAGCGTCGACATCCTTATCTGCGGCCTCGCCTCGCCCCGCTGCTGGTGGAGTGGCCGTCGATGCGTCATCTTGGCCGCCGCTTTCTTGCTCCCTCCTGCTTCTCGATTGAGCGAGAAGTGCGCTCGCAGCGGGTCGGGTGACCAAGTGGACGAGTTGAGCGACGCGGAGCTGGATGACGACAGGAAGGAAGTGGTGTCGTTGTCCCTGCTGGCGCTGCACGATGGAGAGGGCGGTGACGACGCATTGGATGAGGATGAAAGACAGAGGCTGCCGCGGCCGCTGCCCGTTTCGTGGTCGTGGTCGTTGTCCTGCTCGTTGCCGCTGCTGTTGGTACTCCCTGTGCTCGTCGTGGGGGTCGTGAATGAAGGAGTCAACGCCTCACGCGAAGCAATGTCGTCAATCGACGAGGGGAACGGGCGGCAGGCCTCGAGGGAAGTCTGCTTGACGCTGACTGACGGCGCTGCTTCACTCGTGGCCCGCCTGCTTCTCCTGCTGCCGCTGCTTGTCTGTGTGATTCGCTCGAGGACGTCTTGCGGCGGGATGAGCAGTCCGATGAACGAGTGGACGAAGAAGGGGAGCATTGCCAGATACCAGACAATCGTGAGGACGAAGCTGCTCATCGACACCCTCTCCCACACAAACTCCTCGCCTGAGTCACACCACACGTGTACACACAGAGCACAGGCAGAGAAGCAAAGCAAAGCAATCAGTATGTATGTGAGTGTCTCACGTACACAACATACACACAGTATGTATGTGTAGAGGTGAGTGAGTGGCTGATGAATCTCCGTCCGCTTACATTCCAAGTGGAGCACACATCTCTCAATGCCGTTGATGTGCATAAGAAGAAGCCAGCACGCCACCAGCCCGACGACGCCGACCACATAAGACCACCAGCCTTCGTGATAATACGTCATCGTCAGTCACACCACACGAACTGCGACGCACTTGATCAAAACAGACCGGGCAGCACTGCTGCCCTTTGTTGAGCCTTGGGGATCGAGCAGGCAGTGCCTCCACTCAGCGATGGCCTCCGCCACTCAGCAGCGACGGACGCGGACGCTTGAGAAGGGGCTATGGCCGCCTCCGCTCCGTGCGGCGATCAGCCCGGGCAGCCGCGGTGTTGGCCCCTCTGCCTGAAGCTGCCTGTCTGGTCGACCCTGAGAATGTCCCTCCACAGATGGAGCCACGGCCGCTGTTGCTCCTGCTTCAGCGCCAGCGCCCCTGTCCTTCCCCTCTCCTTTCTTCCCCCAGTCCCCTCTGCGGGCTTAAGCTCGCAAGGAGTGGGAAGATCGGCGCTCCCCACTCGTTCGCGTCCTTTTGCCTTGTCTGACCTGTGTTGTAGCCCAACCGATGCCTTGCAGCGCCACCACAGTGTCACCCATCTGTAACAGCTCTCATGCGAATCTGCCACATCCGACCGTTGCAGCTGCCAGATCTCGCCGGCCTGTGCCAAGCCAGGAGTCTGACGCACCGGACGCAGCAAAGCGGGGGGAGGGAACCCACATGTCCAGCTGCCGGCGTCGCCATGCATGTGCCCACTCAACGGATAGTCGGGCTCTCGTGAGATGGACGCATGGGTTTCTTGGCGCCCCTATGAGGCTCTGTTTAGTGGCGTTCTCCTTGCTGGTTGCCCGGGTCCAATCGCAGCTGTCGACGCCCAGCTCCGGCTTTGCGCTCGAAGACCTTGCGGTTCGCGGGTGTCTGAAATATCCCGAGGCGGAGATGCCGAAAGGATTCGAGGCGTGCCTGTTTAACTTTGACCTCGTGTAGGCATCACATGGCACTTGGACATGCATCGGTCTTGGCCTGGATCTCTTGTGAATGTGTTGGTGTGTGCAGCGATCCGCGTGGTCTGTATATGTCTGCAAAGAGTGGAGAAACTTTACTTGTTGTGGATCGCACAGGGAGGCGGAGTGGCAAGATCATCGCCATGTGGGACGACGATAACGACTTGGTCGGTCAGGAGCGGACATCGGATGCGGTGTGGCGACACGTTTTGCAATGAATTGTGTCTCTGCCCTGTCTGTCTGTCTGTCTGTGCAGCGGAATAACGTGACAGAGCGAGTTGAGCTCTTCGCTGGCGATTTGGCGCTGTCACACGGTAAGCTTCCAATGGGGGAGGTGTATGTGCATCTGTATCGGCGCGTTCCTTCCGTCCACTTGTGTCTACCCACTTGACCTGCAGGGATAGCTGTGTGTGGCGACTATCTGTTTGCCAGCAGTGACAGCCAGGTGAGGTGACTGACCCACACGCCAAAGAGACAGACAAAAGGACGGCAGTGCAGTGACTAACACGCTGCTGTGCTGTGAGTCCCGCAGGTGTACAGGTGGCCGTACACTGCTGGCCAGCGCGAGCCTCTCGATGACGACCGGAGGCAGGTCGTCATCACCAATGTCAACGCCGACGGCTCGGGCGGGGCGCCGAGGGGACACCACACGCGTACTCTGCTGTGTGACGACCGCGACAACACCCTCTACGTGTCGATCGGCTCTCGCGGCAACCTCGACAGGTCCTCCTACAGAGCTCGCATAAGGCGGTTTAGTGCGGAGGACATGATGCGGGAGACCGTTGAGCCAGAGGGAGGGATGGACTTTGCGGATGGGTATGTCTTTGCCGACGGGCTGCGGAACACGGTGGGGATCGCGTGGGACTTGGATGGCAAGATGTGGGGGGTCAACAATGGGATGGACAACCTGTTCGTGGAAGACCTGGGAGGCGACATACATGAAGGTGGGCTAGAGAGAGAGAGAGAGAGAGAGAGAGGCAGGGAAGTCCATGGATGCGATGCCTGTCCGTGGTGCCTGCTGTGCGTGTGTGGGCAGACAATCCTGGTGAGGAGCTGAATGACTTTCCTGAGGAGAAGGCAGGAAGGTCAGCACAGCACAGCACACCCGATATACCCTCACGCACTCTCATGTGGAAATGAATGATATGTCCGTCAAGGGTGCTTCTGTCTGCCTGTGTGATGTGACTGACTGATCAGCTTCTACGGATACCCCCAGTGCTGGTCCGAAGGGAACCTTGACACAGGAAGGGGCGAAGGCACACAATGGTATGCTGGGCCATTGCAATGCAACCCACGAAAGCACGCATGCACACTACACCCTTGACAACAGATCCCATACATGTCTCCTGTCATGTCATGTCATGGATGCGATATATTGCAGGGTGCATCCATCGTTCTCGGATGAGTATTCCGACGAGTGGTGCCGCGACCCCGGCAATAACGTGAGGCCCCGTCTTCTCATGCAGGCGCACACAGCACCACTCGGCCTGGAGTTCTTCGGCGAGCGGTACCCATCCACCCCCTGCGCAGCGCTCGACGGCTCCATCCACTACGCCAACCCCGTCTACAGCGATACAGGCACCATCAGGAACACCACTGGCGATGGCGATGGCGATGGGACAGCTGACGGCGGTCTGAGGTACCCACTGGACCAGACGGCCTTCCCGTGCTCCATGTATGGGGACATCTTCGTTGCTCTACACGGCAGCTGGAACCGACCTGTGGCCGTCGGATTCTCTGTGAGACAGAGCCAGGGAGAGGGCCACCATTTCGGGGGGCTGTATTGCTGTGGTGTGGTGTGGGTGTAGATCATCCATATACCGATGCGTGTGGACGGGATGCCGCGTGGCGACATCAAGGAGTTCTTCAGGAGGGAAGGGGCCGACACTCGGGGCGCCGAATGGCCCACCGACATGAGGCCTGTCGATGTCGTCTTCGACAAACACGTAAGCAGCCAACGCAATGCGCACACAGATGGACTGGCCATGATATTGTGTGGTGTGGTTGTGTGTAGGGGCGGCTGTACATGTCATCTGACAAGAGCGGAGAAATCCTGCTGGTGAGATGCGTTGACGGCAGCCAGTGCGCGCAGAGAGGCACACTCCCTCAGACAGGCGACACACACATCCCATCAGCCCACACCCACATCCCGTCCATCCCGTCAGTACCATCAGGGGCCAGTAGGGGGGCACTCGGTCCGTTGGGGTGGTCGTTTCTGTGTGCGTGGGTTGTGGCTGCTCTCCTCATGCGTGGCTCGTGCGCTGCTTTATGATAACAGTGAGTTGGGGAGTGAGTGACAAAGTCAGACAAGAGAGAGATTGTTTATCAATCAATGGACGGAGAGAAAGACAGGGCCTACCTACCTGTATACGAATGCGTTTTTAGTCGGACCATTCACTCATGGGCCAACCAGCCGACCGGTTGTGTTGTTGCTCCCATGAAGAATGGTTGTGTACGGGAATTAGACGTGTGCGTGTTGGCGTGGCGGAGAGAACCCTTCTCCCGTTGGGAGGCCGTCTGGTGTATCCCGTGCCGTGCACCCAAGCGGCTCCAAGAGCCGCATACATAAGTACTTGTGCGTGCGTATGTCCATACTCACTCTCATCTTAGATGGAGCCTTTCTGCACGGTGAAGGGCAAGGGCATCCACCCCCGTGGGGTTTTGTGTCGCTGACTGACTCCCCGCGTGCATTTAGCTGTGTGTAGGTAGGCGTGGGTCCATGGATTGCAAGGGATGCAAAAACAAAGTGAGTCGTTTTGTCAATCAACGGGCGGGATGGATGTGCGTTTTGTGACATACGTACGGTTGTTGGACCCACCATTCTCTTGTATGTGTGTACTCGTGCTCTGAACAGCCGTTGGTTCTCTCTGGCCAAACACACATTCCATTCCAATCCCATACATACAAATTTCACTCCACCCACCTCCCATCTCTTCCTCACGCTCTGCTCTCTGTTGCTCTGTTTTGCGTGTGTGTGTGTCTTTCTCTGTGTGTGTGTGTGCAGATCCATCATGTGGCGGACGAGCCGGAACCACCGGTGGCCTACACCATGAACACCAATGGAGATCAAGAGCAAGATGGAGACGGGGAGAGGCCGAGGCGCCGCAGGCGACTCCGCTATCGATGAGTGCACACGTGTTGACTACACCCACACACCCACACACACATGGGGGGAGAGAGTTTGTTGGTTTCGCGTTTTGCCTGCTTGAAGCAGGCAATCGATGGCGCTGTGCTTAGCGCTCGACCTGCGTGGTACAGCTACCCATGATGCATGTGCATGTTACGTGTGTGTATGCGTGTTGGGCGGGGGGTGGGCCGGGAGAACTCATTCACCGAGGCTGTGACACACAGCCGCCCAGCAAGCAGCCAGACAGCGAGCCGGCACACAATTAATTAAGGTGGCAGTGAGGGTTCGTGCCTGTGTGGCCTGCAGGCTTTTTCTGACCATTTTGCCGTGCGGATGTGCGTGTGCGTGAAAAGGGTGTCTGTCTCGTTGTGTGTATTTGTGCTTGAAGCCGGGGGCCGGGAGTCACACACAGGTCTGTGGCTGGGCCGACGAATGAATCCTCGCCATTTGTGTATGTGTGTAATTGTCCGTGATGGCCATGCCATCATAAGGACACGTTCGTTCTTGCTGCACGGGCTCCTCCCTCCCTCCCTCCCTCCCTCTCTCCCTCCCTCTCCCCCTCCCTCTCCCCCTGATATGTAATTACAGCATCATCGATGTGATGTGATGTCATGTGATGTGATGTGATGTACACGTCGATCGTCATTTTGTACATACATACATACATACCCACGGCCCGTCCGCAGATGAATGACCCAATCGTCCTTCGGCCTTTTTCCGGAGACAGACAGACAGAGACTCTTCCTTTCGGTGCTTCTGCCTTGATGGAATATACATATGCATTGATTGCATGGTGTTGGTTCGTGTCTGCGTGTTTGGATGGTTGGTGTTCGTGTATATGAAGATGCGATGCGTCTGGATGCGTGTGGGGGGTGGGGTGGGCGGTGTGTGACGGACCGCTGGCTGGCCGATCAATCAATCTCTGACTGAATCAAGACACCACGTTGACCGATCACATCACATGAATGCATTGCAAGATGACAAGTCTGGACACACCCGTCACGTCACGTCAACCAACACATGTACCCACACACGTAGATTGATCAGATCTGCCTGCAGTGCGCTACGCGTCCGCGTCAGTCAGTCAGTCAGTCAGCCGGTCATTTGCGGAGCATCTCAGTCACCTGCACACACACACACATCACATTTATATGGATGGATGGCAACCAACAAACAAAGCACCGACCGACAGAAACAAGCAAATGCACCGACCGCACCCAGATGTCTCTCCCCCACCCCGCCCCCCCACCCCTCCCTCCCTCCGTACCTACCTGTGCTACGGCTAATGCTGTCTCTTTGTCTTGGAAGGCCACGCAGCAGAAGGCGCCCGCGTACTTGAGCACCATCACCCTCACAAACACCACACACACACACACACACAGTTGAAAAGCATCGATTTGCCCGGCTACCTGTCGGGGGCGGGGCAGCCTGTCGGCGGACACTTGGCCAGGAACTCACTGTGGGCGCCCCACTAAATGACGGGACACAAGCAGCGCAGCCAGGGGCGGAGATACACACCTTGACGATGTGTGTGTGTGTGTATGTATGTGCCTCCCTCCGTACCGACCGACCTGTATTTGTATGAGTGTGTCGGTGTCGATGTCCAGCCGCACTGTCCCCCTGTCCACAAACGGCAGCCAACCCCCACGCCTGAAGAAATCACATACATCCATCCATCCATCCACAAGCAAGCCACCCCACCATCCCATCCCCGCCACTCACTGACCATGTGAGCCGCTCCTCAGGCGGCACCAGCACGACGGCATCGTGTTTGTGTGTGAGGAAGAGGTACCTCTCCTCTGGGCCCGTCTCGTGGGTGGTGCACACCAGACACAGAACGCCATCCACCTTACGAGACACAAAACACAGCACAACACGGCACAGCACAGCACAGCATTTGTGTGCAGGCTAGAGAGGAGAGCTGCATGGGTTGGCGCGTACCTCGAGCGCCTTCTTGGTTGCCTGCAGAGTGCTGGCGTCAGTGAGCTCGTGGAACAGGCTCACACTAGGCACCGTGCTACCACTACCAAACGAACTGACGACAGACAATACACACAGCCGGCCGGGTGAAATGACGTCCATGTGACTGACTGTGCGTTGAAATTCCTCCATCCCGGTGTATTCTACCCGGTCAGCTGCAGGCTACTCTGTGTGTGTTGGCCGTCGGTGCTGCTGCCGGTGGGGGCCGATGCCGGCACTGCTGGTGGCGGTGCCATGATCAGAACGTGTTTGGGCCCACGGGCGGCCGTCGACGACTCAGCTACCACTCCATCAACACGGGAAGCCCCATTGTCTGCAGGGAGACAGACAAGTAGGAGATGCCACGTCTCTGTGTGTCGTTTTGCTCTATTGTCAGGCGCCCGACCAGTGGTAGGCTTGATGTGTATGTCGCAGGTGGTCTTTGACAGGTCGATGTCGCGGTGGGCGGCAGGGTGCTGGTTCAGCTGCAGCGTGCACGTCTGGCTATCCTGCACACCATACACACCACATGTACCGGCCGGACCAGAGAATCACACACACGCCGCGCCACGCCACGCCGCAGCACTTGCTGCTGACATGACTGACACACCGATGACCTACCGACCCGACCGTGTGTTTGGTAATGTATGCGATGGGAATGAGCGTCTGTGCGATGGGCCGGGGGGGCATGGGCGTGCTTTCCCCATGGTTGTGGGCGTGGGTCTTGTCGCCCCACAGGCCGCCACTCGTCGCCTCGTACACCTGCGCCGCCACATCCACCAACACCGTCCGTCAAGATAACCAGTGTGTGTGTGAGCCCACCTCTACGTTGACCCACAGAAGTTGGGGCGGCTGGGTGTACCGCAACACAAACGCATCCGGCCTGGTAACATGACTTGACGTGAGAGCCGTGCGGTCGACAGCGACACTTTTATTTATGTCACTCAGTCTGCACGTACCACTCGACGAGTGGTGCCTTCCACTGAACATTGGTATACGCCGCCGACCCGATGGTGGCGTAGCCGGGGGGCATCCCACACATCAGAGACACAGACTGACAGACACACATACAGACAGACGTTCCCGAATGAGCCCTTCTGCATGTGTGGGTGCCCGCGTCCTACGGCCATGAGGTATTTGTAGTCGGCATCGTGATCCTCAGACATTGGGAAGTCCGATAGCGCCGACACCACGATGCGATACGAGCCTGCGATGATTGATGTCATCCGACAACGGAAGCTTTATGTGTGGCGCTGTGGCAGCAAGCTACCAACCCGTTCTTCTGCCGTTTGCCTCGGTGGTGTCAGTTTGGGGCTTGACTACACCAGCCTGGATGTGACCAGAAGGCACGACCAACGCTCCGCCATTGACAGTGCTCACGTCGATAAGCACTCACCTCTGCCGCATCGACCCTCTCGCCGCTCTCGCCAACACCCCCAGAGGTACTCACAGCCGACTCTGGACACAGAAAGAAACCAGATAGATATGTGGATGGATGGATGGATGGATGCTGCACCGGCGGGGCTTACCAGCTGGCTGATACACGAAGTGCAGGTCCAGCTTGGCCCCCGCAATGAGGCCCTCGTGACCACGAGCTGGCTGCACAGGCACCGCCAGCGTCTCAGGTGCATACTCCTCACGCCCCTCCTCGAAGCCATCGTGTGTCTCCTGACCCCGCCACACAGATACGCACATACAATTGTAGCGGAGATCACAGCAGCGGTGCAATGGCAGCGCTGACTGACCATGCCCTTCTGTACGGCGGTCCCCAGCGGAAGCACCGCATCCCCCATCGACACGGCTAACCTACGGCCCACATCGAGATCCAACACCTGAAGACGAATGGGGACCAGAGTCGCGTGCAGGTAAGAGCAGTGCTTTCTTTCAGTCTGGTAAGCACTGACTGATATGAGAATCCAGTAGTTGGCAAATTGTGCTTTCGACAGGGCTCTAGGGATGGCCAGCGTCAGACTGCCGCCCAACGTTGTCTGGGCCAGGCAATCCTGCGTAACGAGACGGGGTAGGTGGACAGGACACATCCAGCCCAGCCCAGCCCAGCCCAGCCGGCATGCATGTGCTGTGCGTGGGGGGACGGACCTGTACGGTGGTGGTGGTGGTGGGGCCACCATCGTGCCGCCCCTGTGTCTTGGGGTATCCCTCGGTCACACGCACCTCAACCAGCGGCATGTGCCCGCCAACCTGCACCTCAAATGAGTAACCATGCCATGCAATGTAGGCCATTCATGGCCCGCATTGCACAGTACCCACATTACAGTACAACAAGGCCCGCAATCTCTTCACCCACCCACCCCTTTGGCCGACGCCGTGCTGACGATGAGCCGCCCTGCATAAAGGAACCCGTCTAGTGGCTCCTCGAGGGTCCGCGATGAATAGGACAGGAGTGACTCCTTCCATTGGGTGCTGGGGGGTGTGACGGCGGGCTGGGAGGGGGGAGGCAGACCGAAGGGGCTCTCGACGGGCGAAGCTACCGGAGAGGGCATGGAGTGCAGGGGCTCATCCGGTCGCATAGATGAATGCAGCTGCCGCTCCTGGAGAGATAACATCGCATCGCACAGAATGGAGGAAGAGGTGAGGTGTGTGGGGTGTGTCTGTTGGCGGACCGACCAGCTCATCTGCCCGTCTGGTCAGCGCCCGCAGGATGAGCACGGTCACTCTATGCAGATACTCCTGAAGAAGGAGACACACAAATGCTGTCCATCCATCCATCCATCCACTTCTGATGATGTTTCCTACCTTGAGCTCGGGCAGGGTGATGTAGTCGCAGTACGGGCTCGTCTCTTCGAAGGCCTCCCATATCTCCTGCTGCTCCGAAGCCGACTCGCAGCCTGCGCACACACACCCACACCACACCACACCACACCGCACAGGGCTTGGTTGCTGGGGCCGATCATTGGACGGTGCTGGCGCCAAACACAAGAACCTCACGGAAAGCCTGCAGAGCACATCAAAACACCTCGCCCCCTTTGGTTGTGCGCGCCGTTTCTCAGGACCGTACTTTGGTCAGTGTCTGGGTGATGCTTTTGAGCTCTGCCATGGGCAGATTCTCGTTCCTGTGGCAGATCTATCATCAACAGAGAGGCCGAGAGTTCCAAGTGGTACCTATCTTTCTTGGCAGATCTCCACACATCTCGGGCCTCTTGGTCCAGTCTGGAAGTGTCGAGGCGCAGCAGCTGCAGCTTCGATATGAGGACTGCAAGGCAGCACATGGAGTTTGATGCCGCGCTTCGATATGAGGACTCACCATGGTGCTGACGCAGCTCCTTGTCGATGCTCTCCTCGCCAAGGGGAGGAGGAGGGACCGTCACGCTCTCCTGATTGCCCATCCCACTTGGGAGTCCCCGCCCCCTGAATTGAATTTACGTCTCGGAGCCCACCCTTCCCTCCCAGCTTCCCTCCCCGCCTTGCTATCTCTAGAAGATGAAGCCTGAGCGTGACCTCTCAGGTGCTGAAGCGTCGAGTGGGAGCAAGGAAGAGGAGGATGACAGCTTCGACGCGGACGACGACATGGCCAAAGCCAGACACGAGTCGAAGACTTCCTACGACCGGTCCCTATCAGGTGCATACACTCACGGCGCAATCAGGAGAGACAGCACGCGTGACAGCGTGAACGAGGCTGCGTGTGTTTGTGCAGGCATATCCCGCCGCTTGTGGGGCGTGTCCCTTCAGGAGGCCACGGCGGAGGGGGAGGATGGCATAGAGGACGCCATCCACCCCGCGTCGACGTTCCGCGTCACGTGGGACTGTGTCATCATCGTCCTGACCCTCGTGTCTGTCTTCTACACCCCCTTCTCAATCAGCTTCCTGCAGGGGGAGGACGACCTCGAGAGCCACGGGGGCGTGCCTGGCCTCTACTATCCCGAGTGGCCCGAACTGTCCATTGCTAAAATCTTCCTCCTCGTCATCGATGTTTGCTTCTGCACCGACCTCGTTCTCAACTTCATGTGAGCTGTCCATCTGCGAGAGTACATCTGAGGTCCGCGTGCCCATCTCTGTGTGTGTGTGTGTGTCGGCCAATGCAGGACTGGTTTTGAGCAGGATGGTATCTTGATCCTCTCCGTGCGGGAGACGTCGAGATATTACCTGCGCAACTACTTCGCCATCGACTTGGTGGCGTCCTTTCCCTTCGATGTCATCTTCACCATCCTCACGCTGGCCGCCAGCGGAGACGAGAGCAGCAGCATCTACCACACCTACTCGGCATCGCGGGCCTTCCGGATGCTCAAGCTCATTCGCCTGACCAAGCTCATGCGCATCGCCAGAATGGCCCGGTCGCTGCAGCGCTTCTCGACGCTGGCCTCGTCTCTGGTGCTGCAAGTCATCAAGTACCTGTTTGTGCTGATGCTGTTCGCACACTGGAGCGCCTGCCTGGCCTTCTTCCAAACAAGACTGGCGGACTTCCCGGATGACAGCTGGATCATGCAGGGGGAGACGGTGACAGCCGCGCAGCGAGACGGCTCCTCGCACTGCAGCAGGAAAGTGGGCAACCCCGTGGACCCCCTCTGCCGGCCCACATCTGAGCTGTACAGTTTCTCGCTCTTCAAGGCGCTCAGCCTCATGCTCTGCATCGGATACGGTTGGTACACAAACAAAGAGACAGACGCTCACAGCAGGCAGGCACTTATCTCTCCATTCTCCATCCGTTAATGTAATGTGCACTCTACTCTGTGTGTGTCGGTTTTTGGCTGGCTTGTAGGGAAGACGGGTCCGCCTCGGAATGTGGACGAGGCGTGGGTGGTCATTGCCTCCATGCTCATCGGTCTGTCGGTCAGGCAGGGAGGAAGCTAACATACAGAGCACCATGAACAGCGGTCAAGTGAAGCGGTGCAATGGTGTCTCTGTGGGTGTGGTATATGTCTCAGGTGCCTCGCTGTTTGCCGTGGTGATAGGTACTGTGGCGGCGCTGCTGACCAACATGGACAACACCACACACATGTTCTATTCCAAGCTGGAGGATCTCAAGCAGTACATGAAGCACTTGAAGGTCCCGAAAGACCTGCAGAAGGTGCCTGCAGAAGCAAGAAACAGATACCAGAGACACGCACAGACAGACAGCAGGAGAGCTGAGCTGCATTTGTGTGCTTGCTTGTCTGTCTGTTTGGCGGGTGTATTGGGTGTGCAGCAAGTGCTGGAGTACTTTTACGAGAAGAACGTTCTGTCCCAGAGTGAGGATAGAATACTCCGCAACCTCTCGCCTGCACTCTGTAAAAGGGTCAAGCTGCACATATGCGCACCCCTCATTGAGGTGAGGTGGGTGCGTTGTCGCATACCATACGCACGGGAAGTAGTGTATGCAGCGTGGGTGGCATGGCTGGCTGCAGGTGTCTCCCGTGCTGAAGCGAGCCGACCCAGGGTTCGTGACGAGTCTGGTGCCCGTGTTGGAGCGCACTGTGTTCTTGCCCGGTGACGTCATCCACCACCAACATGAGATATCACAATACATCTACTTGATCAGCTCTGGTGGGTGCCCGACATCCAGTCCAGCCACGCAGCACTGCTTGACACGGAGACATACACACACATTGACTGATATGTGCGGACCATGCGTTGAGTTGATGCAGGTGTCGTTCAGCTGCTGATCCCTTTGGTGGACCAAGACTGCAAATCACTATCGAGGTCAGTCAAGTCACCCAGCCTGTGGGTGCAGTTAGTGCATTCCTCCGTGACGTGATCCAGTCAGTTCAGTATCTGTGTGTTGTGTCAACCAACTGTCTGTCAGGCGAGGTGTGCTGTGGCGAGACATCGGTTCCTTCGATTGGCTCGAAAGCGACCAGGCGGTATCGCTGCTCCTATCAGCCGGATCCATCTTCGGAGATGAGGGACTCTTCCTTGACGTGCCTGCCACACACACAGAGAGACGAAGACAAAGAGACACACACACACAAGCGCAAGGTCTCTGGTGTCCCCTGTGCTGTGCTGTGCGTGCATTTGACAGTTGACAGGCCAGCCGTTCGCTGCCGTGGCGGCTGAGCCCACTGTCCTCTTCGCCGCCAAAAGAGAAGACTTCCAATTCGTGAGCACTGCTTACCTTACTTACCCAGCCGACTGTCTCTCTCGCTGTGTTGTTTGTGTTTGTGTCATGTAGATTCTGCGTCACTATCCGGAGGTTGAGCATGTGATGGCCGAGATATCCATCCAGAGGCTCAGACTCATGCGGAAACAACTGCAGGAAACTTCTTACCAGTCAGACAAAGGCGGTAGGTGTGGCACGGCACACACATATGGCCGACCAACCCAACACGCTGGCTGGCATGCACATGTGTCTCCCGTCCGTGGTGCAGGCATTGATTCGCACAAGCGAGTGCAGGTGTTCCAGGAGCTGGACAAGGCCACCCGTTCGAAGCGCCATAGCTCCATCATCGACCAAGAGCGCATAATCAACTGGATCATGGGCGGCCAGCAGCCCAACAGCAAGGCCGGCCAGGCCAGGAGGAGCTCCGCGCTGCTTACCTCCACCCGCCAGTCCCTCTCGGGGTACAGCCTATCGCAGAAGGAGCTGAGGCTCCCGCCCACTGTCGATGAGCATGAATGAGACCACACCAGACCTGTCTGTGTCCTTGTCCAATCTGTTAGACCTATCTGTTTTTTCGGAGATCCAGTCGATGCATTGTCTATTCCGGGACGATGTGACGTCTATGCATTGTGTATTCCGTCCATCGTGAATCGTACCGCTTTGCTGCGTGTCCCTGTTGGATAGATGGTGAGAATGGCTGATTTTGCTCATCTTATCCATGTGCAATGCAATGTGTGTGTCGTCTATTTGTCAGTCAGTAAGGTTGGTGCCATCGATTGGTATGTATTGAGACACTGCATGATATACATGTGACCATACATCTGCCGTCCATTCATGACATGTGTGAGATCCTACAGACATGCGACACCTAACACATACGCCCCCACGACTGATCATTCAGATCACCTGCCCTGTTGTTGCCCATTCATCGCCTGATCTCCCTTGTCTGATTCCGCACCGTCTGTCTGCATCTGCGTCTCTTTCTCCTTGTCTCTGTCTGCCTCCATCAGTGCAGGCGCCACTGCGGTGAAGAGGTAGTCGCCGATGAGCGGCATCACGGGACCTATCGTGGCCAAATACATCTCCACATTCTTCATATCACACACACACACAGACAGACAGACAGAGGGAGCATCAACACATTTGCCTTTCCCTCCCAGCCAGCTCGTGTTCAGCGCACCTTCTGCGGTGGGGCGCAGTCGCGAAGGTCGGCAACTGACCAAGAAGCATTCAGACACAACACAGCATATGGCCACCCATCCCAGGCTTGCACGGTTCTGCGGCATCGGCTCTCACTTTTGACTCCGTCTTGTGCACCCTCCTGTGCGTGCGGCATGGCGAGTGCCGTGTCGGCCACACTGATGGGGGCAGAGTGAAGGTTCAGGAACGACGACCAATCGCGGAGCACGCCGAAGAACTCTGTCAGGCCAACACACAGAGGCGGAAGCAGGCCTACGTGTGTATGTGTATGTGAGTGTGTCCATGTGTGTGTACCTTGGAGTACGTGATATAGTCTGTGTTCCTTTCCCTGCTTCTTCCTTGTCACCTGCTCGCGCAACGAGTCCCTGCAAAAGGGCCGACGGACGGAGGAACCGACGCGATTGACCCCCCTCTGCCCATTACTGTAAGTTGTGTCGCTCACTCACTCGTTGAGTTCCACCTCAAGCTCATAGGTCCGTCCCTGCATGTCAGCCCGCTGACGCATTGCATTGCACATACACACACACATCCATCGTGGGCCCACAGGTGTAAAAGGAGCTCGTCAATATTAACTGCTTCCTTCCACCTTCCTCACCGGTTTGCCCGATTGCACGACAGTCGAATCGATCCTCCAGTCCTGCAAACTGAGATAGATACACACAGACACACAGCCGGTCGGATGGATGAAGCCACATGGGCGTGGGGGCAGCTGTCCTTTGGTCTCCGGCTCGAGCACTCACATGTAAGACTGTCGATTTCGTGTTCTTGCGAACGTCAGGGTGGCAGGACTCGGACACACGATCTCTGCAGTACACACCACACCACACCAAACACACGGATCGTCACTGTCTGCCCTGTGTGCCATAGATGGTCTCTCTCGCCTGGCTGTGGGCTGACTGACCCCTGTGTTCGAGGTTGATGGCGATTCTGAAGTCTATCAGATGGCGCGGCTCCTCGTCAGTCCCCGGCGCATCCGACTCGTCCCGGCCCGTCCAGAAATTAAGCGTCACAAGATTCTGCTTCCTGACATGAATGAGATGGCACCGGCACCGAACCGAAACACATCATGGTGACGATCCACCGTCCCCGCACCCCTGCCTCCCTCACTGCCCACACACACGCACCTGGTGAATTCTTTGGGTTTGGCGTTGGCGGGCTTTGGGTGGGGGTAGGTCACACGCACAGCCTCATTCGGGTGCCTCGGGCTTCGGTGGTACTCGTCGTCGGTGATCTCCTGCTTGGCACTCACCACCCGATGGCGGCCACGCTTGGGCGGCGTGGGCTGGGAGGGGGTCGGGGCTGAGCTGTCGGTCTTGGCAGCGCTGAGATCGAGCATGTCCTTCAGGCGAGCCATGATGTCCTGAAACTGTTTCTGAAACACAGCAGGCAGGCAGGCAACAGGTGCCACCTGAAATGAATGGTGGATTCCGTTCCATGCGCACTGGCATACCTACCTCTGACACGCCAGGATCAAACCGGTATGAGAATTCGTCGTCATCCTGCCGACACGGACAGATAAAGCAAGACAGACAGGCACAGATCAGCAGACCTGGTCAGCGCATCAGCACCCTTCACTCCAGTCCGGCCTGATCGCCTCACCGGCGGTTTGAGGAGCACTTCTGACTCGATGGGCAGCTTCAGGCGCTCGTCATAGTTGTCGCGAATCACACCCAAACGCCCCTCCACCTGATGCACACACACACGGAGCACGCCTGAAACGCATTGGTTCTGTCGCTGTGGTGGTCACCTCAAAGCCTGCAGGCTGGTCTCCCTCGTTGAGCGTCTCATCGTCGAGGTACTCCTCGATGTAATCGGCCAGCAGGCGAACGTGCTGGTCGAATGGCACCGCTGGACTCCCATCCTGTGCGTGCAGGTGGGCGGACAGACACAATCAATGAGTGAATGAAGGAATGAGTGAATGCGCCGCAGCTCGTGACTGTTCCGCCTCACCAGATTCTCGGAGGGCTGACCAGCACGACTCATGATTAGCGTGGCGCAAGCTCAGATCTAGTGTGGTTTGCGTTCCTGACACTTTTGGCTCTTCCCGGCGAAGCAGTTTCACAGAATTTTGCTCTTGCCCCATCTGCGAGCTTGGCTGAAGAAGACGCCGGAGAACGCAGGAAAAGTGCAAATGGAGAAGGTCACAGTGAGAGAAACACAGCTCCTCGACAGCGACAACGAATGGCGGCCATCAACCATTGAGACCGACGACGCGTCAACCTTTGACGTCCGCACCTGGGAGCGGCAGAAGCGCCTCTTTCAGGTGGATCTCTCTCCTGAGCCAGATGGAGCCTTCAAGGACGCCGAAGGATGGGTGACCACAGATGGCGTCAGGTATCGCGCGCACACCAGGGAACGGAGCGCCGAGGATAGCGCATCAACGACGACCTATCGGCCGGTCTTCGTGACGCGGAAGCTGGATCAAGAAGACAACCCTGCCGCTGGACCCTTCCCCTGGACGGCGGCGGTGAAGCCGACCCCCCTCTCGCCATCCTCAGCCGCTCCTCAAGAGCCTGATGCAACAGACGGGAGCGTGGCGCCTGCGACCAAGAAGGAGAAGTCCTCTTGGGCGTTTCCGTGGCTCCCGTCCACACGACATCGGCAAAAGGGAGCAGCGAAGAGCGATGAGGGAGAAGATGTGTCGGTTCAATCGCAGCAGCAGCAGCAGCAGCCACGGAAAGGTGGAGGCAGCTGGTCGTCCTTTATCGCTCCAATGCGGCTATCGCTGCCTGTCAGCCTGTCCGACCTGACGACCCGCCACACCATGGACACAGCCGTCGCCCCGCCCAGCTCATCAGATGATGCCAGCACGAGCGAGCAGGAGCCCCACCCTTCCCCCTCTCCCCCCACCTCCTCTGACGTCACCTCTCCTCCCGCCTCGAGCGAGAACGTGACGGCTTCTGACGTGGTTGACATGGACGAGCCACATATGGCCGCTTCGCTTCTAAGGGAATTCGGACAGCTGCTGCTAGTGGTGGAGAGGCAAGCGCCGGCGCTGCGCATCCAGTACAGGAGTCCCCGCTGCGGGGATGCCGACGCCGCCGATGCGCCGCTCCTGGACTTCGCCAGCCTTATGGGCCGGTGCAACGAGCTGGAGAAGGGCCTTTGGGAGTTCTTCGCATCCGTCACTTCCTCCTCGACGACACAGTCGTTCGTCCAGTCGGCGGCCACCGATTCAGCGCAGACGAGTCGGAGGGCAGCCACGTACGTCAACAAGCTCAGACATGACTTCCAGCGGCTTCAGTCGAAGCACCAGGAGTTCTGCTCCACACACTGGGCACTGCTGGAGGCGGCTGACAATGCCAAAAAGAGGGAGAGCGGGGCTCCTGGAGAGGAGAGGGCACCAATGGCAGCGGACGATGGCGGGCAACTGGTGGGTGGTGCGGGTGTTGGTCGGTCTGTGAGTGTGGGTGATGAGGATGAGGTCGACGACAGCGGTCTGCTCATTTCGCAAGTGGTGGACCTGTCTCAAGTGGAGGCCATGGCGCTGCAGCAAGACCTGGAGGAAGAACTGCAGCAGGAAAAGACACAGGTGACTCCCCGTTCCATAAACATTCCATCCTCCTTCCCTGTGTGTCGTATTGGTGTGTGTATTCGATGGCCTCTCTCTTCGCTTCTTCCTCTAGGAGTTGCGGGAGATTGAACAGTGCCTGGCCAATCTGTTTGAGCTTCAGCAACAGATTGCCAAAGAGGTGGACGCCTCCCAGTCAGCCCTCGACCACACCGATATGGGCCTTCAGAGCTCCCATTTTCGCACCGCAGAGGCCGCCGTCGAGCTGGCGCACGCATCGCATCGCAAAACGAAGCTCAAGTCGCTTCACCTGTCATCCGCTGCATCGGTGGTGGGCGGCATTGTGGGCGGCGTGGCTTTCGGCCCGATAGGTGCCGTTGCTGGCGCAGCCACGGGCGGTGCGCTGGGCCTGGGTGTAGGGTCGGCCCTCAAGGCGAGGCGGAAGCTTATAGCTGGTCAGATCATACGCGACATGAGGGCGGGCCGGAGGAGCCGCAGGAAGACGGAAGAGCCGAGCCTTGCCAAGGCAGCAAGATGAGTGCGCTATGTGACACACGTGGGGGAACGGACGGAGGGCAAGGAGAGGAAGGAGGAGTGTCGTTTTATGGATAAAGCTCGCCTGGTAAGGTGTTACCTTTTTCACTCGAGAGCGGCTCGATCGGTTGCAGAGAGAGAGCTGTGCTATTTGTCTGTCGCCATGTACAAACCAGAACCCGTGTGTGGATGTGTGTGTGTGTGTGCCGTGTGGTCTTTCGTGACTGACTTGAGCCAGATGGATGGATGCGAACGCTCCTTGATATGCAAAACCGGTCGTTTGAGCTAAAGGGCTGTGTTCGTTCAGCGCATGAGAGGAAAAATCATGCCGTCAGTCAGTCAGTCAGTGTGCCCTCCCCTCTCTCACTCACAGGCAGGAATCCATGCAGGCATCCATCGATCTCCACCATGCCAGGGCAGCATGGATGGCATGTACACACACTCATTGATTGTCCACCCTTCCTTGTCCTCCCATCAATCAAAATGTCCCTCCCATCCATCGGTTGGTTGGCTGACTGCATTCGCAGACCAAAGCAACTCAACCAACTGTGGCCAGGCAGGCCACACACACACCGAACCAACCGACGGCAAGACAAGCAAGCAGACGACACAACCCCACCCCCCTCTGTACAGGACACATCAAGGAAAAGCGGACACAGGCTGCTGCGAGTGAGCGACAGAAAGAGTGTCACTACCGCACACAGGCAGCCACACGCACCACAGCCACCGAGTTAGTTAGTCAGTCAGTCGGCCCTCCCTCCCCCTCTCGCTAGGCCGTTGGCTCAGTACTCGACGTTAGGCGCGTTGATGATGGAGAAGGCAGCAACCGCGAGCGCCACGACGCCCAGACCGATGGCGATGCCCCGCTCGGCTGTCAGCCCCTTCTGCGTAGACTTCTTACGAGAGGGCTCCACGGCCAAAATGCTGGGCGCAGCAAGCCACACACAGCCATTGATGCATCCGGGGCAAACGATTTGAGAAATGAGCCGTGAGTGTGTGTGAGAGCTTACTTGTCTCTGCCATCGACATCGACGAAGGCGCCGCCCTCCTGGAATCGCTTGATGTAGGCCTCCTCCTCAGCCAGCAGCTGCGCCCGCTTCGCCGCCTTCTCGTCGAGCTCTGCCTGCTTGGCTGCGTCCATCTCGGTGGCCACCTGCTCCTTGTCAGCCATCCACAAGACAGATGCCGCCGGTTGGCGCGAGGGCTGCAGACCGGCGGCTGCGCGTGATCGAAGTGATATCGGGCTCCTCATGCCACCAACAGGCGCTGTGAGGAACGCATACGACGGCCGCCTCCCTCCCGGGAGCTGCTCCGCAAGCGCGACAGCAGCAAAGAGGGCGATGAGAGCGAACGCGAACTTCATGCTGCAGTTTTTTCCCTGCTGACGAGCTTCAGAATGTTGCCGGGTTCTGTAGTCCTCTTCGTGTGCGTCGCTGGCAGATTTGAATCTGGTTTCACGTGAAGGGTTAAGCGACCCTTAGCTCGCACGAGAGAGTGAAGAGTCAGAACGCAGAAAAGGCCTCAAACCAATCGCAGCTTTCTGGACGAATAGACACAGTCTGAAGCAAGGTTTCCTTTCATCATGCCGGCCACTGCTGGAAGGGTGAAGATGCCTGCCAACAACAGGTACATGACCAAACGGGCACACACACTCCTGGACGTCGTCCGCCATGCACCTCTTTCGTCCGCCACTTGCTGAACGTCTGTGTCGTATCGGTGTTTTGTTGTCTTCAGGCTTAGCGTGTCAGATTCGCTGAAGACATCGGAAATTTGGGTGAGGAGAGGCACGCAGAGGGCGCAAGAGGACACCCAAGTGACGTACGTGTTGGCCTCCGTGTGTGTGTGTGTGTTTTCAGCAACGTATGGGTCACGACCCGTATGCGCCGGACGACCAGAAGAAGGAGGTGGAGGACCAGGCCGCCATCAATGAGAAGGCCAAGGGCCTCTTCGCCCTCGCTCGACTCACCGGCAACTCCAGCAGCGTCACACCTGGCGCATGTCGCAAATGCGGACAGCGTACGCAGACAGACGCCACTTACACACAGATGATATGGCCGTCCTTTCCATCACGTGTATGTCGTCGTGTCACTCGTGTCTCTGTGCGTGCAGTTGGTCATTTGGCGTTTCAGTGCCGCAACCTGGTGGCGTTGAAGCAGAGCGGTGCGGAGGATAAGGCCAAGAAGTCGGCCAAGCCCGCCGAGAGGGTGGCCTCGGATGACGAGGACGAGGAGGAAGAGGTGATTTAGAGAGCCGATTGATGACCAACCGATGCACCAGTGTGTGCTGAACTCATGTGCCTGTGTGCCTGTGTGTTGTTGTTGTCTGTTGCGCGCAGGATGACGTCCGCAGTGAGTCCGGCAGCTCGTCCTCTTCCTCATCGGACAGCGAGGAGGGTAAGCCACATCACACAACACACACACACACTCACGAGAGGAGGCGATATCCGGTGTCAACGTGTGTGTTGCTGTGTGTGTGTCTACCCACCATCAGAGCGTCGCCGCCGGAAGCGCAAGCGAGAGAAGCGCAAGAAGAGGAAGAAGCACAAGAAGTCGCGGAGCAAGGACAAGCACAGGTCCAAGAAGCGGCGACGCAGGGACGACTCGGACTAGCCAGCGGATACTGCAGGGGGGGTGGGGGTGGGGGTGTAGACAGGCGGGGCGGGAGGGGAGAGACGGGCAAGGACACACACGACCTGCGGTGTGTGTATTTTTTCACTCGTGCAGCCGTTGGGTGTGTGTGGTGTTGAATGAATAATGAATGGAGTGGGGTGGAGTGAGTGCCTCATATCGTGTGTGGTGGGCTGGGCTGCCTTCCCCGCCTTGCTTTGCTTGCTCTTTCCGTTGGCCTGGGTCTGTCCCGTGTCTGATTGATTGACTGTACAGACAGAAACAAACAGGCGATGACCTCCCACCCCACATGTGTGTGCGTGTGCTGCGTGAGCTAATGGATGGATGGATCGGAACAAACGCCACGCCCTCTTTAACCTATCTATCAGTGACGTCACCGTGTGTTGTATATATGTGGGCCTTCTTCATCAAACACGGCACTTACAATGATTGGATTGGATTGCGTCACATCACCACACGCCACTCCACATACAAGTCAAAATCATGGATGCATCACCCGCACAAGCTCACGCACGCAACGATCCCCACAGTCGCCGCGCTGACCACCGCATCGCTCACACCACACCCAACACTCCTTCCTTCCCGCCCCTCATCAACAGTGAGAAGCGGTAGGGAGTGCCGTGTTGATGAGGGGCGTTCACGAGTCGAATCGTGGCCCGCCGCGCCCGCGTCCAAATCCACGAGGGCGATCGCCACCCTGATACACACACACGGCACACAAACAGACCCATCTCACTATTACTCGTCTGGTGTTGTCTGGTGGCTTGCTTACGTAAGGTCCCCGTTCAAAGTCTCCCTTGTCGCGCGGGCCGCCCATTTCGCCTCGACCGGCTCCGGCGGGTCGTGAGGGTCGCTGCTTGGTGAGGGTGTTGGGGAAGATGCTGGCGGGCAGATGCAAGTAGTCGCGGAGGTACTCGATGCCCTCGTTGGTCAAATAATAGTAGTGGTGAAGCCTGCGCACCCCACGACAGACACAACCGGAACGAACGAACAGGTGAGCATCCCTGAGTGAGTGAGCGGGGGAGGGGGAGGGGGAGAGGTGCTGTGTGTGTGTGTGGCTGACCAGTTGAACTTTTCGTCGACGTAAGCCCTCGACTTGAGTGACCTGAGTGCCATCATGACGTGCAGGTTGGGCACGCCGGCGATGTCAGGATGCTCCGACTGCTTCGGGTCCTTCTTGACCACCACCACACCCTCTGCACCGAACCAGCCAACCACGACACACACACACACACAGACACACAGACATACACAACCAGCCAACCCCCGATTGTCGACCTACTTCCCTTCACCCTCCCCTCCTTTCTTCACCTCTGAAGAGGTACTCGTAGATGACCTTCCGGTTCTTCTTGGGGATCAGACTGTCAGGCATCTTGGCAGACAGACGCTGAGGGAGGGAGGCAGCTCGCTCCAAGGCGATTCAAACGGACGGACGTACACAGTCAGGTGCCGACAGAAGGCACGACAGTCACCTGCAACATCACACCACACCACACCACAACACAACACCCACCGCGTTGAAACCACACACACTGGCAGATCCCCTCGAAGCAGCCTGTCTTTCAAACTGATCTCTGGCTGATAGTCACCTGTCTGCGTGTGCCAAGCGTGTCGTGTCTTGCTTACTTACCAAGCCATGCTGCGTTTTGTTTCGAGGATCGCGAGCTTAGCTCGCAAAAGAAATGCCCTCTTTGGAGAACCGAACAAAATGAGAGCGGAGGCTGTTTAGAAGGCCGCAGCACGTCATGACGGAGCAGATTTTATCTCCGTCGACGAGCTCCACCTCTTCCCCACCCAAGAGCGCCGTCCGACGTCTGCCGCATCTGCTGACGCAGATACAGATCTCGTCGCCCCAGGAGGCCATCGATGGGCCGGCCTGGCTGCCAACTGCAGTGCAGAACAGCGCCAAGGATGGAGGGCCGTGTGTGGTGCGATTGGATGTCAGCATGGAGCAGCAGCTGCCCACGCTGAATATATATGGGCCGCTGTGTGACGGAAATATCACCACCCGGTGAGCTGAATGAGCACAGGCAATGAGGCAGACAGGACAGACGTGAGTGAACCGTGTGTTGTGTTGTGGGCCTTTTTTCAGGCATCCCTCTCGTCCGCCTTTGGTGCAGCCCGATGTGTCGATCGACAAGCTATGGGACAGCCTCACGCCCATTCTCCCGTCATCGGCCCAGCGACGGAAACGAAACAGACACACACACAGACAAACGACAAACGGCTCATCTGCTGGAAGGCGGCGCCGGCGGCTGCCGATGAGTCGGCACTCGGATGCCCCTCCGCCCCAATCTTTGACTCGGCCGCCGCCGGATGATGCTCCGCTCAGGTCATCGAGTGGCCTGTGGGCGTCGGCTGAGAGTCCTGTTGCAGCGGGCAGGGAGCCTGAGCGGGGCAGGTTCTGGAAGTGGCTGACTGGCCATGTGTATGGTGCACTGGCATGGCCAGTCGGTAGGCGAGCCCTCCCACCGCTCGCAGCCCTCTCGCACGCCGAATGGAAGGTAGGCAGGCAACAAGACGGTGACAGAAAGGTCGGCATGAAGGATAGATTTTGGTGGTCGACACTTCTCTGTCGTCTGGCTGTCCTCTTGTCAGCTGCTGTTGTCATTCTTCCGTTCGGCGGTTGACTACATCCGGACGCCTCTCGGTGTGGCGCTGGTCAATCCCCCAGCCCCCCTGCCCCTGCTGCAGCGGCTGCTCGTCCAAACTCTGTGGACACCTGTGGATGCGACTTCGCCCTGCCCCTCGCTTCCCGACCCGCCAGAAGTCTCGGTCGTCATGGCTGCGGAAGCTCTCTACCTGGTCGACCAGCCCAACCAGCACACTGCCTGCGTGTGCCTTACGGACGGCCGCTTTGTGCATATATCTTGTGGTGTGTTGCTCCAGGCTCGAGTGCTGTTTCAGTCGTTCTTTGCCGAGTTGGCGCGTGACGCTGATCGAGATCGGGATACCGTGGTGCCGCGGGAGGAGGGAATGGCCATGAGCAATGACCCCTCACCCGTCGTTCAGCTCGGCCTGGCCTTCGTCTTCAGCAACGCATTCATGGCCTTTGCGTGCCGCTTCATTGCACTGCTCAACCTTCGGCAGCAGGATGCGGATTGCAGCGCGTCCACTGAGGTGCTGGTCACTCATGCGCTCGCGGAGGCGTGGGGCGAGTGCGGGTATGACGTGTGTTGGCTGCTGGCCCATCTCGTGTCGTCGATATTCCGCGAAGATGACTGTGCGAGTGATCGTGGGATGAGCGGCCCTCCGCCGCCCGGGAGTCATCTGCTACTGTCGAGTGGGAGTGCGCCGCCGTTCTTCCAAATTGCGTTTGCTTCAATGTGCCACTGCTACGCCCACTTCCAGGTACAGTACCCTGGCCTGGCGGGCTCGGGATAGTCAGTGGCACAAGAGACTGACTCGACTCATTTGTGTGTGCTGTCTTCTTCCCTCAGATATACCATTCACTGCGTGGGCCGGCTTTCACCTCGAGCATGTCCGCCCCGACGTCATGCGCTTCGCCCCCCGCCGGACCTGTCTTCATTTCCTTATCGGACTATCTCCGTCTATTCTCCACTCTCGCCTTCGCCGGCCACCCCCCGGTGCTGCAGCACACACCCTCCCCGTCCAATGGCCCTGTCGACTTCGCGTTCGAGACCGACGGCCCCCACTCTTACGTGTGTGAGAGTCCGTCGCTGGCAATATGCTTCCTGCGCTGTGTGCGGGACGTGCTGCGGTGCTACGTGAGGGACGCGTGGAGCAGCCATGGACCACCATTCCACCCCCTGCCGCCCGACCCCTTTGCGCCAGGTGGGTCGGGTCAGTCAGCTCAAGCAACGCTTAGGTCCATCCATCCATCCATCGACATGGACGTCTTTGCCTCTGTCCGTCTCTTCAGACTCGGACGGACAGGTGTCGTCGCCAGTCAAGGACGATGTGGCGGCCAAGCGTGATGTGGCGCAGCTGGCCGTCGTCTGCCTCCGGAGGATCCTGGAGGCCCTCACGCTGTCGATCTCATCCAAGCCGCCTCAATCAGAGAGCGACAGCCACACACACACAGACACAGCGAGCCCGGGGATGAACGGCTACATCGCCAGCCCGATCGTGAGGCGGCAGGAGAGTGGCGCCATCAGCCGCACTCTCAGCGCGCCGGTCGGCGAAGGGGATGCAGCAGATGGTGAGGGGGATGAGTCGACGCTCCTGCGGATCGCTCGAAGGAAGCTCGAGGAAATGCGGATGCCGCCCATAGACGGCGAGACCGACCAGCTCAGGTACCTGAGTCAGCAAACTCAAGGGCTCATATATACTTGTTTGTCCATGGCATGCATGATTGGTTCTCCGTGTTGCGTTGCGTCATTCATTCATCTGTCAGGTATCGTCTGAGTGACCTGCGTGTGACGAGTTTCACCACCAAAGACTGCCAGGTGCGTGTGCAGTCGGTGGGAAAGGCGTGGTACGAGCACCCACCAGCAGCTGCATCAGCGCTCGCCGCACGTCAGCCGCAGCCAAACAGACCGGAAACACGCACCCAGCCCAGCGAGGAGCCTTCCCTACCTTCAAGTGGGCCCCGCGATGGGCCAGCGAGTCGAGAGGGGCAGACTGCATCGGACGGTCCACCAGCAGCACCGGCTGATGAGAACAAGGCCAGCAGCAGCCGCAGCTGTTACTGCCGCGTGAGCTGCGTGAAGGTGGGTGGCAGTCTGCGGCACAACTGGGTGGCCTCCTTCGTCAAGTTGCCGCTGCAGGAGCAGGGGGCGTCAGTCGTGCAGGTATGTGTGTTGTGTGCACGGAGCTCACTCGCACCGCACGTGTGCCGACAGACAGACAGACAGACAGACAGGGTGTGGTGTGGTGTGGTGCCATTGGCTGGCTGGATGTGATGTAGGTGAGCGACGTGTCCGCCACAGCGTTCGTGTCGTTCTCTGTTGAACAGGGTCTCCGTCTGCGGTCACTGACGATCGACCGCCCCAGTGTGGAGGTGCAGCTCACGTGCACCTCCGCCCTCTCACAGCTGCTGCTCCAGCTGCTCGTGACCATCTTCAAGGAGACACTGAGAACACAGCTGCAGGTAGCTAACTAACAGGCTATCTGTCGCATCGATCGCATCCATCGTGCGGGGCGGGCATCGAGAATGGCACGTCACGTCTCTCTCTGCTGGTTTGTGTCAGGTTCGGATGCAGCAGGGGCTGGAGAAGCTGGTGCAGAGGTCGTTTGAGCTGTTTAATGATTCTGTGTGGAAGAGGTTGAGGGTGCTGGTGCCCAAGAGCGTGTTGGCGGAGATGATCTGCTTCCTGGACACATCCATCCCGCCACAGGGGTTCTCATTGTGAGAGAGGCCAAGACAGGGAGGGAGGGAGGGAGGGATGGGCCTTTTCTAGACAATGAGACATTGAGCAATGTGGTGTAGACATGTGTGTCCGTGTGTTCATTGCTGCCGTGTGTTTGTGTGCACAAGTTAGATAGTGGGTGAGGCGAGTGTCATTACAATACACACAGACAGACGTGCACACACGAGTGAGTGATACAGACAGAGACGAAGGACAGAGAGAGACACAGAGGATGGATGAGATGAATGTCAGTCGGTCACACAAATAGATAGTCATGTGAGTGAGTGAGTGAGTGGATCGGCAGGCAGGCAGGCGTGTAGGCATGGCCGCCTGCCTGCCTGCCAGGCCACACACACACAAAGAAGCGGGGCCCACCGCACACTCACTGACGGAGCAAAAAGGGGATGGATTCTCTGGCCAGAAAACACACAAGTAAAAAACATACATCCAAGTAAACACCGCCCGCCATCAAAACAAAACGACTTCCCTGCCCCTCCCCCCGCCGCCCTTGCCCCTTTCCCATCCCATCGCTCTCCTGGCTACCTCCCTGGTGGCCTCGTCTGATCCCCCTCCTCATGGCTCGTCGGCACCGTTCGTCGCATCACTGAATGAACCACACAACGAGAAGGACAGAAACCACACACAAATGATCGAACATCGATGCGGGCCTTGCCAGCCAGGACCCTCCCACCAACCTGGTTCGTATGGGAAGGTCGCGAAGGCGTACGGTGACCTCCTGCCATCGACTTCATGGGCCTGGCCGGGAATGTCCCCCTCCACATTCGCTATCTCCACCTCCTCCCCGACGGATGCCGACGACGCCGGCTCATCCACCTCAGTCGATTGCCACCTCCGCCTCTGAGTCCCGCTGCTCTGATGCAGCACCGGCTCGCTCGCGTCGGACCGCATCGGGCCGTCCCCACTCCCACTGGGGGAGCGTTTGACGTGTCTTGGCACCACATTGGGGCTGGAGTGTGTGTGGGGGGGCGAGGAGGAGGACGCCTGTGGGATACAGGCGTCCATCTCCGAGATGCCGACGGTGGATGAAGAGGGCGAGGAGGAGAGGGATGAGGGCGGGATGTTGTTGCCGGTGGCGGTGTGGGGTGTGGACGGGGATGCGTTGTCGAACGAGTCAGGTGGCCCTGCCTCGAACAGGGAGTGGCACAGCGTGTCGATGGATGACGCGTGCGTGTACTGGTTGAGGCCCTGAGGGAAGCAAAGTGGCAGGCAGGCAGGGAGGCAACACAGGACAGGAGGGCAGCAGACCAGACCAGCCAACACACATCACATTTGCAATGAATGCGATCAGATCGATCATACATAGCACCGCACCACACTGTGGTGTGTCGTGGCCAACGAACGTGCGTACCCTGAGCAGCTCTGCCGCGGTCTCCAGGGCCAGGAACACTGCACGGCACGGCACGCAGCCAGGCAGGGCCCGGACGGATGGGCCAGTGCACTTACTTGAGCTGTATATGTGTGTGTGTGCATGTCTTGCGGGCTTACCGTACGAGTCGTCGAACTTGGAGAGATCCTGTGTAGCCCAGTATATCGCCACACCCTGACAGGAAGGAAAACCATCGATGGATTCATCGCATCCATCAATTGAGCCGTCTGTCGATGGGGCGTGGCGTGGCGTGTCGTACCTGCAGCTGGTGGATGACTTGTGGGTTCCTGATGATGTTCTCAAAGACGTCAAACCAAAACGCATGCTGAGTGAGTCATGTGCAGACACACACACACAGACAGACAGACAGACAGGCAGACAGACAGGCAGACAGGCAGATTAGTAGGTGACTGACGGATGAGGGGTTGCTCTGCTCTTGGTTGCCTCTCCTGTTGAACGAACTACCCACCATTATGTTCAACAGTCCCTCCACGTCCACACGGCCGCTGGGATCTGACACACAGCACCATCAAAAACACCGCCACGATGGATCCGTCCGCTTGTGCGTCTGTCTGCTGTGCTGTGTCGTGTGTGTTGATGCTGTCAATCAGCTCACGCACTTGCGGAGTCCCTCCACACATGTCCCTTGGGCAGGCCGCATTTGGCCAGCCAGCCGTCACCAAACCTGATAAAGGCAACACAACGAAGCACATCTGTCCTCCCTCTCTGCCAGCCAGGTGTGTGCGTGGCCCATCCATCCATCCATCCACTCACGACATACTTGTTCTTCATGTGTTGTGTGACGACAGGCTGCAGCCCCTCGCTCAGCAGCTGCAGACACGACACAACGGCCTCCAGCAGCTGCTCCTGAGACGCGCCCTCATGGTCGCTCCGGCCCCCAGCACTCCCGCTAAACATCCTACTCGCCCCACGACCGCCTCCCCTCTCGCCGCCGGCCTTCTTGCCGCCCGTCGACGGCCCCCCACCCCCAGCCGCCCCCGGCCCATTGAGCAGCAGTAGTCTCTCTGGGTACCACTGCCAGTTGGGGACGACCTCTGCGTCGAGGATGACGCAGTTCTCCTCCCCCTGCTGGCGGCCCAGGGCGCCCCCGCCCACCAGTGACGGCTTGATGCGGACGCGGTCCTCCGAGGGCCAGATGGATGAGAACCGCTCGCACCCTATCTGCCACTCGATGAAGAGCCAGCTCGCGGGGTTGTACCACTTGCGGCCCGTGTTGAGCGATGCTGACACACACACACAGGCAGGCACAAACAACGGCGATCCGTGTCTGGCTGTCGTGTGTCTGCTCTGCTTCCTCCTTGCCTACCGAAGAAGCTTCTGGGGTTTGTGAGTTCGAGGACCATCTCGCCGCTTCCGTCATCCGTGTCGGTGCCCATGGCCATGCTCTCCATGGAGGCCCTGGTGCTGCCCTTGATGCACTTGACGGCCGCGCTCACATGGGTGGTGCAGTCGTCCCCTTTGGGCGGACCGCGGCGGTGACGGTCGTACTGCTCGCCGTTGTGGCTGTGAACAGCCTTGGCAGAAATGATCTGAGACAGCACAGCGAGAGAGAGGGAGAGAGGGAGGCGAAGAGGTCGATTCATCTGGTGGTGGGTGGATGTGGTCTGTCTATGTGTGTGTGATTAGATTACCCGGAGGGGCGGCGGTTTCATTGGGTCGAGTACGTGGAAGAGCAGCGTACACTCGTTGAACCGATCTGACACATACATACGCAGGCAGGCAGGGCGATGGGGTGCATCGATGGATGGTCACACGCACACTCTGTGCTGTGCATGGCATCGCATCGTGGCTTGGCTGCGGTGCGCCGGGGTGCCACCTGACTTGGCTTGCTTACCAGTGTGTGTCTGGACGCTGAATTTGTTGGTGGAGTGTCCCCCCTGGCTCTTGAAGACACCCACGTACGGCTGCTCCCAGGAAAATATGATCCAACTGGCAGCCATCCATCCATCCATACTGTCAGTGCGGTGTGACGATCGAGCCTTCATGTGTGTGTGTGTGACATACAGACAGACAGACATACCCAGGGTGTCCGGGCATGGTGTAGTAGACCTTGCCCTGCGTCCCCTGCATAAAGCCACGACTGCGCGCACCTGCATCACACCAATCAAGCCATAAAGAGCGCACAAGTGACGGGCTGCAATCTTAATCCCTGTCATCCATCGCCCGCCCACCCACCGAATTCGCTGCAGCCCATCGGACATATCTCGTCACGGGGGTACTGAACACACACACAACCAAGGATCTGTGCTTGCGCGTCAAATAATGCTGTCTGTCTGCCTGGCGGCGGCTGACCCACCTCGACCCACACGCCGTCCTCGAGGAACATTTGCGGCCTCCGATCCAAGTCAGACCCATCCTTATACATCAAACGCATCACATTCCTGCAGGCACATAATATATAATAACCAACACACAGCCCATCAGTCTACAGCTCAGCTGCCTGCACACCAACCCCCCCACCTGGTGAGGTTGACGATGCGAATCATGATGGATCTGTGCGCCCGCCGCAGCTGCTTCTTCCAGTTGTGGTTCTTGATGTTGGGGACGAAGCTGCTCCTCTGCGTGTCGGAGGGATGCGACACCACGGCGTCCTTCCGGCCGGGGCGATTGATGCGGTAGGCGGGCTGGCGGGCCATAGTCACGCTATCATCCCTCAGCTCTGGATGGATGGATGGCAACACACGCGGCACGATGAATGTGCGTATCCATCGGACGGATCAACCAACTGGCTTCTTGGCTCACTCTTTATGTATTCAGATCCCTCCCGTGTTTCGGCAATCGTGATGTGGTGCTGCACATGACAACGTGCACGACAGCACAGAGGCAGAGCCATGCAGAGAGCCATTTCACCGGCGTCTGCCCGCCCCCCCTCACTGACCCTGCTGGGGTCTCTCTTGTCAGCGTATGCACTGAGTATGAAGAGCACCGCGGCGGGCGGCAGGCCGGCCTCCTTGACGTTCGGCGATGACGCCAGAAAGGCCTTCTCCCTATAACACACACACACACACACCAAGGCGCAGGAAGGTCCACAAGGAATATATCGATGTGTGTCCTATCGATGGCTTGACTGACTGACTTTCGATCTCCGAGTACGGGGACGCCGAAGGACACCCCCACCACATACTCAATGCCGTGAAGCACACACGAGTACTGAAGCTGCAGCCAGTACGATCAACACACCACATAATAAACAATAGGAATCCATCTATCTCATTCGTGCTGGCTGCCACTGGTTGTGCTGATATCTCTCTAGTTACCTTTCCCGACAGCGCAGAGAGGGGTGCGGTCCCCTCAGCGCTGCAGGTCATCGAATGCTTTGCCGCTGACCACAAGGCAAGGCAACACAACACAACACAACACATGGCAGATGCACCCACCCAGCAGTGTGTGCAGTTCGCCCAGCCTGGCTTACCAATCCTTTCAGCGGGTATGAGTGTCCACGTGGCATGGTGCAGCGTGTGCAGATGCCGATAGAAGTCAACACTGGAAGGGGGCACAACCACAACCACAGCACAGCACGCCAGACAGCAAGATTCATCGCGTGATTTCGTTGAGCCTTGTGTACGGCTTGTGGCGTTGGGCTCACCTTGTGCTGTTTCCGACCACGAGCGTCACGCGCTTCGTGGACATCTTGCCCTTCTACTGCAGCTCGCCGGATCTTTCTACTGTCTGCCTGACTCACGCCCGCTGCTTCTTGCTGTCTTGACGGCCTCGCGTTGGGTCATCTTATGCTGCAAACAGATTTTGCTGTTTGGGCGAGCTGTTGCACATTTGCGAGCTTAGACTTGACGAGATTCAGGAGGGAAGAAGCTGACAAAGAGCCAGGCGGGAGCTTGTGCTTGTGCAGGGAAGATGAGCTCTCTTCAGATCTGCCCTGCAAGGCGGTTTCTCGCTGCCTCCATGGTTGTCTTGTTGCTCTCCCTGGCGTTGCTGCCCTCTCCCCTGTCAGCCTTCGCTCTCCGGTCATCATCACCGCCTCTGCTCTATCGGCCTGCATCCGCTCACCCCAGATCCCACGGTCTGCGGATGAATGCCAACAGCAGCCCCGACGGCGCCGCACTCAAGGGCTTCCTGCGAGGCCAGAAGTGCCTCTTCGACGACGCAGAGCTGCGCTTTGGCAACATCATCTACCTGTTGCGCGGCGCTGACTCGAGTCAGCGGTATGTGTATCCCCTCGAGCTGGAGACCAACAAGGGTCTGCTGCCGGGGGAGCAGGCGGCCCAGGTCATCTTTGACGAGAGGGACGCTGCGCTCGAGGAGGCCAGGAAGCATGTGGTGGACTCGTATGGGCTCGCGCGGGACGACGGCGGTGTGGGTCAGATGATTTCTGAGGACCTGGGGACCTTCCTGCGGGTGCTGCAGTACGGCATTGCGGCGGGGATTGTCCACTGCATGCGGCGGGAGGTGCTCGACTACATGACCGAGCTCTATGACGTAAGCTAAGCAGAGGAATGAGCGGAAGGAAGGAACGGCTGAGCCAGTGGTGCAGGCCATCGATGCGATCCATCCATTCGTTCTGACGTGGTTGACATTGATTGATTTATGCTATGCACTCAGGAGGTTGGCATGGATTTCGCAGCGCTTTCTTCAGGCGTCAGATACCTGAGGGACTATTTCGAGGTCAGGCAGGGGTCATCGATTGGCGGACGGATGGACTGAGAGATCATGTATGTTATGTTGTCTGTCATGTGCTGCGCTGTGGTGCTTCAGAAGCGCATGGAGGCTGCAGACTTCACCGCCTACGCTGCACCCTGTTTTGACAGGTTCCTTGAGAACATCAAGCTCATGGCAGAGGTGAGTCAGTCAACTCGTATGTATGGGTTATGGATCAATGGATGGATCGATGAATGAACACCGCTGTGTGCGTGCCTGCATGTGTATGTATGTGTGTGTGTATGTGTGTGTGTGTGTGTGTGTCAGTATGACCCGCCTGCGTTTGTGGATGTGTCTGGCCCCGCGTTCGTGCCCGACGTGTGGGAGGAGCCCGCAGAGGACGGCACCGTCCCCACGCCTCTGCTCGACCCGCTGACTGTCGATATCGGTAAGAGACAACACACACACGACAAGCCGCGCGCACACCAACCGGGGGCCTTTTTGATCTCTCCTCAGACTCCATCCCTGAGGACCAGCGCGAGAGCGTCCTGGCCCTGCGGGAGAAGATGGAGACCAGCATGATTAACGGGGCCCAGGTCGGCGTCCTCACCACCGTATGAATCAATCAATCAATCGCAGCTGCTGCAGTGGCCGCAGTGCGCCCCTGAGGCAACTCGACTCTGGGGGGTGGGCGACGCGACGCGCCACAGTTTTTTGAACCATGTGCGAGGGCTTCGCACCGCTTTTGGCCGACGCTTCAGATGCGATTTGAATAATGAATGCGTCATGGCATAGATGCGTGGGTGGATGGACCGGATGGGTGACCGATGACCGACCGGTACACGCATGAGTCTTCAAATCGTAGGACTCTCATCATCTTGTGGCTTGTGATGGATGGATGAATGTCTGCATTCATGACATGTACAGATAGCTTATGTGCCTGAAGAGATGAATGTGCACGAGCTCAGCCAGACTTTCTTTCTTTCTTTCTTTCTTTCTTTGACGCCACACTTGCGTTGCCAGTGCATGTGTGTACGTGTATGCGCGTCCGTTGGTGACGCCAATTTTGTCCCTACCACTGACTACATCCGTTGCCCGTCCGTCCATTCAACCAAATACAGGAGACGACAAAGGTCAACCAACCGGCAGCAGAACAAAAAGGCGCACACGCGTGTGCTTGACAAGCGGCACACGAGACCACCAAAGGAGACCACACACACTGGCAAGTCAGTCACAGAAACTCCCCATACAAAGTGACGAACCCATACTCAACTTTAAGTCCAGACATGCCCCCCGCTGCCTCTTCCGCACCGCCAATACGCAGAAACCGCGTCGCCATAGCTTCTCCCGCCTTCATGACAGGCTCTTGTAAGACCGCCGAGAGGACCAGAATGCTTGCGGAGTTGGTGACGCCAAGATTTCTCAGTCCATTGGGGATCACGTACCACAACGACCTGTATATACGCACGCACACGGCATCAGGGTGTGCAGCCGACTCGTGCCATACCGTCCGATGCACGCGCGGACTCTTCTGATTGAAACGATGCTCGTGACGGCAACAGACAGAGCTGCAGCAAGGACAAGAACCGATTCATGCTGATACAGCATCTCCATCGCGCGGGGTTGGTTGGTTGGTTGCTTGGGGGAAGGGAGAGAAGGGAAAAGCAACAGGGTCAAATCGCGAAACCGTTTTTATCCAAGTGAGCGTATGTCAGTCAATCAATGATCTGCCCCCTCACGCATAGCCCGTTCCACCACCTGCCTGCCCTCCTCTGGCCGGCCCCATACCACCTTCTCATTTCGCACTGTCACAAGTCCTAGCTGCCCACCAGGAGCCCTCTTAACGTCACGTATCAGCGTGTACACCACCGGCACCTGCACGCTGTTCTTGCCCTTGGACAGATAAGCCGCGACGTGCGCAGCAAACTGCACATCAGCTTCGCTCGAGGGCCCTCGCAAGATACAATGGGATCCCGGCAGCCCTTGCGCGTGCAGCCACATCTCGGAATTGCGGGCGATGTCAAACGTGAGTCGATCGTTCTGTCTGTTGTTTCGACCGGCGATGACTACTGCTGGCGTATCGTTAGTTCCCTCTCTTGGACAGTCGATCACCAGCAGCCCCTTCATCGACGCCTTGTGAACCTTGCCTGCCGCTGCAGCCTTCCCCTTGCCTCTCCGCGCTCCTTTAGCCTGCTTCCCCTTGGCAGGCTTCTTCCGCGCCTCGTTCGTCTCACTGCCGTAAATGCCCAGCTCTTCAGCAATCTCCTGCAGCAGCTTGATGTCTGAGTCCCGCCTGTATTGAGCGAGATCCTCAATGGCCGTCTCGATGCTCTGCAGGTACTGCAGGTCATCGCGTGCCTTGTCAAGCTGGGGCATCACGGCTGCGATAGACCGTTGGAGCTTTCCTGACAGTAAGATGAGAGACACTGAGTGATGCAGTAGTTGAGATGATAGGCAGACACACCTGATCTCTTGTAGGCTGCCTGCGCCAGCTCGAGGGGCGTCTTGTCCGGAGGGATCGGGATGCTGACGCTCTCGTGGGTCTCGAAGTCCTCACATATCAGCTCGGAGTCACCCGCAGCCCACTCATGTTGGTAAGCCATCAGCAGATCCCCTCGTTTCCTCAGCCTCTCCACCTCACTCTCATCTGCGGACGCCAGCTGCTTCTCGAACAGCTGCACACGCTGCTCAGACTTCTGCAGCCGAGACTTCACAGCCCGGTCACATCGCGTCTTAAGATCGTCCCACCGCTTGGACCCATGCTCGCCATAGTAGATCCGCAGCAGCTCTTGCATGCTCTTTGCCTTCACCCAAGACGGCTCAGATGTATCAGCTGCATCGGCATCGATGGCAGGAAGTAAGCCAAGAACCGCGTACGAGAGCCGCTGTCCTTCTCCACCTATTCGCAGAGCTGGTTGTACACTTGCAGGGTTCTCGGTGTCACTCAACACAAGCTGAAGCCATCGCTTCCACGGCCCCTCATATAGCGAGCGGAGCGATGCCTCGGGGATGTCCTTGATAGGCGTTTGCGCATCCAAACCAGCCACCAGAGCCATCTCAATAATGAGGGCAGGGCTCAGTCCCCTGTAGCTATCGATGAACGCCTTCTGCAAAGACATCTCTGGGACCACCGACAGCCTGCGATGAAAGACATCCCAGGTCTCCTCGAGCGAAGGCAGCCGCCCACTCTGTGCCGGCGGGAGCTGATAAAGCTGCCCCGTCTGCAGTGGCCGGACCGATCGTGACGCCCCCACTTGATAGGCGCACGCAGCGATGCTGTTCGTGTCGGCCGACACCAGGATCACGTTGCTGCGCGGGCCCTGTACCTCCACAAAGAGCTTGAAGAACGGATCTCGCCCTAGCCTGGGCGCAAAGGTCATCTCGACGATGCGATTGAACGGCTGGGGCAGCGATATGGCAGTCAGTGTGAGCCCCTTCAGAGCCAGCCGGATGTTATGAGAGAACGAAAAGGGCAATATCTCCTTCTTTGGCGGATTCTCCCCAAGGGCCAAGCGGGCAGCCTTAGCGTCCCAACACAGATGCAGCCATCGTGTGCCGCTCAAAGTTGTGAGCCCAAGCAACAGGTTCGAGTCGTCGAGCTGAAAGGCGCTGGACACACTCGACGGCACCAGCGAAGCATTGAGTTCCCGACAAGATAGCAGAAGAGTAGTGAAGTCCACCGTCTGTTTCTTGGCCTTCGGCTGATAGAGTGCCTTCAGAGCCGATGAAACAGAGCTCACATCTGTATCTGGGGCTTGCAGTGCTGCACGAGGAGCCTCCTCCAGTCGGGGTGCCCTCTCTCTCGCAATGCATGGTGCCGTCTTGATGAAAGATGCACCGCGTGAAGATGCATGGTGCCGTCTGAAGAAGAGGAAAAGGAGAAGGACGAGCGGATAAACGAGGGCGAGGACGCATCGGTTCATCACTTCGGTAGTGGCGATCCAAAGCTCGCAGGAAGCGCGGATAAAATGAGGGCTGTGAGGCCATTGAGGAGCCTTGCCGTACAGATCAGAAGGCCAGCAGCAGTGATCAATCATCGGCTGTTGTCTACATCTCGCCATCTGCTTGTGGACAAGTCAGGCGGATCAGCGCCTTCTCCTGCGCCGGCGCCCGATGCGAGTGAGGCATCTTCGAGTGTGCAATCACTTCCTGACGTTCCAGGGACCGCTGCCGGAGATGCTTCAGCCTATGTGATTGTGTTCACATGCAAGGTAAGTACAGTACTACGTAAGATGAAGCAAACGTAAGCTCTCTCTCTTGTATGCCTGGTACTCTGGTGCGTGTGCAGAAATGCGACACGAGGTCTGCCAAACGATTCGCCAAGAAGGCCTATCATGAAGGTGGGTCCGTCACCTGCGCACGTGACGAGATATATCGCGCTCTGTCATTTTGGTGCACGTCAGGCATTGTGGTTGTCCGCTGCGACGGCTGTCAAAGTTTGCATTTGGTGGCGGACCACCTGGCGTGGTTTACCGACGAGGAGTCGGACATCGAGACCATGATGGCCGCGAAAGGGGAGCAGGTGCTGAGAACTCTCACTGAGGAGCACCTGCTCGATGTGGCCGACGTGATTTCGAGAAAGCAAGCTGCCGAGGAATCAGACAGCAGCTGAGTGACTGACTGACTGGGACTCTTGAGAGAGAGGCGATGAATGAGCATTAGGTACGTATCTGTGCATGACCAACGCACGAGTCATTGTGTCATTGTATATCATTCATTGTCTTGGCTAATGCCTGATGGACTGGCTTGGCTCTCTCGCTTAACTCGTTGCTTTCCCACACGTACGGACGTACATGCATCAAGTCAAGTAAGCGTCTGTCTGTCTGTCTGAGTGTGGACCGGGCCACCAACCAAGGGATGGGATTCATCCATTCCATTCCTCCCATCACGATGTATGTGTATACGTCTTGTGTCGACGGTAGCTACGTAAGCTGCAACAAGGGCCCCATCTTGTTTGTTGCCTTACGCCGACTTATTCGCTTACACTCGTACCGTACACAATCGCTTGCTGCGCCATTGCCGGATTCCCCCGCACCCACCATCATGGCATCCAACCACACACATCACCACACACACACACACACACCACCACACCGGAGGCAGGTCCTACAGCTTAGAAGACGGCAGAGCCCTCACTCAGTCAGTGTTGTTTCTCCGGTGGACAGACAAACACAAAAGAAGCAAGACAGGCAAGAAGCAGGCAGGCAGGCAGGCAGGAAAACATTTAAAGCTGCCCCCTGGCACCCAGACAGACAGACAGACAGACAGAGAGACAAGAGAGACAGGAAGACAGACAGAGAAGGAGTTAGTAGACCGATGCAGGCCCACACCTACCCGAAAAATACCCCACCCACCTGAAAAACACGCAACCACGCACACGTCCACACAGAATCACACACATGCACAAACGCACACACACGCACATGAGCACAGCACGCTGAGACAGACACGTCACGTACACCCATGGATGGACGGACGGACGGACGGATGGATGGATGGATGGAAAAACACACCCTCGCTATCCCAGCCAGCTCCATGCACGCCAATGCCAGCAGTAGCTACTGGACGCCGTGCGCACTCCCTGCTCCATCTAGCACATCACAAACACCCTCGCTCGCCTGTCGGATAAAAATAGTTCTCTACCGTCGATCCCTCCCTCCCTCCCTCCCTCATTCATTCATTCATTCATTCATCGGTTGGTCGTCACGTGCATGCGAGCATGTAGGTAGGTAGGTGGGTAGGCAGGCAGGCAGGGAGTATGTATGCGGCCTCCTGGTTCCATCCAGCCCATCTCCAGGTCATTTGTCTTAGTGGGCAGGAGAGAGCCGAGAGGAGCATATCAATCACATCCATCATGCGATTCATTTCATTCATGGGCTTACTGAGACACTCAGACACTCAGACATCAGACACGCAGCCACCGATCGGATCATCACCCACCACATTCGAGCTCTCAAACGATCATGAAGGCTCGTGTCTGGTGAGGGGCGACGCGGCCCAGCAACCAGGCAGTCAGTCAGGTAGAGTCGAGCCGAGCACGTCAGGCGAGGCGAGGCGGGGATAGATGCATCCATCATCATGCCATGCCGTGCCACCCGACGAAAAAAGATAGACCGCTGATTGCTAATTACCATACCAGAAACGGGCCAGACAGACAGACACATATCAAACACACACACAAACGGAACACACACGCACACACACACACACACAGACGGCACACACACACTGATCTTCCTTCAAAGCGCACAAATGCCACCCACCCACCCACCCACCCCGCCCTGCCCACCCAAAGCTCACCCACTCCCTCCCTTTCATTTCCTCCCTACGAACCACCCTACGAACCACCACGAAGCCATTCAGACCAATCAGTCGATCAATGAATGAGTCACGAAGCACACAGACAGCCACGACCCACCTCCATCAACCAATCTACCCGTCTCCCGTCCGCCCCATCAACCAACCGCCTCACGCCAGAAAGACCGACCCAGCCAGTCAGTCGCCGCCCTCGAGCTGTCTTGGCTCGCCCTCGTCTATCAATCGAAGCCGCTCTGCTGACGGGACAGCGGCAACGCCGCCATCGTGCTGACGACATCACCGGCCGACCCTTCGGACAGCTCCGGTCCCGCCGCCTGGTGTGCAATTGCTGTCTCCTCGGCGCTGCCGTCCAAGCCAAGCCCCCTCAGGTGAAAGGTCTCGTCGAAGTCAAACAGGCTCTCGAGGTTGCCGTCGGAGGTTTCCCTGGCCGCTGGAGGAGCCTGGGTGGCAGAGTAGCCAGGAGGAGGGGGAGCGGCGGTTGGCCGTGCTGCACGCGGCGGGGGGCGCGATGGAGGGGAGGGGGGAGGGGGGTGGGCGATGGCCGCCTGCAGACACCGCTGCAAGCGAAGGTTGTCCGACTGCAGCACCTGGATGCAATCCCACTGCCGGGACACCTGCTCTTCCACCTGCCTCAACCGGCTGCACACTCGCTGAAACACACACATGTGATGTCACACACACGTCAGACAGACAGACAGACAGACAGAGAGAAATGGAGGGAGGGAGGGATGGACGGTGGTGACGGGTCCGTGTGGCTCATCTCATGGGTGCGTGTGGATGCCTACCTGCAGCACGTCCATCACGCCATGGTCCTGTGGTCCGGACGCCGGCCGCACCTGTGGCTTTCCCTCCCGCGGCGACACTTGACCCTCACCCGATCGCGTTTGATAGTACCCATTGCCGTTGCCATTGCCCACTCCGTGCGATCTGGCCGACGAAGGGGGCGAGGGGCTGAAGTGCCGCTGGTTCTGCAGGGCGCTGCTTGGCGTGTGCCTGGGGGGCGGTGGGGGGTAGGGCGCCTGCGCCATCTGCTGCTGCCGTGGTGGCACAAAAGGCGGGGAGGCATCGCGATGGGGATGGAGGGGTGGCGGCCGGGCCGACGATGCGCTCATGAAAGAAGACGACGGCGAGGGATTCGCACCCGAATGCAGAGACGAAGGCACTGAGTGTGCCTGGTGGATCTGTGCCAGTGGGTGACTCCTCGCCGTCTTGTCCTCCGAGCGACAACTCTGGACGTCCATCGAGTAGGCCGACCTGGTCAGCGCCCCTCTGTGGCTCATCCTCTCCAGCTGATAAGATGTCGGCTCGCCGCCCTCCTGCACCGGCGGCGGACACAGCGCCCCCGCCGAGGCTGCACGGGAGATCTCGGACGAGCTGCAACAGGTCGATCGATTCATCGACTCCGCCTGGCCAGTCAGGTTGTCCTTGCGAGGGGGCGACTGGGAGGACGGCAGCGACGCGAGGTAGGGGGGTGAGTCGCTCACCGACGCCATTGACGCCTCGTATGGCGAGTGGTCGGATCGCTCTTGGGGCAGCCGGTGCGAAGGGAAGCCAGGCCTCAGAGGCCGCACCCGCACATCCTCACTGGCTCCCCACACCACGTCGATCTCATCGATCGACCGTATCAGCTGGCTGAAGCGACGGAAACCAAATGAGCGCTCGTGGAAGAAGGGGTCGACATGGGTCTCTGCGGAAGGAACACAACACACGGGAGGGAGGGAGGGAACGATTGAGTGCGTTCGGCCGCTCTGCGTACTGATGAGCGGCTTGAGCTGGGAGCAGAGCAGGCCTGTAGTTGGGTCGGCGTGCTCGTGGATCAAACGGACTATCGCCTTCTTCAGCTCATTCCACGACAATCTGCCTCCTGTAAGTAACGTAACAACACATACATACATACAAAGCAATCCGGCGTGTGGCGCGCCGGCCTTGTCCTGTCTGTCTGTCGCCTCACGCACCTCTTGTCTCGGAGCTGATTGTGGGTATCTGGCTGGGCTTGGGAAAGACCCTGATGTTGCCCCGCTCATCGTCACGCACAACCTGATGACACCCGCAGACACCACAGCCACCTTCCATCAGCGTTCCCGCCTGTCAATGAGTGAGTGAATGAGTGACGAAGGCGCCGCGGCTCACTCACTCACTGAGTGAGTGACGAAGGCGCCGCGGCTCACTCACTGACTCACCACGAGTATGTCCGACACGTCTTCGAGGAACGAACTAAACTTTTCGTAGCCCAGCATCTTCTCGTCCAGCTCCTCCTTGTAGATCTCACGATGGAGCCGCTTCAGGTTGCCGATAGGTATACCTTTGACTGCTGCTGCAATGCAAGGCACACATGACATGGTCAGCCATACGAACGATACGCACACACCTCAGTGACTGACAAGTAGACGTGTGAAGGAAGACTCAATCAAGGGCGGCTTACCGACAGGCACGTCGAGAATGCTCATGAGCCTCTGCTTGACGAGCGTTAGGCGCTCGTGGTGCGATGCCGACCCCATAGGCGACGAGTTCGACTCGCCAGCCGTCACGAGCCCCAGCTGCGATGGCCTCATGTCACCTCCCAGGCCCGGCACTCCAGACGCGCTCGACGCCCTCCTCTCGAAGTCGCCCAGCAGCCACGGGTCGGGAGGTGGTGCGGCTGCCCTCCCCCTGTCGCCTCCGTCCTGTAGCTCCGAGTGTGGCTGGCCAGAGATGCGGCTGTCGGGTGGGAAGGGCGGCATGCTCTGCGGGTCAGAGGAGGGACGGAACATGACCACTAGATCCTCATCCGCTCAAGAGGCGCCGAGGCGCCTGAGGATTAAGAGGGGTAAGCGAGTAGGAAGGGCTGAGCCGCTGCTGCCGCCACTCCCCTTGTCCAGCGTAGACTCGAGTGTTTCAAGCTCGCAGTGCGGATCTGGATCTGGGACGCAGAGAACGGCAAGATTGTATGTGTGCATCGGGCTACAGACATGAAGCTCTTCGGGGTGCCCCGGTGTTCTGCTAGAAAGAATGAGTATGCATCGTCTGAGGACGCGTCTTCTCCCCCTCCCGAAATCATCGGTAAGGAGCTGTGGCTGGACCGGCAGGCCAACCAATGCGTCGGGGCGATGAAGAGGAACACCCGCTCGTGGTGGCGCTGGGTCGGGCTGAGACGGACCGCCTCCAGCTGTCCCTCCACTGATGTCCCCTCGTCCATTGTGATGCGCAGTAGTACCTCATTTGCCGACATGATGCGGGACGAGGGGAGCGGCGGCAGCAGCGGGTCTCAGCCGCTGACGCAGCTGTGTCGGATGGAGGGTGTGGGTCTGGTGTTGCTGCAGCATCTGACGTCACGGGACGTGCTGAGCCTGTCGCAGTGCAGCATGGACTTCAACCGGTTCCTGCACCAGCTCGACGGGGACGAAAAGATGCCCGTCAAGTGGCACCACATCGTCAAGGGTCAGCCGCCGACCTGAGCTCAGCTCCACACACCTGGCCTCCCTGCCTGCCTGCCTACCTTGGGTCACTCACCTGTGTGTGTGTGTTGTGTGCTGTGTGCTGTGTATTGTGTGTGTGTAGAGTGGGGCCGTCGTGTTCGTTACTATCGCATCATGGAGATGAAGGCGCTGTTCGTGACGCTGGAGCTGTGCTGCTTCACCTTCACCACACGAATGGCCACCAACATCATCGTACCATTCGTCCTACTGCTCGCAAGGTAGCCAGCCAACACCCAATCCGCCCGCAAACCAAACAGACAGACAGACGGTGAATCCCGTTCTCTGCGCCTGCTTGTGTATGGTTACGCTCATCGATCCTCAGGTTATTTTCGCCCCACCATGACGTGTGGACGATGGTCCTGCTGATCATCCTGACAGGCATGGCTGCAGCCAACATCCTGCTGCTCGCCTTCACGCTCATCCGCTGGGCCCGCCTGCACTACCGACTTGGCAACAGGCCGTGGAAGCACACCAACAAGACGACCACGTCGGTGGCCGGTGGTGGGTTCCTGCGTCGTCCGCTCAGCAGGTGGGTGACGTCGACGCTGCAGCTGGTGTTTGGCGTGCTGGCGACGATGGGGTGGCTGTGGCCGGCCAGCGGGCTGGTTTTCGGGCTGGGCATCGTCAGCGCGCTGGTGGCGTACGCGTCACATGTGTGCTTCACTTTCGCCAATCGCAACCCACAGGCGTCCAAATGTGCACGGGTAGGGTAGGGTACGCACCGACCCGACCACACACACAGAGGGGGCGGGGAGAGGAGATGAGATGGAGAAAGAGGGCGGGTGTGATGTATGTATGTCAGTTTTCTGAGCCGTTGGATGCGTTTCCGTTTTACTGGTAATCGCAGCACGCACAGAGACAGGCCTTCATGCGTCCGTGCATGGCTGCATGTGCTGTGTTGTGCTGTGTTGTGTTGTGTTGTGTTGTGTGTGCCTGTGTGTTCAGGTCCACGTTGATGCTGGTGTACGGGGGCTTTAACCCGTTTGTGTTCTTTTTCTGGCTCTGGCCGCGGACTTGCTGGGAGTTTAGGGCCGAAATGTGCAGAATGGTCAGTCAGTCAGTCAGTCAGTGTGGGAGTCGAGTCACGGACACACACGTTGTGTTGTGTGGCAGGGTAAGGAAACCTGGGTTCGGAATCGTTCGGTGGCGATCGCAATGGTGGCGTTGGTCGCCACCTACCTTACGGGCTTCCTCTGCTATGGTGTCGTGGCGCGCCAGGGCGCCACCTCTATCGCAATCGCAATATTCACCCTCGTCGCTGGTAAGCAGCCACACACACACATACACACACATACACACACACACGTGCTGCACAGACAAACGAACGCCTCAATGTGGTGTGTGCTCGATGCAGTGTGCCTCGCGATGTGTTCGTTATCCGAGATCCTGATGACATTCACGCTGGCATCGACGGCCGAGTGGCTGCACCACTCGCCATACCCACACAGCAGCGCATTGCGGACAGCAGGGACAGATCCACCAGAAGCGGGAGGGCATGATGAGGCGGCACAGCCAGACTTGGATGCGCAAGCGGCAGACGGCTACGATCAAGACCAACATGCCCAAGGTGACAACGGGGACGGCCACATTCTCAACACGGCGCCACCAGCAGCACCTGCTGCTGCAGCTGCAGCCCCCCTCCCCCTCCCCCTCCCTCTCCCTGTCCACCTCCACCCCCCCACCAGCGACGCAGCTGCAGCAGTGGACTCACGGTTTGCGCACCTCGACGCAGATGCGATACTGGAGGCCGCATCGGTCATCTCGTCCCCCGGCGATGACGGCGACGTGCGCATCAGGGTGGGTGAGCCGCCGGGTGGTGTAGGTGTGGATTGGGACGCGAAGCTGCTGTTTGGTCGTGACTGGGACATTGACACGATCGACTTCGACTTCCCCGAGAACAGGACGCCGATCCAGCTACCCTATAGGGGGCGGCTGCAGAAGAGGGTCGCCAAGCTCATGGGCGCACCCGGCGCATCATGATAGATATACATACGGAGGGGTGCACTGCACATCCGTATGGGCGTGTATACGAGCAAGGCTTTTCTTGCTGGCGGGATGGGATGGGTACTGCTTTCTTTTGTCTGTCTGGGGGATTTGTTTTTGTTCGTTGGCTCTGTCTGCCCGCTTGTCTCTTTGTGTTGATTGATTGTGCTGTTTGTGGCATATCTATCTACTTTTGAAAGACTAAGCGGCGGACCGTGTGTCCGTGCAGTGGACATCCATCCATCCATCCACCCACCCACCCATGGTCTTCAGCCCATTGACACGTGTGCATCCACCGCAGCCTCCATGGAGGCGCGAAGCTCGTCTCAGGCCGGCTGCTGCATGCCGCTGTCAGGGTTGGACACACAGAGAGGCAGGGGGTGAATCAGACACATGAAGGGGTCCGGGATGCCTAGAGGACGGGATGCTGCTTTATTCGGATGACCTCTTGATTGATGTTGGGGCGTTTTATGTCGTCTGCACGCCTGTCAGCTGTCTGCCTGGCTGTGCGTAATTTCGGATCACCACCATTGGTTGATTGATCAGATCATGTTTCGGTGGGCGATTGGACACTGCCTCGCCTCGGTGGTGGCTGCTGCCTGATGCATACACGCGGCCCGCCCTCCCATGCTTGCTTGCTCGTGCGAGAGACGGGGGAGAGGGAGGGAGGCAGGTGGCTGTCTGATCGTTTTTTCCATCCATCCCTCCCCACTATATATATATACAGAGTATATGAACACTTTTTGGTGACGTGACCCCTGGGCTATTTATTTTTTGTGTGGCGCTTCATCCATGCGTAGCGTCAGCCCGTCCGTCCATCCGTCCACCCCACTTCCACACAAATACAATACATGATGCCTCCACCGGTCCGACGCATCCCATCCATCGATTGACCATCCCTTCCTCCATGTGTGGAATGATTGGTCGGTCCATGTGCGTCCATATGCGACGCATATATGCCAACCATGACAAGCTGACAAGCTACCTCCCTCTCTTGTCTCCCCTTCCCCAGCTGACCTCAATCAATGACTGCCTCGGTCTCTCTGTCTCTCTGGGCTTTATGAGTGAATGAGCGAGCGAGCGAGCAAACGAGAGTGTGCGCTGCCTGCCTCCGTGTGGTGGGAGGGACTTTTTGGCGACGGCCGCATCCGCATCGATGGATTGTAACAGGCGCTTGTGTTAGTGAAGGATGTGTGAAGAGAGGAGTGAGTGCATGAGGCCATTTAGCGACTCGGATGGATGGACGGACGGAAGGACGCAGCTAGGGGACTAATGGCCGTTACCATCATTGCATATAGTGTGTTCTCACTCCTTGATGAGACATCAGAGAGACGTGGGAGTCCCTGGCCGTGTCGATCGCGTTGTGTTGATGCCAGGATCCAAACGGGGCCTTCTGCCTCAAAACTTCCCCCCATGAACACATACATCCCGCTCAATCTGACCTTCCAGGACCTGAGAGACGGCTCATTCTACGAGGAGGCGCCGCGTACCGTAGTCCACGCTGCCCCTGGGACTCTCTGCTTCTTGCGCCCGCTCCCTGAACCACATGAGGCTGAGGTGCCTGCTGCTCTTGCCCTCAGCCTGAGACAGATAGTTAAGGCCGTCAGCGGACCGGTGGGGCGTCCAACGACGCGCAAGGCCGGCCCCTCGCCTGAGCCCTCTGTCTCTGTCTCCAGCGAGTGGAGCGAGACACAACAGCTGCCGCCACGACCTGGGCCCGAGGCACAGGTTCCAGTCAACCCATTGGTGGTCAGCGGTTCAGCTGGAGGTGTGCATGAAGCATCTGTGCAAGCCGACGTGAGGCCGACACGCTGGACAGACACACACAAACCAACAACGGGTCTTCCATGACGTCGCCTGCCCAGGCATCCCGAGACCAACAAAGCGCCCCGAGACCGCTCTACACGGCGAACCAGGGAAGTGAGACGGTGGCTGAGGGCGATGCGAGGCCCTCTTACACGGGAGAGGGTGCTTTCGAGGCCTACGTGGGGGCATACGTGGAATCGCTCGTTCATCGAGCTGCGTCACATTGTGCAGAGGATTGGACGCGGTTTCACGTCAACCGCGTCCCACAACTATCAACAACACCCACTGAAGTCTTTTTGACGAGGGCAAGGACAGTGGATGAGACAAGCGTGTCTCTCAGCCACACGACCGAGTACAGACAGGGGATTGTGCGGGGAAAGCAGGCACAGAAGGTCCGTTCATGCTGAGTCATCGAAGAATCGATCGATGTAGAAGGACGAGGGACGAAAATTAATGTTACAGCTGTCAGTACACACATCGGCCCTAATCGATCGATCAATACGTACATGGTCTAGAAGCAGGCAAACCGTCTTGTCTCAGGGAGGGACCTGTGCTGTCCAGGCATCTCATCCAGCGATCAATCAGCTCAGCCGTGCATAAGGACCTGTCCGGCAAAGCCAAGAGAGTTCCCCTTCCTCCCAAGGGTGCGCGAAAAGCTTTCGCCGCCGTCCTGTGTCGATCGCTTCCGCCGGTCGTTCAACGAGTAGCTTCTCTGCGCGTGCTGCTCTCCCCGATAGCCGCAAGACGGGGACGACTCTTCTCTGCCGTAATGGTGTCTCCTCCGTGAAGACATCGTGTCAGCCCCGTATTGTGCAGTGATGCCGCCTTCCTCCCTCCTGCCGGCAGCGCCTCCTTGCCTTTTGGCGGCCTTCATCTGGAGCCTGCCCCACCGGAGGCTCGAGTGCTGCTTCCGCCCGCGGGGGGAATCCAGCAGATCGCCCGTCATCAGCACGTCGTCGTCACTCGCCATGCTCTTGTCTCGCTGCAGGTCCAGCAGAATGGAAGGGCCTGCAGCGAGCTTACCCAACTGGCGAGGGCGGAAGCGATAGGGAGGACCGCCACTGCTCGGAGGCCGCTTGGTGCCGCTGGTGGTCGAAAGACCAGTAGCAGATGGGAGCTCGTCAGACTTGACGGACGTCCACTTCGGCCGCGAGGCTGATAGCCCATTGCCACGGCGAAGGTTCTCCTTTGGCCTCACGGGTGTCTCGAATGAGAAGCCGTCTGGCGGCACGGGCCCTTCGTTGACAGCGCGTCGTGTCAGCTGCATCAACCCGCTCCTCTGCTTGGGGCTGTCACCGGAGGACACCTCGTCGAGGCTGCGAATGGGCGCCAGCCGGTCCTCAATTCCTACGCGCGGGGACGTCTTTCGAGTGTCTTCAATCTTCGCATTGGCAGCCAGCACACGCGCCAAGGCAGGCGACACCCCTGGCTGCTTCCTGGCCTCACTGGCTCCGTTGAGGTCGTCTGTTCCGGCCCTGCGAAGCAGAGAGAGAGCGGTCTTCCTTGGCCGTGAGTCCTCTCGTGCCGCGAGTAGCAGATGGGCCGATACGCCATTCGCGGCCCTCCAGTGCGGCTGTGTGGGGGCGGGCGACAAGAAATAAGGATGAGCATGCCTTGTGGCCAGAGACGGGCAAGGCGGGCCTTGGGAAGCGCTCGAGGAGCTGTCGGACGGGCCTGCCGCCCCAGCGGCGTTGTCACTGTTGCTGGATTCTTTGGGGCTAGATGACTCGGAAGGTCTGGTGGCGTCCTGCGTGCGGACCATTTGGGGGGGCTGTGGCGTCACGGCGCCACTTTGCTGGCCTTCCCCTTTGCTGCGCATCATGAAGTCATACAGAGCGTAGCCAAAGTCACAACCTGCTTTGCGTGCAAAGGCGGCGGAGAGGATACGAGAGCGTGTCGCGCCGCGTGCGTTCTGTGTTTGCCCTGGCCGCGCGTACCGATTCTTTGCAGGTCATCGACAGAGAAGTGCTGTAGCAGTGAGTCAGACGTCTCACGGCCTTCCCAGTCACGGACACTCCCATACAAGGAAGCCTCTGCAGCGCAGGACAGACAAAAGGTGGACCCTCGTGATATCCGGAAGGAAAGAAGGACGGTGGGTTGGGTAGCTGGCTCGGCTCACCGAGAGTGTAGCTACAAGGTATGTTGAGCTGCTGGCCGACAACCACCCGGCCTGACCCCTCTTTCTGCTTCTCGATGCGAAACGTGCAATCTGCACACACACACATCAATCCATATTCAGTCGATTCAGTCGATGCATTTCCTGTCGGTCTGCGAACTGACTCACTTGCGATGGAAAACACGGGACATCTGTTGGCCATGAGGTCTGGCAGCAGCCTCACCGTCAGCCGAGATGGGGGCGGGGGTGTCGACGGGCCGGAAGATGCCGCCTGTGGGCTGCGATCGCCGCTGGTGGCGGCGGGCGGGGGAGGAGGGGTGGGGGGGCGGGAGGGGGACGGAGTCTTAGATGTGGACGGGAAGATCGACTGATTGGCAGAATTGGCATACCTGTCGCCCGTTAGCCAACCCACACAAATATGGTACATGAACCATGCCCGGCGTTGGCTGTCGAGTGTGCGTGTCTCTCTCGTTATCAATTGTACGTACATGAATACGTCTTTCTTCTTGGAGTGGCCATGGAAATCGCAGTACACGAGCACACCAGGCCCTGAGGGGGCAACGGGGGCTGCAGGAGGGGCATTGGACGAGAGGGCGGGTCGGCTGGCTGCCGCGGCCCTCTGGTGGTACTTGCGGAGCAGGCCCTTGAGGTGATAGACTGCCGAGTGACGACCCGGCTGGGGGGCTTGCCAAACCCTGTTCCAGTCATCACCTGGAGACAGACAGACAGACAGCCACTTTCAACATGGCAAAGGGGCGAGTGGCTGTGGCTGGCTCAGTAGCGGTCGTCTGCTGACTGACCTGTGAGTGAGGTCCTGTAGTGTCCGTACACGACCCCGTCTACATTGAGCATCGGGACGATCTTGAACAGATACTCGTTGCGCAGCAAAACAGCCTCCTGCACCCGCAAAGAGTGAGTGGCGATTGGGTGTTCATCTACCAGCAAAGCTGCCTGCATGTCGGTCACCTTTTTGTCCGACAGCAGGAACCTGAGCAGTCCGTGAAGTATCCAAGACGAGTTGGACTCCCCAGGGTGCACTCGAGAGCTGATGACGATAGCGTCCTTGGACCCTCCGTCGACCACACACTCATCCACCACGCGCGACGTCAGGCTCCCAGGATCGACGACATCTCCCTCCTGTGTGTCCTCAGGAGCCGTCAGGGGGCAATCTGGCGGATCATTGGATTGGCTGTCGGTGGGCTGCCGCGGTGGTTGGGGCGGTTGTGGGTTGGTGATGGTGATCAGGGGGCAAGAAAAACCCGCCTCTGACTTGCACAGCGTCTGGATGGAGCACATCTGCGTCCATCAACACACAACACACGGAGCTCGTGTGCAGGGAGGCGACGGGCCCGGACTGGTCAGGAGATGGGACATGGATGTATGAGTGGTTTTTTGCTACCTTTTGGAATTCCGGCCGCTCCCGTATGTTGGCGATTACGCTTCGCAGATACGTGTAGGTGTATGGGTAGCACTGAGCGATGAATGGACCCACAAGATATATATGAGAGGCAGCCAGCAGCCACGCCGTGTTGTGTTTGTCTTGTTCCTTTCCCACGTACGTGTGCGAAGTAGACAGTGTCGTGTGGGTGTTGGAAGGTGTAGGTGAACTCGAGCGTCGAATAGTAGCCAGTGAGGTTGCTGTTGAGTCCTGCCAACCCGTTGGCCGTCGGGGGCAGGTTGACGGTCACCCGCTTGGACGTCACAAGGTCCAGATTGCGCGGGAACTCGTTCTGGTAGTATGACACGTTGTCGACAGCTGCAGACGCACAGAGAGGATGCGTGGCTCGACAGCAAACCGATCAGTCATCACCTGTGGCTGACCACACATCAAATGTGTTGTCTATCGTCTTGGCCCCATCGTTGTCGCTGTGTTGGTTTGGGCAGCTGCGCCTCGAGGCTGAAGAGCCCCCCTTGCAGGACCGGCAGCTCCGCAGGTGGGCCTCCATCGTCGAATACACATATGGGCGCATCCCTCCTTGGTACAAGGAGTCCTCCTTGGTGAAATTTATAATCTGAACAACGCAGAGCAGCAGGCTGGATGAGGGGCCGAGATGCGCACGTCGCCTCCATCCATTCACCACCTGAAAGGAGTAGGTCATGGGGTCCTCAACGCTCCTCGGTGTGGTAGCGGGCGACGAGCTGGTAGAAGGCACCACACGAGGTGACGGCAGCGGCAACCGGTGGCCTCGGTAGTCTTGATGCAGAGGGACGCTCGACGGGTGATGTGACTCGAGGGCGTCCAAAGTCGAGGGCGACAGACTCACAGAAAAGTAGAACCTGAGCAGTCACGGAACGGCACGCACACATTTTGGAAAGAGATGGAGTGACAAAGACGGGCAGAGAGGCATACGCGTGTATACCATTGCGACGACTTTTGGAGCTGATTCGCATCGTGTCGCAGCACGAGAGTGTAGTGATGCGGCGAACGATTGCTCCGGACAGCCATGCACAAATTCCCTGCAGACAGAAAGAATATACACTGTTGGTGTTCCACTCACCATTCATTCTCTGTTTCTGTCTTGTCGCTTGCACACCGCTTTCGAACCGCGAATTGAAGATCAGTGCATCCCGGGGAATGAGGAGCTTAAATGAATCCATCCCAAACACATAACAACAGAACATATCATATCAATGGATGAGCCCTCTGCATGGATGCTGTAGGGTGTCTCACCTTCTTTCCGTTTTCTGTCTGCCCATCGAAGTAAGGGGTCCGTCGCAAGGGTGAGGGCGGGCCAGGGAGGACCGGCAAGCCCATCGCATCCAAGTGCGAGGCCCTCCACCCCTTGCCGCGACTGCCGCCCCTTTGGCCATCATTCTGTCTCCTTCTCTCGGCAACCTCTGCAGAGGCGGCCGCCGGCAAAGGAGGGCGGTTTGCTGGTTGTGGTGGTCCTGCAGGGGCCGCCTTTGAGACGTCAGATTTGTCACTGGGCGATGCGCCGCCAGTTGACGCCGGTGAGCATGATGACGAATCTGACGGCGGCGCCGTCGGACACACTGAGGGAGAGGAGCGGTGATGCGGCAGCTTCAAGGCAGGCCTGCAGCGTACAACACAACGGCATTGCAGCGCGTTGCAGTGAGCAGTGGTTCCTGAGGAGCCTGGTATTGTTTGTTTACGTGTTGTCGTGTTCGAAGGAGGCCTCCCATTCGTGGTGATAGACCACAATGCCGCCGAGGGCGAAGCGAAAGGGGCTGCCCTCGAGGCCGATGCCGGGTGGCTGCGTCGGCCCACTGGAAGACATCGTCGTATCAACAGAGGCGGCTATCTGACGGCTGTTCCGTTGCTTCGATCACATGCATGTTGGGGGCCAGCGAGCTAAGCCGCAAGGGTGCGGGGCAGCTTCAAACATGGGTAAGAGAGCTCCAGCATGGCAACGCTGTCAGCAAAGTTGAAGGGCAAGAAGAGCGGTGCTCCTTCGCCACACCCCTCCCCCACTTACGCGAGAGAGGCCTGGGAAGCGCTATGAGCCTCCCACTAGACCTCGAGAGGGACGGATCTCTCAACTTTGAGATTATCGGCAAAGACGGAGAGGGATCGCGAGACTCATTGGCATCGACCCTGTTGCGGAGCCCAAGTTCCTTTGGATTGCGGAGGAGGCCGCCCTTGCGTCGCAGCCGGAGGGGTGGCTTGAGTTCCAAGCCACACGAAGCATGCAGTGCAGCGCAGTTATGCAATGGTTTCGCAGACGTTCGCATCGTTACTATGGTCGCGTAGATGGCGTATTATCACACCAAGACCAAGAACATCAGAAGGTCCATCCCGTATCACAAGCAAAATGCCTTCCTTCAGCGAGCATGCAAGCCCCAGCCACCCCTATCAGGTCAATAACGCCAACAGAACGGCACACACCCAGACAGTCGTCCCCTTTATGCTTGTTATTTGCTTGCAGAGGATCGTGAGAGCGATTTGCGTAGCGTCACCTCATTTGTATCTGCCCCCGTCCACTCCCGATGCGATTGAGCGGCTGGCCAAGATCTGCGACATCGACACAAGCACAGAATTCTACCTTGCCAGAGCCCTCAAAGCGGTCAGCGACCCACTGGCCGGCCACAGTCACGATAAGGGAACTGGGTGTGGTGTATATATATATATATATGCCCTGTGGACATGGGCGGCCGGCGGGGAAATGGACACCAGATGAATGCATTCATGCGATTGAGAATCAATCCTCTACTTAAGCAAACAACACGTCTCACGGACTGCACCGAGAAGTCATGATCCCTCCCTCTCATGCAAACACACACATGCAGACACAAACACACAGTCGCCTGCCTGTACACACACCTTAATTAATTCCGCCCCTTCCTAGTCAGCCATCCCCTACATCACTATCAATGTCAGCCTATCTGCCCTCTCTCCCCTTATACGTGCCCCCCTCCCCCTACCAGCGGGGTTTTCTCCCCCACCTCCCCCCGTATGGCCACCTGTCGGTCGTCGGCCTTCTGCCTGTCCCGCCCATACGTCACGTGCAGCAGCGACAGCAAACACACCGACACCATCCACGGCACGGCCGTGACGATGAAGAGGGAGTAGCCGAGGGCCCGCTGGTTGTGGTGGCGCAGGGCATCCGGCATGCGGGAGATGGGCAGGGGCGTGTTGATGTACCCTAAGAACTGCTGGCTGAGCACATCCACCGTCGATACGGCTAACAGTCCCGCCACAATGGCGCCACACGCGTATATCTACAAGAGAGAACAGAACAGTGGAAGGGAAGGGAAAAATTCAAGTCTTGCTCACCACCGCAAAGACGGTCGCGTGGCATTTCTGTGACACCACATCGGTCAGTATCGGCCGCAATGTGGTCACATGGGGCCATCCCGAGAGACAGCCCAGCATGAGGAAACACCCCGCCTGCCCCACGTATGCGCCCCCGCCCCAACCCCACTCGCCCGTCAGCACCACAAACAGCACATACGCTATGAGGACCTTGACCGCCGCACAAATCTGCGCCACGAGAGGGCGGCCGTGCGGGGGCGACCATGCGAAGGCCGCATCGGACACCCACCCGCCGAGAGGCGAGATGGCAGCCGCGAGAATGAAGTATAGGGAGATGATGAAGGATGCCGGGATGTCCGACACGCGGCTGTACTGGAAGAGTGTGGTGGCAAAGACCAGGGACGTCGCCGGCACCCAGGAGAAGAGACCCTGAGAGCCAGAGACAGGCAGAGAGAGGAAGTAACCGAGTGTGTGCTGTGTGCTTGCCACCTCCCTCCCTCCCTCCCATCCCGACCTCGATGAATATGACGATGACTGTGGGGTTGAATATGGTCATGAGTGTCGACGCAGGCTCATGGTGCTGGTGGAGATGGTGGTGGTGCATCACCTCCCCCACGCCCATGTCGGACCCCGCCATGCTGCTGTGGCTGGCACTCCCACTCATGCTATTGGTCCCGCCGCTCGTCACGACGGCCACATGGTCTCCGGGACACATCGTCGATGCGACCTCAGTGTCCTCTGAGCTCTGCTCGCTGTTGGTGTCAGCTGCTGAGGAGGGGGGCGCAGGGGCGTGGTGGGAGATGGCCCACGGCATCCATCGACTGAAGGTGGAGGCATCATCGATTCCGAGGCCGATGAGGAACGTGATGATGCCGACTATCGCGTAGACGAGACGCCAGCCCTGAGAGAACACACGGCGAGAGAGTGCAGAACGTGTCCATCCGTAGGATAGAGATGTTGCGGTCTGCCATACCGGCAGTCCCAGCGTGAAGAAACTTGAGAGTGATGCGGTGGCCCATCCGCCGAAGAGTAGCCCGAAAACGCTGAAGAGATGGAGGAGGCCGAACAGCTTCCCCCGGCGGCCTTGAGGTACCGTCTGCTGAATCGCAAATTGGCAGATGGGACCGACGCTCGCAAATGCGAAACTGCACAATACCTGCGGACACAGACGACATACCCATGAGCAGGGGCCCTCTGCATGACCTGAGTGCGGCTCTTTTTGTTACCCTTAGAGTAACGAAGGACCATGCCGTCTGGGCGAAGGAGAAGAATGCCACCGACGCCCCGAGCAACGTGGTTGCCGTGCTTATCAGCCTTTGCAGCGGGATGGTCGTGTGGTCCACCGCGATGCCCCACACGACCATTCCGATGGCGGCCGACAGCAAGGGCACCAGATCTCCTTTGCCGCCGGCGCCAAATCCTTCCGGGATCTTGAGTGAGGTCGGCAGCAGCTGCTCGTTGAAGCTCGTGAGCACTGTGGCGATGATGAGCAGCACCACCGTGGGCAGGGAGCCATGGTGTGTGGTCTGTCGGCGGCTCTTCGGATCATCGTGGTGGTGGTTGTCAGCGTGGTGCGACGGCCGAGAAAGCCTCATCGCTGCACCGCCTTGTCTAAAGGACCAAAACTTGAAGTTTACACCTTCCGAGCGGGGGCCTGGGGGTGTCTGGCGTCTCACGATGGTGCTCCGCCTTTCCTTGCCGCTGCCGTTGCTGTTTCTCTTGGTCCCTCCCCGCCCCATCTGCTGCATCCACCACAAATTCATCCACCAGCGGAAATCGCTGCTCCATCGGCTGTCATCAGGTTCTGGCAGCAGCAGCCATCCACACCACTACCCCGACGTCCCAGCCCTCCTCGCCTCACACCTAGGCCTCGTCAACGTCACCTCTTCCTCTGTTGAGCATGACAACAGGCGCTCTGCAGTGAACCGCATCGCCAACGCTCTGCAAAGGCGGCTGGGACCCCCGGCTCCCGAGGCAGAGCACATCACTTTGGGGAGTCCGAGTGTTTCCATCACATGCGGGGTGCCGTCCCATATTCGCAGGAACGACTACTTGTGCGCTTTGGCTGAGTTCCTCGTGCACCGCCTGAAGTTGCAGAATGAGATGGTGCTCAACGCCAAGAAGGTGGGTGACCTCAACGTTGAAGAGACCCAAATGTCGCCTGATGTTGCCCTGTCTGTCACCGTTGAAGAGACCCAAATGCCCACCTGACCCGACAGACAACAATGCCAGGAAGGTGGGAGGCAGAGGCAGGGAAGGAGTCAGTCAGGGAGCTCGTCATGCGGCAGGTCATCTTGACTCTTTTATCTCTCTTTCTGTGTCTTTCTGTCTGTGTCACATACATACATACAGGGTTGTGCAATCCCAGTTCATTACTGTATGCCGATTGAGCAGCGGTTGGCGCCTGACTCCGTGGTGAGCTCGGCCCTCAACCAGCAGGACTGCTTCTTCTTCTATAACGAGTTCTGCCACTGCAATGACCGTAAGCACCATTGAACCGAGAAGAGAAACTGTTCACCTTGGGACGTGTATGCGTGCTGTGCTGTGCTGTGCTGGTGTGTTCGTGTGTGCAGCCGGCGACATGCTGTTCATTGGAAGCATAAAGATATGGGAAGTACATGAGTGCAAGGAAGCCAACGTCCTCCAAGAACTCTTCGTCAGATCATCCAAATGCCGCTTCCCATCCTTCCTTGATGAGTCATTGTGTGTGGTGCGTGTGTGTGTGTGCTGTCTTCTGTTAGGGCAAAGACACCGTGGAGTATATTCTCCTGCCGGTCGGCAGGTGTGGCATCCGTGTCTCGTTCGTCGGCACCATCATGCTGCTCATAGCGCTGCCACTTCTGATCGGATTCCTCGTATACCGCTGGATTAGGAGACGGAAAGCTAAGGCCATATAGCTTGGCAGAGACAGAGACATGCATTGAGACATAGGCCAGTCACACACTTACCTTACACACCCGGCACGTAAGGCGCTCATACATGTGTGCATGCGAATAAGCACTTCGTTGCTCAAACGCACGCAGACAGCCAAGCCAGTAAATATAACGCTGCCATCAGTGTATGCGCAGCCTGACCGCCCCCTGGTCATCCCCTTGGTCAAGCAAAGGATCTCCCTCTCTCGGCGACACCGTGGCAGAAGCAGGAGCGCTCCCCTCCCCATCCGTCCCCTCCACGCCCCTCTCCCCCTCCTGCGGCGGCACCGACCGGCTCCTGGCCGGCTCCTCTCCCTGCTGCTGCCCTTCAGCAATCGCCGCCAAACCACTCCTCTGAATCTGCGGCTGCTGCCGCGAAGCCCGCCCACTCATGTCTCCCGTGCCGCCCGACCCCCAGCCACCCACGTCGACAGACTGCGCGCGCCTCTCGAAGGCCGCATGTGCGCGTGGGATGCCCCCCCATCTGGCTCTGGCTGGGCGGGGCGACTGGTCAGTGAGGGCTGAGTGGGTGGTGGACAGCCGCCCTCCTGCGTGTGTGGTCATGGTGGTGTGTCTTCTTCTGACGGTGTTGAGGAGTGGGGGGGAGAGGAAAGGATCTGCGTATTTCGGCAGGGGATGCGGGTCGCTCCCCAGGATGACACGCACACCACCAAGAGACTCCAGCCGGTGCCTGCGGGAGCACATGACGGGCAGACATTGCTCAATCGATCTGAGAGTTAGTTGTTCACTTGAAGTTGGATGTTGGGCATGAGATGAACATGTTGTTGGGGGTCACACCCAGCTGCAAATAAACAATCGCACATGATCGTACAGCCAGCCAGCCAGCGAGCAAAAGTCGCATTGCTACCTCTCGTGTGAGGAAGGTAATGACGTCATGCCCGAAGCGACCTCTCACGAACACGCAGTCGATACGGATCTGAGACACACACAAGGGAAAACGCAGGCACACTCACATGCTGGGCAAAAGACATACAGGCCTGCAGCACGGCACTGTACGTGTCACCTTTGGATAGACTGCATCGAGGATGGCGACATACTCGCCCATATTCCTGCACCACACACATGGAGGGAGGGAGGGAGGGAGGGATCTGTCAGATGCTCATCTACTAGTTGCTTGCCGCTCTCACTTTGGCACGGTCTCGGTGTAAAGAAAGCACTGAACAATAGCAAAAAGGTTTCGTCTCGTGTCAGTAAGGCTGTTTGATAGCAGTGAGTGGATCAGCTTACGTGGCACACTCTGACCCATCTTGCCTCCTCGTTGGCCATGATGTACATGATGGCCTTGTTCAGCACTGCCAAGTCAGCTGTCGACAAGACACACAACAACAACAACAACAACACAATCACTGACCACCCACAGATTGCACCACCACAGATGGCCGCACCCACCCGTCTTTGCAAAGAAGATGACCGACCGGCTCCGACACTTTTGCACATACACCACAAGGGCGCTGCAAAGAACAACCCGAGAGACGCATCACATCATATACACTCAGCCCCATTCCGCCATCTCACTCGCTCCCTTTTCCCTACTCGTGCAGCGTGACAAGCGCCGATCTTGGCGCGTAGAAGCATGTGGCGCAGCACCGGACCGACTGATACATGCACGACAGAAGAGACGTCGACGGGGGCGGTGGCGGTGGCGGTGGCGAAGGAGGAGGAGTGATGGGCTCAGGCTGGGGCGAGTCGAGCAGGGCCGATGTGCTGCCGAAGGACGCACGCTGGGAAGAATGCCGGCTGTGGGCGACGTCGGTGCGGCCGAGGGCAAAACTGATCGGCGTCAAGGAGAGAGAAGGCATGCATGACTTTTTCTGGCGAGTTGCTGTTGTTTACCCAAGCAGTTGGATGATGACCTTTGCGACTCTTGTGCGATAAAATGTGGCCATCACCAACACCTGTTCACATCACACGACAGCATCCATCCATCGTACTCTTTCACACCTGCCTTCGCGCGCTGTCTGCTTCCTATGGCTTCTTTACCACAACGATGAACCAGTAGAAGAAGAAAAGCGAGAGCTCTCTCGGGTGCTCCAGCTGCACCGCCACAAAGGCGATCGCCACGAGGATGAAACCCCACACAAACACCCACGCAGAGTACCTGCACAGGCAAAAAGTGAGACACCACAACGTAACACATCACACACATATGGTTCATCTCTCTCGATGTGTGGCTGACAGGACCTCTGCGGCCTCTGTAGGTTCGGTCTCGATATCTTGAGGTAGAGTCCGGCGCCGGCGAATAGGCACATGACGAGGAGGAAGGCGATCGAGTAGATGGCCGCCAGCGAGTCGATCTCACCGTTGCACACCAGACACATACTGCTGCACACAGCTGCACGGACACAGACACTCATCCCGCCTGTCTGTCTGTCTGTCTGTTGTGTGTGTGTGTGTGTGTGTGTCTGTTTGACCGAAGAAGAAGAGTATGCTCCAGTGTGCCGTGCCGCGCCATGGGTTGACCTCGAGAAACCACTCGGGCAGACAGCCGTCGCACGCCATACGGTCGATCAAACCTGTCACCTACACACACACACACACACACATCTCATGTCAGAAGTCCGTGTGTGTGTGTGTGTGTAGGGGTGTATACCCCGACGTATGAGGTGAGCACCGATCCCGACAAAACCAGCATAGCATCAAATGCGATAACGAGACGCAGCCACGGGCCGCCCACTGACACACACAGAGAAAGAGAAAAAGAAAGAGCTGCACGTGACACATTTGTGTGTGTTCACGGACGTACATCTGTCAGCGAGCATGGCCACGGCATATGTGTAAGCCTTCTTGTGTGGAGTGTCGCTCCGCGTGCTCTCTGCAAGCAGGCGCAGCGTCACCGCCACCTCGCCAGCCCTCTCCCCTCCACCAGGGCCGCCGAGCGGCATCGGCGGCATCTGACACACACGAGAGAGACAACTGGTGCGGGAGCGGGCGTTTGTTGTTTGCTTACGGCAACACTCGAGACGAGGAGGTGGTCGAGTGGCATGATGATGATGGTGAGTGTGCTGAGGACGGGGTTGATGACACTCACCAACGCCCACATGTTGCGCAGGGTCAGGGGGAACACACCGGCCTTCTGATCCTCCACAAAATTCGCACTCGTCTCAAATCCTGCATCAGACATCCACTCGCTCTGCTGCCTGTGTGTCTATGTGCGTGTATGTGTGTGTTGACCTGAGGTCCCTAGCATGGCTGCCGAAAAGCCGGCGGCCAGCGCGCGAGACCACATACCCCACGTGCCCAGTGGACCTTCAACAGCACCCAACTGTGTGCACAAACACCCAAGCCCCACATCCGAACAGCGATGTCTCACTGACTTCACCACTGCATCGTTCGCTTCGCACCTGTCCAGGTGTCCCGCCCCCCAGTCCCTCCTCCTCGTTCTCCAGCTTGAGCAGGGCCTCGTCGACGAAGTATCTGGCACGGATGAGCTTCATGTGGACGGCGAAGTTGTGCTTGATGGTGTTCCATATCGGCTGCGGGCCGTGGGCGACCAGGAAGCTGATGGCCCATGTGGTGAGGACGGCCAGCACCGTCAGGTGGGCGATGAAGAGAAGCACGGCCACGAACGACGACTCCTTCAGACCAATCTGAGACATTGGGATAATACATATGTGCGGGTGGCTGCACATGTGCCTGTGTGTGTATCATCCACTCACCAGCTGCAATATGGCGAACACGGCGAGAATGGCTATTGCAATGGGCACCACGTTGAAACTCTCGTCCAGCACGATCCCGAGCGCATTGCCACCGGGCGACGCAAGAGCACCGACCAGGTAGTTGACGGCACTGACGGCGCTCACCACTCCCGTGGCTATGTATGACAAGATGGTGAGGCATGCTGCAACCGATGCCGTGCTCTTCTGGCTCGAGTTGAGCAGACAGTTGTACACGCCACCATTCAGCGGCAGGGCCATGACCACCTCGCCATAGATGAACCGGAAGAGCAGCAGAGTCAGTGCGGCGAATAGCGAGCAGATGGGCGCCAGCATCCCGCTCTCCTTTATCAGCTCACCGGTGGCGTAGAAACCTAGAGATATATATAAACACAGAGCTGGATGGTGTGGATGATGGGTGGCTGTGTGCGTACAGCTTGAGGTGATGTCGTTGCCACAGATGGCCGTGGCCTCCAATTCCCCCAGCGCCACATCCCTCTCGTAGAAGGACATGCCCTTGATGCCTGTGTTCAGCGTATACTGGGAGCCCCATCCAGGGAACGACCACTCCTCGCTCTCATACTCAAGCCTACACAAACAGACAACAGTCACTCGTAGATACAGAGCTGTCTTGCCGTGCACCTGCAGCTATCGATAAAGCGCTGGGTGTTGACTTCTGCCTTGGACGGCGGGGCCGGGCCCATTGTGCCATCGGTCGGCAGCGCAGCGTAGTCCTGCCGCCGCATGGGATGGGAGGGATCAAATATGGTGAGAGGACCCCGCTGCCTGTCGCCCGTGCCGGCGGCCGTGGCTGCTTTGGATGTCGGGCTTGGAACATTCTCACTGGAGTCTTCAAATGTGCGTGAGCGGCGTGGCGACAGTCTGCCTGGGTGTCGAGCAACAGGTTCAGGGCGCTCTAGAGCTGGCGCGAGCTCCTCCTCGGCAGAAGACGAACGCATGTCGATACGAGCCGCTAGCTTACCCCCAGGGCCCCCAGTATCGTAAACTCAGGAGCCGCTTGATCAGGAGCAATCATGCTCTTTCTTGGTTTGTTGGTGTTTGCAGTCATCTGCAATGCCGCATCCCTCCAGATCAGCCGCACGGATGGGCATCCTAGCCGAGCACACCTACGGGTGGGCAGATACTGTTGAGTTGGCGAGCTTTGTGTGCGTTGTTTTGTGTGACCGTTGCCCAACGCTCTGCGATGCTGCCTGGCTTTTCTTTGCTGTTCTTCCTCTCGTCCCTCGCTGCCTCTGCTTGCGCAGTTCTTTGCTGATGAGCCACTGATGAGAGAGGATGTGCCTGTCGCCGCACAGTAGCGTACGAGTAGAGCAGTGCTGCTGAAGCGGAGGGAGATGCGCCTGCCATCTCCACCCTGGCGCTGGGAGACGATAGCGTGCCCGTCACCAGCAGGGTTTTCCCGGTTGTATATAGCCCGGACTCTGTCTGTTCTTTGCCGTGCTCTTGATGATGTGGACTCTGACGCGGACCTCTGTGTGATGCTGTTGGCGTGAGGGCGAAATTAAGGCGAGATTCGAGGGCTCCGTCTGATCCTTCTGACCACGGTGTGTGTTCGGCACACAGCAACTTCAACATGGGCGTGTGTGCAGCAAGACGGGCGGAC